>OZ023331.1:41570196-41747696 GCA_964007535.1 Brachyptera risi | reverse complement strand
GATATATAGATATATATCGTTGTATCGTTTTTTCGTTGATTTTTTGATATTGTGTCTCTTAATAGAAAATCTTACTCTGAAATCAATCTATATACAAAACTCCAAAATAAGCACAATATGCATTTATATTAATTTATCAAACCAATCTGAAAAAAATACCATGAGCGGGGGTATACCTTGCAGATTTGGGATATTCTGAAAATTATATAGATTACCTACATTTTAGTTTCAATTGTGATTTGGTGTTATGAAATCAATAGAATATTTCACCAAATACCATAATTTTTAACTGACTTGATAGTTATTCATTGTATCTAGACTTGCTTGTGTCTATGGAAACATTATAATATTGATAAAATTCCTTTGAAAAAATAAAACACTTGACAAAAAGTCAATGTTCACCATTCAAGATTCAGAATCACAAGGTAGTATATTTCGGACTGGGCACCACAAGGGCAATCTTACATTCACGTAAAAAAAATAATTCATTCGAATTTAAATTATCCAACGAACTGATAAATGATAAACTTGACATACTAACTGCAAAAAAAAAATTGAAATTCTGTTCAGAACTCCGTCTGATCATTAGCGCACTTGCATGCCAATTATCTGAATGAAATCTGCTGAGCGAAACCAGTTTCTCACTTCTGAATACACATTACAACAAAACATATTTCCAGTTTCAACAATCCACCATCATAATTACATCTTAAATTAAAACTTCTGAAAAATAGAAAGGGATTGCTGTTTCAATCCGAAAGAATTTATGATTTCGTACCCCAATACGGTTCACGCGAGTGATTTTACACATAATCTTACATTAATCGCATCTTAATCAAGTCTTAATTAAGGTGTGTATAACAAGATTATTAATTACAATAAGATACATCCCGTCAACTTTCAAGTCATCAGGCATCATTCTAAATGGAACACTAATTGCATTTTTATAAACGTGGCACGCTCGATTACATTCGTATACATCGAACATGTACGATGGCTAATTAAGGTTGATGGCTATAGAGCTAAGCCGTACAAGTCCAACTGTTTGTGGGTAAAGGGAGGGGGGGGGGGGATAGGGGGTGGTGGGGTAGGTGTTGCTAGCATTTACTGAAACATATTTTTGTATGTTTGTGGATATTTTTGTGGATTGTGTAGAATCGAAGACACTTCTCTGGTGTGGGCATGTTCGGCGCATGGAACCTCAGAGGTGGCCGAAAAGACTGAAGGCGTGGATACCTCCTGGTACAAGAAGACGAGGGCGACGAGAAGAGGGTTGGAAAAAGCAGGTGCTGCTGGACATTCGAAAAGAGGACTGAGTGATCCAGACTGGATGGACAGAGAGAGGTGGCCGAGAAGACTGGAGGCGTGGATACCTCCTGGTACAAGAAGACGAGGGCGACGAGAAGAGGGGTGGAAAAAGCAGGTGCTGCTGGACATGTCTAGGAGAGGCCTGAGAGATCCAGACTGGATGGACAGAGAGAGGTGGTGAAGAGTGGGAAACGGCCGGAGTTGCTGTAGACAACCCGCTATTATTATTAAATTTTTAATCATAAGAGGAAGCCAACTCAAAGAAAGTCGTACTCCACTACATCTTGTGTCCGCCTAACTTCAAAGCTCAACTTCAATTCAATTCAGTTTTAATTTTTTAATTCATTTTATTATCATTTTTATTTCGAGTAATATACATATATAGACAATTATAACATAAATATCCAGATTATTGAATTAAAATTATTAATTATATTTTATAATTGATATAATAGATCATATTAGATATTATATTGATGAAAATAGAAAGATGTAATTCAGGCTGTGTGAATTATAAATATCATGATGTGTGGAGGAGAAGAAAAAATGTGAAGCTCACTTAAGAACAGAAATTTTTCTGTGCGGGCTGACCCAATATTTGTGTAATCAAAAATAAAATTGACGTCCAACAACAGTTTTGAAACGTAGTCTTCAGCTTTGATTTCCAATTTTGTTTTCATTGCATACTATTTTTCTTTTCTTACCCTTTTTAATTTTTTTATGATTTTGTTATCATCATTCAATTATTTCTTTTTTCTACATTCTCTCATTCAAACCCAGTCAAATCATATTTATTTAGTTATTCTCTCAAATGTTCTTATTGATAATTTGTTTCATATTTTAATTAATTGATTTTTATTTTGTGTTTTTGCAATCTTTTAATGTTAGACAGAGTCTGAATAAAGATATATATATATATATATATATATATATATATATATATATATATATATATATATATATATATATATATATATATATATATATATACAGTTCAACTTTTTTCTCCACTTGGAACGTGATACGAAATCATTATTTCCCGATTAAGACTATGAATCGAAGTAGTATCGTTTGAACGGGGCATCACAAGTGTGATCTTACCACCCTATTTTGATTAAAAAAAAAAAATGAAATCAGGACTGTGCTGTCTGTGATCACACTTTTTCGCCGTTTTTTATAATTGAACCATAACGTAAACTGGCACATAATAACTTTTTTTCATTTATCAATCTATGATTTATTGAATACACCAACTTGTATAGGTGCATGTACTACAATCTTGCTTATCTACCATAAAATTAATAATTTCAAATTCATTAATATAATTGGACTTAATTCAAGTCAATACGGAAATGCCTGCTGGAATTAAAAACAGGTATTTCAAGACATGTGTGGTCCAGGTTATTTTGACCTGCTCGTAGGTGACATCGGGTGAGCTTAGTTTGCCTATTTTAGTTTAGCATTCATCAATTGTTGCTATGGTGAACTGAAACGATATTAACCCAACGGAAAGTCGGTTTGTTATGGATTGTATGTGTAGTTATACACATTTTTTCGTTGGAATATATATAATTCAAACTAAAATATATCGTATGATTTTTCGATAGTAATAAAAAAGTTGGATATTTATTGGAGAGTGCATTTATCGGAAATAACTTTCAATTGTGACATCTTATCGAAGATATACCATTTTTGTTTCATCAAAGATATACAAATTCTTCATCTGTATATTTTTAAAAATAATATTAATTTGAAAATATCATATTCTGTTTGTTCGGAAAATTTAAAAAATGTTATATATCATGTTCAGAACATTGTGACAAATACTATCTCATTGCATTTCCTTAATAGAGTTAGAAACTGATAGAATTAAATTAGAACCTGAAAAGTTGGAAAATAAATACCAGACTTGATTCAATTTTCTCTCTACATTTGATACCATTACTGTTCCATCATTTTTGGAAGAGAAGATAAATCCTTCTTTCCAAAATGTCAATATTTATGACAAAATTAAACAACATTCAATAATTTTAATTTTATTGGTCCCAGTTTTGATTCTATGTTACCATCACAATAACCAATTTTTAATATTCTTCTTGAAATGTCCATCCAATTCATAGCCCTTCTATTCCTAACGATAATCCATATTTTCAAACGCTTTGTATTTCTATCATTCGTATTCATTCTTCACATCTGTATACAATTCTTTTTATTGACCACTTCTAAGGGAATTGGATTCGATTTCTACAAGAGAATACACCATTGTTACGGTAGCCTAGTTGTTAGGAAGGCTTCTTGAAGGTATAGCTCAATCATGAATGTAGGCCTACATTTCGAATCCGGTTAAATTCTGCAGTTCGATGCATCGTTTGAACAGTAGTGTGAAGTTCGAAAGGAAGTTATGCGATTTGGTCTATAATTAAGAATACAAGTTCAAAGTCATTGGATATATAAATGGATGAAATTATCTTGTTTTATTATTCAAGCTAATACCAGTATGAAAAATGTAGGTTTATTTCTAAATTTAAGTATCCTATGGTCAAACAAAGAATATTAAATTGGTTTTGTTCATGGTGATCTGAGGTATAAAAGAGAAACGTTTTAAAGTATAACCTAATAAATATTGGTTCATATTCCGAATATATTTTATATAATATCGGTATGTGTACTATCACAAGACTATAGCCACTATTGCAAACTTTCGAGCTTACCATAAGCATCGAGTCAATTCAATTAAAATCAATTCTTATTCCATATTAATTGTAATTACAATCACACTCATAGGCCTATGTACATTTTTTTTTTTTTTTTTTAATAACATCAAAACTTGATACAGAATCATTGTTCCCCAACTAAGGCTAAGGATGAAAAAATACATTCATATACATTTATTTATATACATTTGATTATAAAAGTACGAGTATTGGAATAAGTCAAGCTATAAATATAATAGTCAATAAGGTTTTAACGAAAAAAATAAAATTCAACTATGTGTTATCATTCATCTTTCTACTTTCGGAATAATATGTAATCAGGATATGGATATATAATCTGCACACTGATATAAATTTGAATCAGCTCTGATTACTTTTCTTTGATTTCTTTTCTCATTTCATGAATTTACATATTTTTGATGTTTAATGTTTATTCAATGGAAAGACTTTTCACGAGAGCTCATGTATATATATATATATATATATATATATATATATATATATATATATATATATATATATATATATATATATATATATATATATGTATTGAAACATGATGAAAAATGATATTTTCATATTCCCAACTACCAATCTTATGATAGTAAGTTTAATTCAAGTCAATAGTGATGGTTTTATTCAAAGTATTTAATTGGTTATTCTTCCTTATTTAATCGAAAGAATATACCTCAATAACAAATTCACATTTCTACTCATTTTTTCACACATTTCTACCCATTTTTTAATGGCACCGGTTCGCTTAATAGCTCACACATATACAATCTAGATGACTTTCATTTATATTGCTTTACATCAATTCACTGTAGTTCATGTAGTAAAGATTCAGCCGCTATTTCTCATAACCATTCTTTCCTTTTATTTATTCATCATTCTTCAGTGCAACCTGATTTAAATTAACAATTTATTAGTCAGGTAGATTTTTCAAAGTTATATCCGCTTTGGTACACGTTAGCACGTGTGATCTGGACCCAGCCGATCGTAAGCTATGCATCACTTCATTTTCAAACTAGTTAGAATTTAACTGTTCCACTTTCACTGTCATGTAGTTTGGATGATGTGTTGTAACATTTGAGTTGATAATGTTACTGTATTTTATGTGTCGTCTATGAATTAGAACTACCAATCAGAGCAAACATGTTACATGGATAGGAAACTGGATGTATGGCTATTTATAGTTTCAGCTTTGCTATTTTTAGTGATGATTGTCAATTGGTGTTTCAGTTCACCAATCGGTAGATTTTGAGATTCTATAAATATAATGGAACAAATTACTTTGCATTTATGTTTTTCACTAATTTTATTTTCATCTTAATTCACATATAGTATTATTCATTTCAATCTTTAAAAAATGTATTTCAATTGCATGAAATAATTTAATAATCACTTAGTACTAATACAGAAATTTAATGCAATCTTAATATTTGTTAAATCAAACCACATTATCAATTAACTTTTTCTATTGATTTTGGATTTGTAATACGCATGTATTAACCAACTAACGAAAGTTCAGAGTAATGAATGTACTGTACATGAATGATATTCTCTGAAATATTTCTCTTGTGAAATTTACTGGAATAATATTGTAGAATATAAGTTTCAGATTCGGTTTCGGTTATCGTAAAATACGATTAGTTTTTAGAACGAATACAATTTAGAAAGAGTTTTTCAAGATCAGATAACGTGTTAAAGCTTTCCATTATTTGGGTTGACTATATATAAATAATTACCAATTTTATACTTTGATCGCCTGTAAAACAACAAGAACCTCTCAAAAAGAAATGATCATCCATTTCCATCAATCATTTGGTTCAATCCTTAGAGATATACTAGTTTTCTTGATTGATTAATTGAATGGTCAGGTTCAAATGTATAAACGTTCAATAATAGATAATGTCTGCAATCCATGAAGAATGAATGATACATTATGTTACTGTGAAAAAAGAAAGTTATTGATTTGATTGATTAATTATTAAAATTCAATTTTAAGTGGAACATTTCACAACCATCTAACGGTCAAATCACAGAACCAAAATTCTCAAAGAAAAAAAATATATATCATGAAGATGATATTAATTGTGGTTGTAAACATTTCATTGAATTTTTTCACTTTGAAAATGAATAAGAAATATAGTGCTCGACGGAAAGAGGTTCATATAGAAACTTAAGATCTACTCTCACGACATATTAAAATATCAAATGTGTATCTGAAGTTGTTTTTATTCGTTTCAATTTTCCAGTTTCTTGGCAATTTTTTTTTTTCCCATATGTGGTTCATTAAAATTTCTTTATTGATGTCAATACCCGGTGATACAATCACAGACAGTAATGAAGGAAAAGTTACAGACCGTTTTGACGGGCCGCGCGCATTCTGACGGTCTTGACCATGACTGAAAACGCTAAAAACTATACATGAAGAGAGAAAATCATGTATTCATGACGGTTGTTCATCTTCACGATGACTGGCCAAAGTAAGGTCCAGCTTACTATAAATTTTGAATTTTAACTGCCGAAAGTGAAGAAGAGTTATACAATTATGTTGGTAAAATTGAAAACAATATACTTGATATAATTGAGTAATAATTGAATTCTTTTTTTGGCGTCAAAATTTGAAACAAAAATATTGTTCCTCAATCAAGGCTATGGATGAAAGTAGTATCTTTTAGACAGGGCACCACAAGGGCGATTTCACCACCCCATTTTAATTATTTTAAATGCAAAACAATCAGCTAGCTTTGACCGGCTTTGACCATACTTCAAAGTCCATGAATAGCATTAACCACAATTCTATTTTTAGACACATTCGTACAAGAAAATGTCCGAAAATAGTCTTCTTGATTACAATATGTCATTAAAATTGACATTGAAAAATCTTAAAATTCAATGTGGCTCTGATATTTGACGTCACCAAGTGGGTAATTGTGGTTAATGCTATAACATGAATTCACAAAATATAAAATCATAAACTAAAAACCGAATAATTGATGTGAAACATTATTTTCGCCCCATCATTACAGGCCTACACGATCCTTATTCCCGCGATGAATGAGATATGAGAAAAAAAAGTGAGGAAAATTGATTTAGGAATACTAATCGTTCATTTTATGTGAGATAATCGTTTTTTCAACTCATTCTAATTTTTCTCATCTAAGGAATGGGAGTCCCAGAAGAATTCAGTTAGTACTGCATCTAGAATTTGGCTGAATGTCTGACAAATGAAGATGTTGGTCCCAAAATGGGATGAGCAACAAATTTCCAGATGGCAGTGAAACAAATTGCGGTTGATCTTGTGTACTCGAAGACCTTGGTGACCATCGAAAAACTAACAACAGCCAACTTTCAGTAATTCAAAATTGACTACCAGGTAGCGTATTTAAGCACCATGGCTCACAATCTTACTGAGAAATGAAGAAAAGAAAAAAATAGTAGATTGCCTACAATATATCGTTATCAATTTCAAATAACATTTTCACTTATAGATATTTTATATTTTATAGCATTCAACCGGAAGGAGCTTGAATCGCTCCTAATTAGATTATATTGTCATACTTATTGATCTAATTAAAGGTTTTAAAGCTTTTCATAATTCATGTGTCTTCGGTAATAGTATTCAAATTATACTAAATAAAACTACTATTTAATTAATAACAGTTTTTTTTACATTTTCATCTGTGGCTTCACGGAAGTTATTAATATCTTCAACAATATAACTGACATATAAACAGGATGTAGCCTAAAGTGTTATCCTTACGCAATATTTATAAACAAGAAATGCAGCTTTCGTTATTTTGTTCAAAACTCTTCGGATCGTTTTGATTGATGATGAAATTACAAAATGATTAATAATAGAACTAGTAGTTTGATTAGAAGTTGAGAACTAGAAATAGAAAGAGAGAAATGGGAGTAGAAGCTAAAAGTTAAGACTCTTTCACATGCTTCATATATATATATATATATATATATATATATATATATATATATATATATATATATATGTTATGCCCTAGGATCATATGGTAGGCGCGGGCCTATCTGGATGTTACATTTTTCAAGTCCATGTAAAATCCGAAGTGCACGTTATATCCATGAATTTCATGTTGACTTGAGAAAGAGAGTAATTTCTCTGAAGAGTATTCCATTTTCATTCATACATAACATATTCGATTTCTTTTTTTTATATATATATATAAAGATATATTTTTTTCAACTTGACCTTTAATTTTACCTTTGTTCAATAATTATCCGACTTTTAATTCCCAAATAATCGATCACCATGAGTGTGAAAAATATCTCTATATTGTCTATAAATTAAAACAGCATATCTATATAAAACATTATGTTTAATCCATATTATGTTTGAATAATGCTACACCTCTCATAAAGTCAAACTTGAAATGTTTCAACTTCTTAATTTGACTATCCAAATGAAATAGATTTTAACCTTACTTTCACTATTACTTACTTCTACTTCTTTATTTTATCATGTGAGATAATGTAATTCCAAAGTGGATGAACATAAATAAATACGATATATATACACACACATATATATATATATATATATATATATATATATATATATATATATATATATATATATATATATATATATATATAATATTATATAGGAATGGATGAGGAGGGTAATTTTCAAAATGAAATAATTAACATTGAATAATATCAAAAACAACACAACTTATCTTTATTAAAGATATATAATAATAATCCTAACATACAAATCATTCTCTGAAACACATACAATTAACTCATACATTACAATGACTATTATGAAATGATGATAACGATGATATGAATGATCCTCTTTTTATGGCGCCACTAAATCTCACTCTAAAAAACTACAATTCACAATCAGTACAGACTTCAACTAACTACTAAATACATAATTATTTCGACCAATAGTGAGTATTGTAACAGATCTACAGGTTGAGTCTATATATAAGATGAAAAATGGGCAGTCGCAAAAGTTGTTATTATCCTAATCGCATCTCAATATGTCGATAAAGAGAAGAAGAAAGTGAATCGTTCTTATTTATTAGTTCTTTCCTCAACACCGGTTCGCATCGTGGATAATTGGTCAAGCCCTTCCCTTACACCTAATAACAAGTTATACAGACCATAGTGAAAGTGAAAATAATTTATAAAAATGGACTGGAATTGATGAATAATCTTGGACCTATGGTCCATTGACCATCATACATTTTACGAACATCACTTATACCGTATAATATTGTTAATAGGGAAAAACCAAGCAACGCTGGATATATATAATGATCTTTTAAAGGAGGCAAAGTATCGTCCGAAACCTTTCTAATAGTAGATACCTCATATTGTTCACTACTTGTCTGCCAAATGGATTCAAATTAAATTGATGTGGTACTAGATGGTTTTAAATTGTATTAGAATGTTACGGTAAAATTGCTATTTGGATCTGTAAATTGCTGTATTTTGCAAACTGGAAAGTAAAAAATAGTTTCAATTGTTTATAAAGTATGATTATGTGCTTTTTCTAGATGGTTCTTATAAAAAAATATCCGATTTTCCATGTCGATGAATAATTCGAAATAACAATTTCCACGACTCTACATTTATCGATTCTTATCTGATCAAATTAAGCTCTCACTAGTTTCATTTGTTTCTGTGATCTTTGCGATCTTTGACCATAATTACCGGCAAATTGACCCGAACTTTCCGACGGTGGCAATGGCGTCGTTCGCGATACTTGTGACGTGGCTTGCGCAGGCGCGTAAACAATGCCCGGTTGTGCTGGTCCGCCATTATCCTCGCTAGCATTCTGCTGAGCGTTGGCTTGCTGCTGAGTATTGGCCTGTGGCTGAGCGTATACAACTCCAGGCTGAGCATACTGTGGCTGAGCTCCAGCGTACTGAGACGGAGAGTTGAACAGCTGAGACTGTGCAAGATATTTTTGAGTCTGGGCGTATTGTTGAGGATCAACATATTGTTGCGGCTCGGCAGCATATTGTTGTGCCGCTTGTGGTTTATCGGAATATTGTGACTGAACAGCTGGCTTGGAATATTGCTGAGGCTGGGCAGTATATTGAGGCTGAGCAGCATACTGAGCAGCAAACTGAGTCAAATATTCCTGAGGAAGAGTGCTATATTGTTGAGGCAAAGCCGCATATGGAGCTGGTGATTGATAATTGAACTGAGGCAAAGCATTATATTGCTGTTGTCCCATTTGTTGACTCAACAAGTAAGACAACTGTTGTTGACCCTGAGGACCTTGCAAGTAAGACAATCCCTGTTGTTGAGTCAATCCCGCGGGAATAACCATCATGATGTATTGTTGTTGGTGTTGTTGACTGGGAAGAGCGTATTGGGAAGAAAGTCCTGGTTGAACCTGGCTGTAGTATTGTTGTTGAGCAGCAACACTTGGTTCCTGGATAACATATTGTTGCTGATATTGCGGCTGATACTGTAACTGTGTCAGCGCTTGAGGAAGAAGGTACTGCTGGGACTGTACTTTAGGTTCTTCAGTGATGTAATGTTGAGATGGTTGTAGTTTAGTTTGTTGGGATATGTATTGTTGTACTATCGGTTGAGCCTTAGCTACGTATTGTTGTGCAACAGGTTGAGCTTTTGCGATATATTGTTGTACGAGTGGTTGAGCTTTGGGGATGTAATGTTGAGCAATTGGTAGAGCCTTAGGGACGTATTGTTGCACAATTGTTTGAGCTTTAGGTGCGAACTGATATTTAGGAGCTGATGTATAAGCTGATTGTTGGTAGTACTGAGCCACCTGAGGATATTGCGCTGCGATTTGTTGTGCAGTTTGCACGCTAGGTGTCGGTGCTGCGTAAGAAATGAAACTATTCTGAGCTTGTTGGTTATACCGTACTGAGTTGGAATGATTGTCAACTCCTACGACACCTCGTTTCTGTGTTTCTTTCGAAGGTGGCGGTGCGTCGGTTTTCTTTTCGACTGTCGACGCGGTAGTCGATGTTGTGGACTCGCAAGACACGACGGCGATACATATCGCGAATAATATCTGTAAAGACGAGACAAACACAGTGATTAACTAGTAGAATAGAGAAAGGGAGCTTATCGTGAGCGTGGGCGATATATCGATCGATATCTTTGGAAATCAAAAGTAACTTTGTTTTTAACAATCGTCGTGACTGTAAAGAGACTGAAAATGAAAATAATAAAATATTTATGAAAAGATATTTATTACTATATAGTTGTAAAATGGAATGGATATCAATATAATATGATCACCGCTCTGAAATGATTAATAAGATATTTATTTTGAAGAAAGTCGATACAATTTCTATTTAATATCACTTCTAATTAATGTAATCCAGATCCACCTAGACAATCTGGTATTATTTTCTATAATGCACATGACTTTCATGTTGTTTAAATATATTTTCTAGTTTGAAAGCCGGTTGAAATGACAGATAGCAGTTTCGCAGCATGTTATGCTCCATAACCGTCATCTTGAAACCGGTATTTCATTATCAGATCATGTATAATTGTTTTGGCATCCGATGTAGCAGGTTGTTTGGTTTGCGGATACGTTCAATGAAAGTGAAACCAAACTGAAAATGTGTGTGTTTATGTTAGATAATATTATTGGTGTAGAAATTACAGTTTTTCAAGTTCGTATACTGAAGACTAGAGAGATATTCATGTAAATTGTTCACACGAACGCATCTATTAATTAGCAAGTGTGAGAAAATACGGGGGTCATTATCTCAATAATACATACTATAGTCATTAAATCAATTATAAAGAGATTTCAATCAGATCTGCCTGTTGTTATTTAGATGGGCATATATGTTTACATGTGAAATTTGATTATATTCATATTTTGGGTGAGATTTATCTGAAAATGTATATAATTTAGTTATCTTTATATATATGTAATCAGGAAATATAGTATGTATATTCTAAAATTAAACCAGAGATGACGTGAAAGTCATGGTGCACGTATATTATTTGTTACTATCAAAGTAAATGCGAGGTAATAGAGATACAGACAGGTGTGTGAATTTTGGTAAATTGTGAGAAAAACTAGATTTTATCTGAAATAACATGTTTTTTCTATGTTTGCTTATTAAGACATTGTGATGAACAAGATGTATTAGATGAAGCAAAATGGTTTTACAAATTTGTAAACAACTTCTGATGTGATTATAAATCAAATTTCACTATAGCCTACGAGAGACATACACGAAAGTTGAAGGTCGTTTAACAAATGTATCTTTTGAAAGATGTAGTTGCGTTTTTATCGTGAGCCTCTTCATATGAAAAGTCATAAAACATCACTAAAACCACCACAGTTATACAAATATAACGGTAATATACATTTTCGTATTTCAGTAGGCTGCCTTGTTATTACGTGGATATAAATATAGATATTGTATACGAAACCCAAATTTTATTTCTCCATTGAATTTCCAAGAAGCGTATAAAAAACTTTTGCCACAGGAATTTTCTTGAAAGTTGTTGAATACTTCACGCTATTACTTATTTTTTAAACTAAACAACATTACTGATCCATCAGTATCCCCCCAAAAAATCATTTATCTTATAGAGCTTCATAATCCTGAAAATATTTTTAAAAATATGCCCGTAATCAAATTCGAACTCAACTTATAACTAACTGATACAAACTTATGAGTAACTTGAATCAACTGATGAGTATAAGTTCGATTCACGATCTCTCTTATATTGAATAAATAAATATATAATCACCAATAAAACCACAGGCTATATTTTTGGTATATTTGAATAAAAACACGATTGATTTAATAGGTCAATAATTAATCAAAATTAAAAAAATAAAATCACCATTCAAAATAATTAAAATGTGTCAATTATTAAAGCTATATAAGAAAAAATCAATCATAATTATCAATATGATCACAATGATTACAAACATCTATAATTATTCAATAATAATCAGATAATTAAAACCAATCAAAATCATCACTAATAATTAAATATCTTACCGAAAACTTCATGATCAGTATTCTTGTGGTCACACTCTTTGACAGCTGGCTAGCGATTAAACACACTCGCACCGCACACACAGCGTTTTATACTTGGGTTCTCATTTCACTTTCCTTTCATTAATGTTTTACAATTTGACAAGTATTTCCTTTTAAGAGCGCCTAGAGCTAGTAAAATAGATATATGTATAACAAAAGTCCGGCAAAAGACGACGATGAGTTGTAGTTTTCACTCTGAAAACCCGGTGTGGGGGGAAGGGGGGGGGGGGACCACCAATACACACAGACAAAATGTCCTTCTTCTTCACTTAGTTGTTATGGCCACGTACAAGGAGGAGGACCGAAATGAATTATCTGAAACATTTCACGCCCAAATAACACACATGAAAATCGTAATTTGATGCTTTCATCTAAATATTTTATAAAAGTTCACTGCGGGATGTCAATATATTGAATTTCTATCTCGGACACAATGAATCTTGCCTTGAAACTTTATAGTTCTATAATAGTTGATTACGTTTAGGAAAGTCAGATGAAATTATTTTATTCCTTGAAGCGGTGGAGTGGGGGATTTAATGGAGTGAAGGGGGAAGATGAATTATTATAAAAATACACGCGTTAAAAAATAGTCACATTCTTTTTGATGAAATTGAAAGGAATTGTTTTTTTGTACATTAGTCGTCAAAGAAAGAGTTTACTGTGGTGGCTTTTGAACTCAATCTGGAGAAACGATTAAGAATTCAAAATGTTTTTGTGTGTCCTTTATTATCAACAAATTGTCTCGCGAATGACCTTTGGCTCCAATTATAGTGATGAATAAGTTAACAGCACTAATTGTGGCATCAAATAAATTAAACTGCCGTAATTATTATTTTGAGTTTTAACAATTCCGAAATACCCAATTATAATGAATATTATTCCAGTGTTAAATACGTTTTGATCATAACTTATTTCAGTTTTAAAATATGTTCGATAATAGTTCATATGTAACACATACTTCATGAAATTCTGAGAATGTTACCTTCCCCCAAGCTTCACATGACATTATTACATTCATTAAAATGCTGTATTAAATTCAAGAATGGTTTTGATTCCAAGCTATATATATATATATATATATATATATATATATATATATATATATATATATATATATATATATATATATATATATATATATATATTTATATATGTATATATATTTATATATATATATATATATATATATATATATATATATATATGAACGAATTCAATGCAAAAATACTGTTATGGCCATTGGTTAGATATTGAATCCTGCAGCAGTAATTTTGATACTCGTGAACTATGCGTGTCCTTATGCATAGCAATTACATTGAAAAGATTTCATCTCAATTTTAAACTATCGAAAATAATTTGTCATGGTCAATCAATGGTAAATAAAAACTTAAATACATAGTGAAGTATAGAAAACATCGATCTAATCCAATATCACGATCAAGTGTTTTTCTCGTGGTCGTGTTGGGAACTAGATGTCAGTGTAGACTTTATAGTGTTTAATGATGATAGGGGATATAATAATTATTGTAAAAAAATATTGATGGAAATGTAGAGCATTCACATAGGTTCACTAGCAATGATGAGACAATTTGGATTCTCTTGATTTTTCGAATTTCAGTATAGATGTGATTAGAACTTTCCAAATTGCAACCATTTATCGGAAATGTGTAATTTGTTTTATATGAAAGAAAGAAGAAGGTCGTCGGTAGATTTTTGATGACTTCGTTGTGAAAACACGCTTTTTTCCAAACATATCAATGCTTTTTGAAGATGTTTTTTATGTTTGATCTTGATTTTCGTCACATAAAATCGCTGACCCTCAAAATACTATTCACTAAGTTGATAGGAGACCTTTTTTCGTGGATATGAATGATTTTTTTCGAAAATATTTCATAATAGAAATTGATAATTGAATGACGAACAATATAGACTGTTGGAAATCATACAACGTATGATGAGTAGAAATTATCTTTTGAACTCTACATGTGAAAACTGTAAGATATAAGTCGAATTGATTGATTGTATACCTTTGTCAGGATTTTAACAATAAGTATATATATATATATATATATATATATATATATATATATATATATATATATATATATATATATATATATATATATATATATATATATATATGTATATATGAGCCACTCCCGTAGCTCGATCAACTATCTCACTTCCTCGGAAACAATTCCGTCAGGTGGGGCGTGGGTTTGAGTTACGCATAAGGCACGGGTGTTTCTGTAAACGTCTTTCCATCACTTCCTCGTTTCATCATCACCCGCTCATTCATGTCCTCGTATAATCTAGCAGTCGGTAGGGTGATTAAGCAGCACTGAAAAGAAAAAACGAAATGTATATATATATATATATATATATATATATATATATATATATATATATATATATATATATATATGTATATATATATATATATATATATTTATATATATATATATATATATATATATATATATATATATATATATGTATATATATATATATATATATATATATATATATATATATATATATATATATATAAATATATATATGTGTATATATATATATATATATATATATATATATATATATATATATGTGTGTGTGTGTGTATACATATATGTGTATCCATTTCATCTAATATTCAAAATTTGTATCTAAGATTTTCATCTACTTTTCACAGATTATTGAACTTATATTTATAAGTTATTTAGAAAAATCGATCCCATGTGATCTATGTAGACTCACGCTACGGAAGCTTAGATGATCTGGAATTAGCTCAAACTCAGATGAAGTCGATAATTATTTCCACTAATACCATTCAGTCTTAATGCAATCCCTCAAATCAGTAATTCGATCGAACTGACTCTTTGAATCACTTTAAAATATCATCATACTGATTGGTATTTAACGTGAGACAATCTGATCTTTCATTGCACCTTACGCTCTGCTATATCTGATAGTTCGTTATTACAAATCAAAACCACTATTTCACATGCATATAAAATTAGACCCGAGCACGATCACGTGATGAAGTCAGTTGAAAGTACACGAACATGTGTAACACGTCTTGCATTACACGTGTGAATGATGTGTCGGTGCAGACGTTTTATGTCACGCTCACATCCTTATATATATTTCCCTGTTTTCACCGTCGAAAAGTACAACATGCATTTTGGTTGTTTTCATTTTAATCTCTATCGTGTTTTTTGTTTCGGGTTTGTGCAGTATACCAGAAACAGATTTCAGTATAATGTACTCTACAGCTAGTTTTCGAGTAAACATTATGAGAAAGGGTATAAATGTAGAAAGATTGTTGAGAATGTATGAAAGGAAGTTGATCTCGAGTACACGATGTAATATATGTATATTTCTATACAAAAGATAACAAACTATAATACTATAATTGGAAATGTACTGTGACATATGAGTGAGCTTTTATGGAGATGTGTTTTTACAACTTGAATATCAAAACTTGAAATTTCCACTTTTTTAAGAATGTGTTTTTGATTTTTAAGTCGAATTATTCATAATTTCGATACTGAATATTGAATATTCTGATAAATTGATGACATAAAAAATATTGATAATTAAAATACATTTTTTGTGAAATATCATTTCAATGGTGCTAACTGATTGAGTTTAAGAAGAATCGTTTTGAATACTCTTGAATTGTTAACTTTTGACACATATCTATATACCCTGTTCACACCACGTTCACCAACTACTCTCAAGTCAGTAAGTGACTTTAACAACCTAATGTGTTAGTACTAACCGTCATCAAGGGCTATAACTTGGTTCTGTAAACGCAGTTAACGTTTGATGTCAGTTAGTATACTAACATCCGTTAGCGAATATAGCGTGAACAGAGTATACGCCTAATTCATAGTGACACGGTTGCACGTTTTTTACGTCACGGAAAATCAAGTATAAAACAGTCAGAAACTTCACACAATGTTTTTTACTTTCCGGGATGGAAAAAACCGTCCATCCATGTTACTATGAATCTAGTTTCAGACCGATTAAAACATAGATTTTCAAACCACCAAAATCTTTGCATTAGAATTTTTCAACTTACGTCTCGGTCATATCTCGGTCATGTCAGATATGTCTCGGTTTTGCATAAAATCGCAAACAAGGTTATAATACGTCATACGACAGGACGTCATACGTCATACGTCATACTCTCTGTCAATCTTAAGGATCATGACAGTCGTTATCAGCCTATCGAAGCCACATGTTTTAATAGAATCAACAGGTTTACTATTTTTCACTGTCATAATAATTGCATCATTAATAAAAATATCTCAAACCCAGATAACCAATTAAATTGAGTCAGTGGATATTTCCACCACTTTTTCTATGGCAGATATCGTATCGATCGGTTCCTACCAGTTCCGACTTCTTCCTCCTCCTCTTCATTACAGCTAGGCATCTCCTCCGTTTCTTCTTCTCTTCCCACAAATCCTATATTTCCTCTTCCTATATTATCACTAATTTAATATAAAAAACCGTTACATTATTGAATTCTGTTCAAAATCTAATTCGTATAATGTAGATCGGAACTTGATATAGAATGTATGCATTTTTTCCCTTGTTTAGTGGCATACACCTGAAATAAAATCGTCTTTTACTGGTTGTACAAGAAAGATACTCTGATCTAGAAATAATTGTTTGTGATGCAATTGTTCAAGACTGTTTGTGGTCGATTGTCATGGAGACAAAAACAACAATATGTGAGATCAATTATAAGAATATTAATTTCGAATTAATGTAGACTCGACAATTCCAATAGTATATTACCTCATTATGTTTGTAGTCATTACTAATTCAAGATGTTATATATTACTAATGATCTTACTTTATTGTTATCTTTATCTCCATGACAACTGGGAGAAATCAGACCTGAACAATTGTCTTCAGTAACACGGCCTTCTAGATTCAACTAGCGTTTATAACAACAATTGAAGAAATCATCATTCATGTAATTATAAGAGGCGCGTTCGAAACATTACTTCAAAACGTGTTATTTCGATTTTTGTCCCAAGAACGCTTAAATATTGAAAAATAGACCCGGATTCACAAAGAGTCCTATCTTTAGGACGTGTTAAGTTAGGACCAATATCAGTCCTGGCTCAGTAAAATGGTCCCAACTTGAGACTAATCAGCTACCAGGTTGTATTAAGAAAATATCTGATCATAATTTATTCAAGCGGACATTAAAAAATTTTATTCGACAGAAATGTATTTATAGTTTAGAAGAATTCAAGAAAGGTTGTAAACACATCTGTGATTGCTCATGAACTACTGATTTTATGCTAAATGAAAATGTATATACACTATGGCATTTAGCGGAAATCAGACGATTTTAAGTTGACAATGTTTTTTTTTTTACTGCATTATTTAGTGTATTTTACATTTCATTATAATATTGACTATTCATATACTGGTACTTTATTGTAAACAGTCATCTGAATGAAAAAATGAATAAATAAATGAATAAATAATATTGGTCCTAACTCAGTAAAATGGTCCCAACTTGAGACGTCCCAAAGATAGGACTCTTTGTAGATCCGATTATTTGTACCGTTCAAAAACGAACAAATAAAGTTTAACGGTGTAGAAAAATGTCTCAGTGAAACAATTTAGTCGAATGTGATTCTAAAAATTGATTTAAAATTCAAAACAAGTCCAGAACTAAAATATACACAAACTGTGCGAGTTTGTTGAGTGGAAATATTCACTCGTCTCTCCTCGGACTTATATATACAGAGTTCTTCATTCGAACTTATTCATTTCTCTACAGAAATTACACGATTATCATATAGTACACAATCATAAACGTTTTATTAATTGAATTAGCATACATAATGACGGGGATTGCCGCTCGTTACCTATGACTACACACTCACCACCGTAATTTGTCTTGAATTATGGATCTATTTTACATTTTCCATCGCAGAAATGTATGATTACATAGTTGAATAATGCTATACAATAATCAAGGAATATTTGCATAATATTTTTGCCATTCCAAAGCTATTACTTTCCTACGCACGTATTCGTATAAGTGGAACAATGATATGTTAGACAATTCCATTGTCAATATGGAAAGATAGTGATATAAATCAGCGATACTGTAATAATAATTTAAAATGTACATAGTAATTTTATCAGTAGCCTAATAGAATGATTTTTTTGATCCAGTTTGTAGATAGAAATGTACAAAATTTCTCTTTGATTTCCGGTTCTTTTGTGATAGGTGTTGGTCGAGTATGCGTACAAATAGTATTTTCACCAGAACTGAATTCATGCCCACATTCCGCTAACTCTAAAATGTCAGTTTCATTAATCAATTTCTTTCTCTTTTTCTTTCGTTCTACAAATATACTCAAATTTCTGCTGATATGAATTCTATTCTTGCAACTTTGATCAAACATATTGCCATAAAACTATTTAATCATTTTGACAGTTTAGTTTCAAATGATTGTGCCATATTAGGAATGAAAACTTTCAAGTCATTTCAAAAACTTCATTGAAATTATAAGTTGCATTGATATAAGCTGGTGAATCGACTGAATTTTGACCGATTTGGGTTTTATTAGTTTCAAATGATTGTGCCATATTAGGAATGAAAACTTCCAAGTCATTTCAAAAACTTTATTGAAATTATAAGTTGCATTGATTTAAGCTGATGAATCGACCGAATTTTGACTGATTTGGGTTTTAAAATTTCTAGGAGTTCAACGAAACTTTTTTCTTCAAAATAAAGTTACGAAATATTTGTTTTCATAGATTTAAAATCTAAAAATGTGAGTCTACATAAAATTTGCTAAGTGACTCAAATAGTATTTTCATTCTAACATCACGTATGAATTATTTTCACTTAGATCTAAATACTTGGATGCTTTCGTTGTTGTCTGCTCAGAGAGATCTTTAACGACCACTCCACTTTATTTTAATCTTATAGAATATAGTTTCCGTGTTTATGAGAAAAATATTGTTGATTTAGTACCGTATCTAATTATTAACATAATTAACATAATTATTTATTACATGTGAAAATATAATCTACTCAACTGACAACAAACCTGATATGAGAAATTGCTGATATAAACAGAAGTAAAAGTATCAATAATCATACTTTATTTGTTCACTCTATTTGTGTTGCTCTTTACTTTTTTATTAATCATTATTCATTACTAGGCAAACGCGTTATGTGTTGCCGTGTTGATGGATGAGCTGAACATATCAACTTATCTTTGGATTGGTTATTATATATATATATACACCTTGAGATCCAAACCATTACATCACTGCCATCTTATTTTTCATTAATAATTTATATGATAATAGAGAAGGCTTTGTTTTAATCTTTTACAATTAAGTGGTGTCACCTGTAGCTTATATTTAATAGGTATCTTGATAGCTTTGAATGATTCATGAAAATTACATTATATATTTTTTTACATCAAAACGGCTGATCCGATTTGAATGGAAGATCGGAATAATGTGTATCATTATCAGATTAAAATTCCCTAAGAATTTGAATTCTCTCGGATGAAATATTTTTCCTGTTTTTTTTTCTCTGGGTCATTCTCATGGGATTTTTGAAAACTTTGAAATGAGTTTTCTCAGAAATGATTCAACCGATTACGCCTCAAAACTATACAGTATCGAATTGGATAAGGATACTTGTGTGTGCCAAGTTTCAACTTATTTTGAATTTTCGTCTGAGCTTTGGAGCGCGAACAGAAAAAAAGTACTTTTTTTTTCGGGTATGGTGAAATTGAGTCTTCGCTTCGCTCATCCAATAAATGGATGAAAACTGCTTCGAGAAGTACCAATTTTAGTACATTTTATGTTTTTTCTTCGAAATGGCTGACCCGATCAAGCTGAAAATTTCCAGGAATGTATATCAAAATGTAATTCAACTTCACGCAAAATTTCATTTTTGGGAAAATGAAAATATTTTTTTCCCGCTGTGTTATTATAATGGGTATCTATGAAATTTCTGAAATTCATAAAAATGGAAGTTACCACCCGTTAACGCTACAAAACTATACAGATCCGAGTTAGATTAGGAACCATAAAAAAAAAGTTTTGAGTTGATAGCTGTGACCGTTTGACCTGTGGAGAACTGACAAAAAACCACGAAAAAAGAAAAAACATAAAAACGAACACCAATTTTTTCTAGTATGTCAAATTGAATCCTCGCTAAATCTCGTCCAATAATTTTTTTCTCAGGGCAACATGTATTTCTCATAGAAAACATTCAATACCTCATAAGAATAACCTCATAATGATGAATTGACTATAACCACAGCAGCTGCTTTTGAACTCGATTAATTATATATTTGAATTGAGGTTTGTACAATTTTTTTTTCAAGTTCATTGTTGTTAAGCTCCCCTTTCAAGATACGTAATCACACAAATATCATATTTGAAATTGTAAACCTCTCTCTGAAATTATAGTATTGCTCATAACATGAGGTTTAAGAGGGTAAGAAAGTATACATGAGTTCACATCACGGTATACTGATATCGGTATATAGAATTAGTCATATAATTATACAGATTATTTTAGTTTCAAATGAATTGCATGTAATCGTGAATTCCCTATTTCTTTTTTATGAAATTAGATTCTGAATCAAAGTTCATATTTAACTTTTTTGTAAGATTGCATTATTCAGTACAAATTGACTACTGAACTGATATGATCCCATTGTCGTGACAACCATGCATGTATACAATTACAGATTATAACAAGTACTACCTGAGAATTGGATTATCTTCATTATAATATTTAACCTCGTATATTTGCCCATATTCCAAAATATTCATATGTATATATATATATATATATATATATATATATATATATATATATATATATATATATATATATATATATATATATATATATATATGTATATATATAAACATAAGATACTATGAAATGTATAATTATATCTATATTATTAGATTTTGATTATTCGCTGTTGGCTGAACAGTGGATGCGCATGTTTGATTGACTTTATATATAGCGAGACATTTGGCACAAAGTTAAAATAAAATACCTTATTATCTACAACTTCTGTACTTCGTTTAAGTTATACTTCTATACGTAAATTTTA
This sequence comes from Brachyptera risi, assembly GCA_964007535.1. Classification (NCBI taxonomy): domain Eukaryota; kingdom Metazoa; phylum Arthropoda; class Insecta; order Plecoptera; family Taeniopterygidae; genus Brachyptera; species Brachyptera risi. Next base: position 41,725,475 of record OZ023331.1, on the reverse strand, counting down.
CTAAGTTAACTTCAACTTATAGGCCTAATTATACTTCTAACTTCGATAAGGGAGTCTGTTGGTTATACTATTGTGATTTAAGAATTGAAATTGCGATTTTTAAGGTTCGTTGGCGTAACTTGAATTCGACTTCCGATTTCCTAACGAGACCCTCGAAATGTTTTCATAGAATTACTGTTGAATATTTCCAGTGGCAATTGAAACCCTTGCGTGACTTTTCAAGTCAAGTCAAGTAACGTTTTATTCAATTTGTGAATACATTATATCATAACATAATCACTCACTTATGTGTATGGGCTGGGTGCCTTACAAGTATTGAAATACGTTCAGTTTAAAATGAAAATGAATTTAATTGAATTAATTAATGATTGAATGAATTTAACTAGAGATACATAAAATATAATATGATAGTAATCAGTACTATTTAAACATAATTCATTTTAATAACAGGGTTATTTTTTGTAATTGTTTGTTTTAACATAACAAGTTCAAATTATTAGACGAGCTTTAGCGAGGATTCAATTTGACATACTGAAAAAAAAAAAAAAAAAAAAAAATTATCGGTTCTCCACAGGTCAAACGGCTACAGTTATCAACTTCAAACTTTTTAATTATGGTTCCTCATCTAACTTAGATCTGTATAGTTTTGTGGCATTATCGGGTGGTAACTTCATATTTTTATGAATTTTAGAAATTTCAAAAATACCCATTAGAATAACACGGCGGGAAAAAAAATGAAATTTTGTGTAATGTTGAATTACATTCTGATACACATTTCTGGAAATTCTCAGCTCGATGTGGTCAGTCATTTTGGAGAAAAAACATAAAATATGCTAAATTGGTACCACTCGAAGCAGTTTTTACCCATTTATAACTTGAATATGTCACCCAATTGGCGAATGTAGGCAAAAGTTTGGCAGAAAAATCGACGTACTATTACTATCTGCTCGTCTAACAACGCATATACGGCGTTTTTCTAGTAATATATCAATATATTATATATATAATATATACATTAATATTAATATTAGTCTTTAATATATTATATGTTTGTGTGTATATCCATATATAAGTCGTGTAGGTCTACATGTGAGTGAGTGGTGCAGTGAGTGTTCTATAAATACTGATATTTCTCTTCGACTTCTCATCAACCTTCAATCTCAACAATCGATTTCGAAGATAATAGAGATCGAGAGATATTGAATTTGCTTCGGTTACCTGTGTGCCCAGCAGTCATGTTTCTACTGTCAATAGGAGCTACATAATGGGCACGATCGACTGGTTCTATATAGACAGGAAAATCGTAGACTCAACTAATAACGAGCGAGACGTTTTCCACTTCTTTCCAAACACGTTTGCGTTATTGATGGACAAGGGCAAGGTAGAATGAAAGGCACGAGTGTTCGATCCGTTTGAACGTTGATGTTTTTTTTTATATATTGTTTACGCTGTTTTAGTTGTTTGTTTTATTTTTGAGAAAGTTTGCAGAGAGCTCTCCTGTATTTTTAATAGATTGATAAAAAAATAATATTATTTTTAATTATTAAAAAATACGTGAACAAAATTGTTTTGTGATATTTTGAAAAAAATAATGATATATGCTGAAAAAGTTTAATTTTGTTTCTAAATTGTATTATTATGTGTAAAACTGTCGATAAAATTAGTCATTACATTTTTGTGTTGTTTGTTTCTCATAATTTGCGGTTAACGTTTTTCCTATTCTCATTATCAATCTGTCAAATTTTGTGGAATATACTTGTTATGTCTGTATACATTCCGTTTAATTAAGAAGTATAATTGTCAGTTATCAATTCTAACAGATTTCCTCTCTTATCAATCACCGTTAGTATATTTTCAAGATAAAATTACAAAGTGCGAGTTCGAGTCCCGCTGTATAGGCATGGATTAATGTTCTTTCACCTATCACCACACACTCTGCTATCATAAATTCATCGTTTCATTATCAGTTTATCCTGTAACTTCAAAATCTCATCAGACCATCATTGTACCATTATATATATATATATATATCATTCTGTCTTTTTCAATCTATTCTTCTATCTACTCATTTTTATATCTAGTTGTTAGTTTTTAAACTTCCTATATTTGTGCCATGTACAAATCTTTGGATTCAATGAAATAAAATAAAATAAAATAAACATTCTTTGTACCCCTAACACAATCCAGCTGTCAGGTCGTTGAGTACAATTGAAAAAAAACATGTGTTGTCCAAGCACATGGAAAAGTTAAACAATCAGTGATAAAAGAATATGAAAATAAAGTAATAAAAAGAACATCTCCAAATAAAAAAAAACATTACTATTATATCACGCACGTTGTCTACCTGACAGTAGGTCAAACCAGGTTCATTGTCCTCCCTCCCCCCTCCCCCTCCTTACCCCTCACCGCACGCATTAATCCATCTGCGGCGTGACCTTCTGCACGGCAGTCCGCTCGACAGCTCGAAACTGAAAGTTGAACAATAAACCTATTGATGATGTGTTTTAGTCACACCTCCCAAATCTGGGCGAACACTTATCGTTTCCTATTCAATAATAAATTATGAAAAATAGAAATAATTTGAAGATTTATTGCATATTCGAATTTGGAACAGTTTAACAATAGAAATGAGGTTTTCGTACAATGACAAAGTTTCGCATGACATTCATCAAATGAGGAAAGAGAATGAAAATTAGTATTTTCAGAATTGATTGTAAACATTATATTTATTATATGATCACGTTTCTTTCTAGTATTTTTATGTTTATGTGTGAACTTTTTCTATTCGAACTCATGTTGGCATTTGTTCATTTTTTTTGTGTGATGAATGAGACAATGGTACAGCTTTTCTTTTCATCAGGCCGCGTGGCTCATTCAGCCAATCAATTGATTTATAAACTGGAGTCATAAATTTCCGCATAGGCCCTGGTTTTTTCAACATAGATTATCATATTGTCTGATAATTGGTACCACCAAATAACCTAGCCAAGGGGTAACTGTTAAATTTGGCGTACACCTGATTTCAGATTTCAAGGGATTTCAGGGAGATTTCACAGGATTTCAAGAAGATTTCAAGGGGCTTCAAGAATACTTCATGACAAGTGTACACCAAATTTAAGGAGTTGTTCACCCCTCGAACCTAGCTGTTGGTGTGGTCGTTTGGCGAAAAATTGTCACTATCGAAATGTTAATCTACAGTCCACTTTAAAAAATGTACATAAATTTACCCCTCCAATTTTCAGTGTGAAATAACCTATATAGCCTAAACCTATATACCACGGAAATGTGTATTTTTTCAATCATTTAGAATGAGAAATGTAGACCTTCCGCCCTTCCTTCTCTCTCTCTGTATCTCTCTCTCTCTCTCTCTCTTTCTTTCTTTCACTCTCCATCTAATTCGATACATGTTTTTGATAGATAATAATCGTGCTGAAGTTAAAATTATCTGAAATATAAACACACGCACAAAAATATATATTATTTCAAACGAGTGTCATGTATTTTGTGTTCAGTAAAGAATGAGTTACTATAGTAACCCAATGGAAATCGAAAGTTGTTCAATAAATCTAATAATAAATCTAATTAATTAAAATGCGTTTTTTTTAAACTAGGCGGGGTTCTCTTTCTTCGCATCCACGTATACCTTCTCTCAACGATCTACTTTCTTCATTGTTGGTCAAACCTCTTTTACATTTAATACTTTACTTCACCTGCGACTGACTCGTTGCCAATCTCTTATTGTATTCACAGTTTTTTTTTTAATTTCGCTTCGTTTTTTTTTTTTTGTGTTGAAGAACCGAAAGAGAATGGAATAATGTCAATAGGCTTATTGTAATGAACAATGATTTTGCATTTTATGAGCTCGGTCAACAAGCAATTTGGTTTTATGGTATCGTTTCAACTGAGAAATAGATTTTCACACTTATTCTAGCCCAAGACGCGATTATAACTTGAGTATTGGATACGATGAAATAGGGTTAAAGTTATTCTGTCAGAGGGTTAGGGAGCGGTGGGATCGGATAGGGATAGTTAGGGAACTTTCCACCGCGCATTCATGTGTAATTGTAAGAGTTTTTAAATAAATAAATTTATAAATAAACTTCATATTTCGAAAATACTCATAGATATAGAGTTCTATCATTTTTTGTGTGTATCCATGAAAGAAGAAGATCGCCTTCCAACTAAATATGCACAAATATCATTGTTGTTTATAATAAGCCGTTGTATTTTTCGAGTATTTCGATTTTTTAGGACGTGGTATTCGATCTTTTACGATCTATTACGAACTAATGAAGCGTTAAATTCATCAAGTTCCAGACATAATAAATTAATGCATCAATGACCCGACAGTTATTTGGTTGGTGATAGTTATATATAGTTATATCAATGACAATAGTATAATAATTATGTATAGTAATAATAAGTGAGTGATTGTTGGGTAATTTTATAGTATATATAACTATTTATTTAGGGTAGTAAGATCACTCGTGTGGTGCCCCGTTTCGAACGATCCCAAACTTTAATCCTTTGCTTCTATTAAAAAAAAAATGGCTTCATGTTATGTTTTCGATATAAAAAAAAAATAGTAGACGATCCCTCTTTTTTCCTGGATACAAGCTATTTTACTCAAATTGCTCCACTTTAAACGTTGTGAATCTTGCAGAAACTCGATCCTCCTTAAATTGACGTCCAAATCAACGCTTCAAATTACCCTCTGCATGCAGACATCGACCAATCACAAGATCCTGTTACGGTTTCAGTCTATCACGGAACTTTCTATAGGTTCGTTCTCGTGTTACATGGAAGTTGAAATAAGCCTACTAACTCATTTCCGTGGAATATTTCTTCACAGAGTCTGTATATCTACTATTAAAATTATCATATTAAAATCAAAATTATCGGTGAGTATAATTATAAAATTATCATATCATTGTTCAAGCTGTCCTTAAAAGGTCATTCTGCATTCAATTATCTTTTTCCTGTTCGTTATTATCCGATACTGATTGTTGATGTTGATCTCTTGCGATCAACAACAGAAATATTTCATATGAAACTGTATTTTAATATGTATATATATATTTTTTTTTAAAGGTTTTTTTTATTATCATAACGACACATATGAGTACATTTTATAGACCCGCAAAGTCAGGGTGTTGACTTGTCTGCGGGTCTAGTATATAGACTATTATAGTCTATTATATATATTAGTGTTTGTCTTACATTTTTTCTCATTTGAGTGAGAACCAAATGAGCTTATTCCTAAGATCATTTCAATTTCATGTGTGTGACCCTTCATATCACACACATGTTTGTTTTAGTATTTTAGTGATCAATGCATTTCTTCATTGTGAAATTTCGATTGAGGCCTGAATAAAAAAGTATTCTACTCATTGTTCAGCACAATTTTTACATTTGTACATGCGTCAAACGATCTCGTTATCGATGCGCCTTAAAAATCTTATATTCATTCATTCATTCAGATTCAATTTTTTTTCTCTCATTTTTCATTCAATTTTCATTGATATATATATATATATATATATATATATATATATATATATATATATATATATATATATATATATATATATATATATATATATATATGTATATGTATATATATATAAAAATATATATATATATATATATATATATGTTTTGTTGAAAGCTTTCACGACTCATTATGTAATTAATAATCAAATCTTTATGGATAATTAAAAGTCGCGTTGACGAATAAATATTTATTTAATTGCCCGACGTTTCGACTACAATATAGTGGTCATTTTCGAGGGCTAAAAATGAAAATAATTATATAAATGATAAATAATAGGAACCAAAAAACAGATTCTTATGCAGAAAAACACATCTTCAATGAATGTCTTGAAAGGTGTAACACCTTTCAAGACATTCATTGAAGATGTGTTTTTCTGCATAAGAATCTGTTTTTGGTTCCTATTATTTATCATTTATATAATTATTTTCATTTTTAGCCCTCGAAAATGACCACTATATTGTAGTCGAAACGTCGGGCAATTAAATAAATATTTATTCGTCAACGCGACTTTTAATTATCCATAAAGATTTGATTATTAATTATATATATATATATATATATATATATATATATATATATATATATATATATATATATGTATATATATATATATATATATATATATATATATATATATATATATATATATATATATATTTCATCAGAAATACACTCCATGAAAGCCTAGGAGAAACACACACATATATATATATATATATATATATATATATATATATATATATATATATATATATATATATATATATATATATATATATATATATATATGATAGTGATATATATATTCAACAGGAAGATTAAAGTCGTGTATGAAATTGTGAAATCTTTTCAATATCTTTTTAATATATATATATATATATATATATATATATATATATATATATATATATATATATATATATATATACATATATATATATATACATATATATATATATATATATATATATATATATATATATATATATATATATATATATATATATATATACATTTATATCAATGAATAGTGCAAAAAACGTCCAATTTCGAACCCATACAAAACAAGATTGTAGTTCCCGAGTAAATTAATTAAGTACATAAGCGATACAGGCAAAGATAATAATGTATGTAATATTGATGATTTTCATATTAGTAATGATGATACCAAAACCTTTTTCCGTTTGATTCCTGATAGATTTTCAAAACGATAGTGAAAATGTGTATTATGTATATATAATGCATACAAAAATGGTGCACAATATTTCCTTATTACTTATTTATATTATATTACGATTTATATAATCTCTGTTTTTAAGTGGCTTACATCGGATTATCCGTAGCTTATTTAGTAATTCTCAGAGGATGATATGACTGAAATATCTGTACGTGATCCCATTATGACAATCGTGTGAGAATGAGCTTAGTATATCAAATTACTTAAGAAGGAGGAAATAACTTCAAAAGTAGCCTTCAAACGTAAAATGTGATGCATCGTTGGTATTGCAAATTCAATTATACTCGAATAAATGTGCTTTTTATGTTTTATTTTTGCGAAGTGGTCTAGATTCCAAGAATGTCCTTCAGGCCCGGGAACCAGAGAGGATAATAATTTTTAAAAGCTGATTGAATTTGAACGAACTACTGAAAAACCAAACATGATTATTTTTTGAAATAGATCTGTAGGCATATTGTGGAATTGATGAATAGATGGATGGTCGACGAACATTGAATCTGAAATAGTTCAAAGAACACACTAATCTCACATGAGTGAGTGTACCCCCACTACTCGAATTGGAATTTGCTTTACAATTTATATAACTCTTGTAGCTTTAGATTCCAATGAGAGTTGATTTAGCGGTAGGGCCTATATCAGTTTTTTGGTGATAACTTTTGAACGGTATGAGGATGAAAATTCTAGTAAGAAAGAAACACAGCTATTTTTAATTCATCTTTATTTTTCGGAAACTGAAAGACTTTTATCCACGGCGGAAAATTATGGTAACACACAGCGCAGTCTGGAGCTCGAAGTACATTGGTTTTAAATAATCAAAATGAGGTGGTAAGATCGCCCTTGAGGTGCCCCGTCTAAACGATCCTATCTTTCATCTATGGCCTTAATTGGGGAACGATTAATTATTTTTTATCAAGATTCGATGTTAATAAAAAAAAAAGTTAACACGAGGTGGTGTGGAATATAACTATATGAACTCATGTTGCACATTTGTCGAGCGTATACATATACGTTGTGAGTAAGTTGTAAGTGTACATATAAGTATTTTATAAGTTGTGGTGGAGGTGCCTGATTTGATGCGCTTCTATTAGCGACTTCGATGAAAATATAAATGTAAGTTGAATGAACTTTAATCATTTGACAAAGTTTGGTTCAATTAAGAATGGAAATATCGTCCGCGCTGTTGGTTCACCTTGTAAGCAATCTGAAAAAACTCCCGATTTTTTGTTTCAATGTTTGCCAAGTTGTTTTAAAATTATCTTAACCATATCAATAAATATAAAATGCGTAACAATTAACTTGATATGTTTCTCCATTTCTGGTGATTTCTCTTCATTACCTTACCCCTCCCAATAACTTCCACTGCTTCGTCCAAAGGCTATTCAGGCCTATTGTACTATTTTACATCTCACATTTCAGAAATAAAGTCAAGAAAAATATCATGTTTTCTTTCGTTTTCTTTTGTATAATATCTCTATAAATTAATTACCAACAAATATTCCGTATTCCACTGTCATTTCATGCTGTGAATTCGTTTCATGAACTCCCATTGTATTTTGATTTCAATTAATATATTAATACAGTGTGTATACTTCATCCAGATTTATCTTGCGTCTTAAAATATGATGCTTCATTATAAAGAACATAACAAATGCGTGTAGTAATTTACAAATAAAAAGTCCTGAGTCAGATAATAATTTACGAAGAGAGTAGTGAAGACTTGACATGCATCAACTGAGAGAGAAAGAGAGTGAGGTGAGGAGGGAGAGGAAGAGAGAACTAGAGAGAGGAAAAAGATACTTGTATCAACGAAATAAGAAGGTCATGTCTACCAACACAACAAACTCTTATCACTGTTTGATCTGTATTCGATAGTAAAAGTTGCAGGTACGCTGTTGGTGGTCAAAAGTAGAACTTGTGAAAAAAATGAAGCGCGCGCATTTCTCAACCATGTTATTTATAAAAAAATGTTACATTGTTGACAGTTTTTTGTATCATTTTGTCAGCCATATTACATTCAAAAGCGCTTATTGATTTCAGTGTCAATGATTTTTCATTACGAGATTTACGATTTCAACCCCAACTACATTTTTAAAAGGGGCTCAAATTTTTTTGAAGTTGAGTGAGAGAGAGAGAGAGTGAGAGAGAGAGAGAGAGAGAGAGAGAGAGAGAGAGAACAATATGTCAAAACATGAATATGATAATTTGAAATGCTAATGATGCATCTCAAAAAATTCACATTTCCCTTCCACAGGTAAACCCGCTCAGATTAACTGCACATTTTCTTTATTCCTTCTTTTATTATCATAATTATTATGTTACTTACAATGCACCACGCTACAAGAACTACAATACAGCCCGTATAAACACGATGTTGATATGCATGACTCTTCATAACCCATTGTTAGTTGGAATTCCACGATCCTGGCTATTAATCAGATATTACAACAATTAATTTCATCCCCGTAACTTCTTTCTTGTCGTTAGTACGCTCTGATATGAATTGTTTGAGAATAGTATATAATTATTCTCAATAATCTCCTATTCTTTTAGTTTTCGCTAGTAATAAGCATAATATACACGATAGTAATATAATATATGTAAAAAGTAAAACCAACGATACATGTTTTATGTCCAAAAGTAGAAATAGTATCAGAACTAGAAGTGAAGACATAAATTTCAAATGATGTATAGAAGAGGAAAGGATTATTTGGAATAAAAACAGAGAGGAATCAAGAAAAATCGATATAATATAGAAATAATATTCAAAAGTTACTTTGACTACAAATTAATGAAGAAGAAATGGAGAAAGGGAGATGTAAAAGGAAAGAAGACGGAGAAAAATGGAAAAAAAATATTTATTAAAAAAAAAATATTGAAAATTTTCCCTCATCACAACTATTTGAATTATTCAATACCACTGAACGATTTATTTGAATATTCACAGTTTATTTCATTTATTTTATTTTTCATTTTTTTTATATATTTTTTTTTTTTTTCAAGATGATGTGTTGGCCCTTGTTGTGTCCCGTCCAAACGATCCTACTTTCTCATCGTTAGCCTCGATGTGTGAACAATGAATATGCGACAAGTTTTCGATGTTAATAGAAAATGAATAAAAATGGAATAGACTCCAAGGCGATTTTTTCTTGTACCTTTTATTCACGGAAAAAGGTTGGACGTCAAAATAACAAACACAAAATCACAAATATCACCGTTATTATTTAGCTGTGGTACTAACAGAGTATCAGGATTCTTTCAAGACCAGTTTTTCATTTAATTATCATTTAATTTAATTCATTTGATTCAATTAAACATTGCTCAAGAGACTTAGTTCAAAGTGGAAGATATCAATATTCGTGTGTTTATACTGAAAGACTTTTATCTACGGCGAAAAATTATGGTCACAGACAGCGCAGTCCTGGTGTTGAAGACCATTAGTTTAAAAAATCAAAATGGGGTGGTAAGATCGCCCTTGTTGTGTCCCGTCCAAACGATCCTATCTTTCATCCATAGCCTTAATTGGGGAACAAAGATTTTGTATCAAGTTTCGATGTTATTAAAAAAAAAAAAGTTTTACCATGAAAATAACACTACTACATCCTTTAAGGCGTTAATTTCCACTGTGTTTTTGTTTCTTCTTCCTCAAATAACTTTTTCAAATTTTTTTTTTTCTTTTTTTTCAATATTTCATTCAAAATCTTTCCTCTTCTTTTTCTTAATACGTAATAAATTACAATATTTAAGTTTCTAGTCCATGTCCCAATATTATAATTAATTTTTGTCTACACTATTGTAGTGTCTTTCGCTCTCTTTATTAATCTGTTTTTTTCATTTTCATATATATTATTCTGTGTCTAATGGGCAACCTACTGTGAGGCAGAGCCTTTATTTTCTCACCAATAAAGAATTTGTATATAAGTTATTATACGAAAGTGTTTATTCACAATTATGCAGACCTTCTTTCGTGGATACAACTATAGAAATATCACCATAAGATCATGTTTTTTACCGTAACTTGTAGCGACATCTAACATGAAACTCTCGAACATCTTGCGCTGTAAGAATACACTTTAGAACGGCCAAATATTGCTTACACTATTAGACCATGGATTTGTTCTGTATAAGCTAGGACTATAGCTATCTACGATGTCCTATAGGTATAAGTCCATGTTCAAACTGACTGATCAGCGTTTTCTAAAGAGAAAAACCGTGAAAATATCATGGAATTCATAGTATCATGATATCATTTCATTATCATTCATTTCATTCATTTTCATTCAATTTATTCATTATCTATATTTCATATTCATTTTATTTTTCGTATTCTATTTGATTCATTATTTTGTATCTTTCATTATATATATATATATATTTTGTATTATTATTTTTCATATATATATATATATATATATATATATATATATATATATATATATATATTTTGTTATTCTTTCTATTTTTTTCATATATATTTTTTTTATTAAACATATAATATATATATATATATATATATATATATATATATATATATATATATATATATATATATATATATATATTAATTTTATTCCATTATCATTTTTTTATGATTTCATGATTTTCATGATATCGTGAAATCATCGTTTTCTTGACAACGATAAGAATCGAACCCCAAGTATCCTAAGTAAATTGATCAATTGAGTATACCAATCTCACGTTTTGAAGCTTTCATGTCCACAGTTTGTTAGAATGGGTTACATTATGATTTGTGTGTATGGGTTGAGCCCTTACAGTGCCTCATAGAACGATCCTACCTACCATTCTCAGGATCCATCGGAAAAATATGATCTTGTCTCAAGTTCCGATGATAATGAACAAAAAAGTTCTGAAGTGCTGATATCCAATTAATTCACTAGTCATTTTATATATCTTAATACTTATTTTCAGTTTTTTTTTTTAAATTGAATTTTGTCAATGCCCATCAAATACTAAAAATCGACTCTATTTTATTGAATCCACTACAATTTTTTTTTTTTATTGAATTTTGTCAATACTCATCAAGTATTAATAATCGACTCTATTTTATTGTTCCTCAACAATTATAATTCAACATCCCAACCATTTTTTCATTCATTTCCTAGTGCACTGGTCATGACTTACTCAGACCCACGCAAAGACATCTATACCATTGTCTCTTAATCTATACGTATTCGTATTCATCTGTACTAATTCCACACTTTTCTATTTAGATTATTCTTACAAATATAAGAATGTTTATGAAATTCATTTGTCCCTTCCTGCCTTCAATAGTGCATTACGACGAGCATTTAGGCACAGCCAATGAGTAAAGAAGTATCCTACGGGACCACAGCGTATTGTTACCAGGCTCCACAATCTCCACATAAATGACTGGATCCTCTACACTCTATATAATGAGGTCCAGTTAAAGTACTTGAGTGCATGACTTAATATTTACAATAATCATTCTACTGACTGCAGAAATGCATCGTTATGAGTTGTACCATATTTCATGAATAAATATTTTCTGAAATATGTCATATTTTTATATGTTTCAATATGTAAAATATGTTCGGTGACAATGTGTTTCAAGAAAAATAAACTCACAAATTTTCAAAAAAAAACTGTATTGTTGACTCACACTCAAGTGTTTGGGTTATTTTTAATTGATTCACGACATACACTCGCATTTTTTAAATCAGATTATTAATTTTAATAACTGTACATAATTCAATATATATATTTTTTTTTTTAATAACATCGAAACTTGATACAAAATCATTGTTCCCCAAATAAAGCTGTGGATGAAAGATAGGATCGTTTGGACGGGGCACCACAAGGGCGATATTACCACCCCATTTTAAATGTTCATAACCAATGAACTTCAACACCAGGACTGTGCTGTTGGTGACCATGAATTTCCGAATATTCAATATAATTCAAATTAATTTGAATTTAAAATTTAAATAATATCTATGCAAATGTAACGCTTATTTATTTTAATTTTTTTGGTACACTGTGCGTGGAGCGCGTAAGTATATTTTCTGCTGGTTTTGGTGCGTTTAATGTCTGTAACGATGAAATTATATTCTTCGGGATAAATTTTTATTCGGCCTAGGTACGGTATTACCAAGTCCAGTTAGTCTTTATCTGACAGTTCAAACTTGTTATCACCATGGTTACCTATGCTATTTGTTTTCACCAACTCTCAGATACATACTAACTAGCCTTGGTAATACTGGGCCTCAATCGTCAGCACCAAGTGACCAAAAGTGTGCATCTATTTTTCTCTGTTCTGCAAGCACTACCATTATCTATTATACAATCAGATGTAATTTCAAACTATCCGAAGATCTATAACAGATAAAAACTATGATTCCTCATCACGTAAGGACTTGGATATTTCTAAACAAATTTCAAAAATGATTTCAAGTTAGTTTTTAATAAAATCAAATCTAAAAATCCTAATAGCTTTCAATTTCTATTATGTTTCACTAGGTCATGATGTCGGTTACGGTACTTGACACAAAATAAAATAATGTCGTATATATTTTTTAATTAGTACCAAGTCTAAAAAATGCTTACATATTTATATTACAATAAACTGCTTTATTCAGTCAGTTTCTATTGGACATTGTTGCTGTCATTGTTGTACGAATACCAGTGGTCTTTTCATGCGATCGCACAAAAGAACACCATTTTCCTCTGAACTTGAGTCTACCCGACACTTTCTTCTTTCCATATTATCCTTCAATGGATACATGATTTACATGAAGGCCAAGGTAGCCTATATAATTGACCAAGCTACATTGTGCAGTATTGACCATCGTTTTTTCCTCTGAATACTGAGGTGAAAGGAGACAGTACTAAACCTAATCAACCATAACTTTCATTATATATATATATATATATATATATATATATATATATATATATATATATATATATATATATATATATATATATATATATTACCAAAACAAAAATGGAGAATTCAATTAAAATTGCTCTTAGATATTTTACTTGAATTTTTACAGATATTATATTTTTTTATTCGCTACTGAAATTGCAAGGTCATTTGATTCTTTGGAAAGTTGACAATAATTAATTCTGGGACACCGCAAAGCATGACGATTACATTCTCATCCATGGCCATAACATGTACCAATTATATTAGAAATAATTAATTACACATCTAGAGATTATAATCGAGATCATTTTTATCTGAATGAATTGTTCTTCCTATCAGTTTTTTCATTGTTTAGGTAGATATTTCATATTTGGTAGTGTCAAAAAAAAAAACTTGGAGAACTTTCGATTATTGTCCGTCACCAAAGAGAAAGTGTAACATGCAATTGTCGAAAAGCCTTTCAACGCGTTTATCTTTTAATGTATGTTATTGCTCGTCTGTTGGAAGTTGTCTTGACATCGGACTGCATGTAAGGTCCGGTTAGTTGAACCAGTTGGCGAAAACCTGCCGAAACCAGTTGGGTGTTCACAAGCGATCCGATATGGGTACAATTTCTGGGTAATTCATCACTGAGTGAAAACTTATTCGAAATTGAGATAATTTATTTCGGTTTTTCGTCCGAAACTCAAGTTTAGAAAGGAAAGGGTTGGAGGTTAATTCTAGTTTTATTTTTTATTAATGTCAGAATATCGATATACAATTGATATATATATATATATACATATATATATATATATATATATATATATATATATATATATATATATATATATATATATATATATATATATATATGTATATATATATATATACATTTATTAATATATCATATTTTATCATATTTTTTGAGGCGTTCTTGTCACCAAAGAGGCACTATAAAATGCAATCATTTTCCAATTTATCGATTTGTAGACCTGCTAAAAAATCAGGAATATGGTATGTAATTGTGATCAAACTAAATTCCCTCACCTTTCAATTGTACAAGTATGATATTCATTTCTCTTCAGTCAAAATGCTTTCTTTAATTTATGTTGATCACTCAAATTTCTATGGAATCATATTAGGGCCCACATAATCAAGTTTTTATATATATATATATATATATATATATATATATATATATATATATATATATATATATATATATATATATATATATATATATATATATATATATATATATATATACAAGAAGTGTCAAGAAAAGTAAAATCTCTGTTTTGTAAATTGACATCATTAATAAAAGAAGGACGAGTGAGAATTTTAAATATGATTCGAATAATAATTATAGCTCCGAGTGATATTAACACCATTTCTTGATTTCAACATGACCAAATTCTTAAAATTGCTCCACAGTAAAACTCGTTCTAAACGATCTCAATTCACTTGTTGTATGCATAAAAACAATAATTCACCACTCACATTCCTGTTTCCAAGTATAATAAAAATGATATAAAATTATATGTGTAAATATGTGTAAATATGTAGCTCGGGGAATAATGTAATTTAATTATTAAATACACGAATGATTTCAATCTTAGCTAGCAGATAGTCTTAATCCAAATAGTCAAACAAGATAATTAAAATAGCTTCAGTGTGTTCGTTATAATAAACCTGTTTTAAGGAAGAGAGTGTTCCATTTCTTGCTGTTTAAATGTCCTTCACGGTCAGTTTGCTGGAGAAAGCATGCGGCAAACTTGATTTTATCAAATTACTCATTACTTCGCAGATGACCTTGAAATTTTAATCTCATTATCAATGGCAAATCAGATTTGTTGAGACTATTTTGTATAAGGAAATTATCTTTGCCACGTGTCACGAACTGGATTTTAATTCCATATAATTATTGTTGGTAGTGGCTAGATATTTACTTTCTTCGCGGTTTAGATTTTACAAATTCATTACGGTAGACTTTTATTTATACACTTGAAACATGGTGTATCTTTAGATATATGTCAAGATACACAACTGTGCTGGGTTAATACACTCTGAATTGTACTTGAAAACTCCGTGTATAATTTTTTTCCAACCTGGGAAATAAGTTGATATGGATCAGGGATATTTGTTAGATAGAGGTGAGTTAGTAATAAAACACAAAATTTCATTTTTTTTCTTAAAAAATACATAACAAAAAGTTTTTATTGAATACAAAAGAAAATCACCTCTGATGATGATGACAGCTTCTGCGAATACAATAAAAAATAAAATAACAGTCATTGTCTTTGTGAGACTCAACTTAAATATGATGATGATGACGATGAAAACGATGGATGATGAATGATGATTTGTGTAAGATGAATAGGACTAAAAATGTAATACTTTTTTCGAAAAGTGGAAATATTTTCCATTTTCAAGTTTAAAACATCAAAATCTACAAATTCGGTGAATAACCCTTGGAGTATTTGATTGTGTTATACTCATGGGGGTTGCTGTATCGAATCTTATGAGAGCTAAAAGCTCCGGCGGAATCTCCATGAAGGGATGGTGATTTGTAGGAAGATCCGCGGAAGCTGTGGCTGGAGCCACGATAACTGTGCGATGGAGATGCATAAGACGATATCGGAGAACTGTAAGAACTCTTGATTGAAGCGGAAGAACCTCCAAAAGAAGGTGCTCCATAAGAACTGCGGATTGAATTGGAACCGAGATGTCCTCCGAAAGAGGGTGCACCGTACGATCCACTCAACGAACCTGAGTTACCACTGAAAGAGGAACCACCATGGGATCCTGAAGAACCTCCGAAAGAAGAACCTCCGAAAGAAGATCCTCCGAAGGAAGGAGCTCCATGAGATCCTGAAGAGGAACCGCTGAAAGAGGAACCACCGTGGGAACCAATGGAAGAGGGAGCACCATAAGAGCTTGAGGGTCTGCTAAAGGAAGAACCACCTTGGAATCCCGGGAACAAAGGACCACTATGAGAACTTGAGGAACCACCGAAAGAAGATCCTCCGATTGAGCCACCGAATGATGGAGAGCCATGAGAGCTTGAGGCACCACCAAACGAAGAACCACCGAAAGAAGGAGCGCCATAAGCACCAGATGCACCGGAGAATGAAGAACCACCTGAGGAGGAACCACCGTGGGAGCCACTGAGAGACCCGCTGAAAGAGGGAGCACCATATGAACTGGAAGGAGCACCATATGAGCTGGAAGGAGCGCCGTATGAGCTAGAAGGAGCGCCGTATGAGCTGGAAGGAGCAGAGAAGGAAGCTCCACCGGAATGACCTGCCGATCCTTGCCCGAATGATTCTCCACCAAATGATGCTCCGTGAGAAGATCCTCCTCCCTGAACACTGAAAGATGGAGCACCATACGAGCTGGATGGTCCAGAGGGAGCAGAATAACTTTCCAAAGAAGCTCCAGAATGCGATGAGCCACTGCTGATAGCGGGAGATCCATAAGTGCTGGAAGGTGCAGAAGCAAAAGATCCACTTGATACAGCAGGGGCTCCGTAAGAGCTCACCGGGGCGGAATAGCTCAAGGCAGCTCCCTGACTCTCGACGGGGGCTCCGTACGACGCTGCGGGGGCAGATGCGTAGCTTCCCAAACTGGCACCGTGTCCTCCGAGAGTAAGACCGGCAGAGGGACTTCCGTACGAGCTTGATGGAGCCACAGCAGCGTAACTACCGGTGGATGGTGAACCGTACGATGTTGAAGGAGGAGCGGCTCTGAAGAGTTGAGGTTGAACTTGCGAGGCAGCGACTCCGCCGCCGTATTGTCCGAATGTCACTGGACCAAGTTTGTAAGCTTGACCATTACCGGCGGAAGCAGCACCGAAACTGACGCCACTTAGTCCGTGTCCACTGGCGCTCTGAGTGAGACCACCAAGACCGTATCCAGCGAAACTTTGACCACCAGATTGACCACCGACGTTGAGGGCGAGTCCTTGACCACCGTAACCATGTTGTTGACCTCCGGCAACAGAGAATCCTTGTCCTTGACCGAAACCTTGGATGGCAAAGGTGGGAGCTCCGTGACTAGCGAGTGCCAAACCATGTCCGCCTAATCCGAAACCTTGGCCAGACAGTTGAAGATTTTGACCTCCGAGTGAGAATCCTTGACCGAGAGATAATTCTTGGCCACCGTATGCAGGTAAAGATAATCCTTGATGACCATATCCTTGCATCAATGCTTGTTCGTATCCTCCCGCGTGGATGACTCCTTGGCCACCGCCGTAAGAGAGTCCTTGGCCGAAATGTTGATTTCTTCCCTCGATGAGTTCGAGTCCAGGTACCTGTTGAAGTTCGATACCGTGACTTCCTCCTGTTGCTGCTACCGCGCCGGCGCTGTCGCCTCCGTACGCCTCGACGACGGCTGTTCGTTTGCTCTTCGCGGTGGCGTCATCTTCTTTGCCCTCTTTGGCTTCGGCAGCGACTGGCGTCTCGGCGCTTATGCGGGTCACAGCTAGAGCTGTTAAGCCCAACACGATCTTGAAAAGAAAATGTGTTTTTAATTTTAATTTTAGATAATGTATTGTTAACTGTAGATATTTTTATATTCAAATGCTTGAAGACTTTTCACTCGATTATCTGCTACGTTAAACTTCAATTTCTCAATCCGACCATGCGTTATACTGATTATTAATGAATTTGCTGTCATTAAGAATCTAAATAACCATTCAGATTTCCATAAAATAATTATAACAATGATAATTATAACAAATCATTTATAATTTAGGTCTACTTTTATTCGATGAAATTTCTTGATAATATTGTTGTGCACTGGTCCAGTATTTAAATAGATCAAAAATGAACACATTAATAAAGTTGAAATATAATTTTAGAACAAATTGTGTTCAAACCTCATCAGGTTGGGTGAGAACCTGATAATGTTCCTCAATTTCAAGTACTAATATAATATGCAATTTACAAAGCTTACAAGTTATGCATATATATTAATTTATTCAACGGTTATTCGATACTTTTTTGAAATAAGAATATTTGAAGACATGTCATGTTGTAGATGATACTTTACTTGACAACCCACTGTTACTAGTCTTAGTTATAATCAAACCCACGAAAAAAAAATTCTCTACGATCGAAATAATTATCAAAACGTTACTGATTTATAAAACTAACTGCACATTTGAACATTTACCACGTTTTAAAAATGAAGTTGCGTTTTTAATCGTGATTTTTTTTTTGTTGTCGTATATTACCCTAAAGCTACCACAGCTATACGTTATATATGAATATGTTTGTATGTCACAATATTCTCTCGTGGATACAAAATCAGTCGAATATACCCAATATCAACTACACATTAAGTTCAACGTCAGTTACACAAGAACTCGCTAATTGACTTGCTATCTGAGCTAAATTCTTTGAAACATAAGTAGTCTCCGAAGAGAAACGCATAATGCGAATATGAGTCAACAGCAAGTATCACCGGCATAGTGGTATACTTATGAACATGATTTTGCCATTTTTTTTTATCTCCAGATATAACTATTAACAAAAAGAAATTTAATAAATAGGCTTTCTAAATCGCTGTTAAACGATTTCGATAGTACCTGCATGATGAATGCAAGTGTTCATTTGATTGATCCATGATTAAACCCGCAGTGACGTCTGATACAAATGAGATTAATTTATTCATCACGATTCATACTGGCTGGTATATATCGGTTAGCAAAATGCCTCTACTAGCACCTCAATGAATTGTTGTACATAATTCCATAACGCATTGCTGAATACCCTTGATGATGTTCAGTGTTTTATTCAAACATATAATATGTTATAAATATATATATATATATATATATATATATATATATATATATATATATATATATATATATATATATATATATATATATATACATATATGTATATATATATATATATATATATATATATATATATATATATATATATATATATATTTATGTATATATATATATATATATATATATATATATATATATATATATATACATATATATATATATATATATATATATATATATATATATATATATATATATATATATATTTGAATTACAATAAAATACCGTCCATGCCAACTGAATATTTATAAAAATGCCAGAAACAAGCTGATATTGCTATAAATTGCACAAATTACCGCATTTGAAAGATATAGTTGCCCTCCTCATCATAAATCTTCTCCTCAGATAAACAATTTTCAAAATATAGTAGCTATACAAATCATATGAATTTTAAATAATATAAATGTAAAGGTGATTCGTATTGACTAGAGAATTATCAGATTTGGTCAATATGTTGAAATTGATCATCCCACAAGTTGATATCTATTCGTCTCTGATAAGAGTATAGGCCCTAAGCATCCTTGTATCTGATTCGAATTAGTTTTGTATATAAATGCTGATGGTTTGTAATCCCGGTTAACACGGAAAGTATATACTTTTTTCAGATCGAATGTTTATAATAATTCTTTTGAAAAATCGTTCAACTTGTAATTAGCCTAGAGTTGGCTTGACCATGCTAGATCATTTATCATATGAATAATTGTAATATTATACGATTAATGATCTTAGCTCGTTAGTCACACATCTAATCATTGTAATTATCTGTACGACAATTAAAAACCTATGTAATTATACTATGTATTTACACTTCAACAATAATAAAACCGTTCAATCGTAAATATCACACCAACGATAATCGATAATCGAACTTTAATCGATCAGGTTTGCGCACAATAATCGAAACTAAATCGAACACTGCTAATTATAAATTTGTATTTCGATGTCTTTAAAATATAATAAAATATTTGAATCACTTTTTTCGCTTACCAAAAACTTCATGTTTCAAAAAACTTCGACGATAAACAATATTAGTGATGTTGTACGGATTGCTGTAAATGATTGAATGACTACATTTACCAAACTATCTACATTATATAGATCACCAATCCCTACTACTACCTTTGCATATTATTATTTCAACTTACGAATACTGTCCCCCCTTTGTACCTCGCCCCCCCCCTCCCTTCCCACACACCGCGAGACTCCCTTTCCCTAATCATATCTCGCTCTCTTCCGAAGAGTCCACTGTTTCTAGAATCTCTTCGAGTACCTTTCTAGCCTGGCCCTATCACTTTCCGCCGCCCAGGGTATTGTAAAGTAACCATTAACCAACTGTAACACTGTGCGTTGAAGAAGTGAAGGTAGAGAGAGAAGTGTGTTCCGACTTGTGACCCCTTTTACCAACTTCAAAACAATCACATTTTGACTTTTTTTTATAATATGTATATCAATTTGTTGCACTTTTAATTTTCATTGCCGTAATGACATGTTCAAACCGGATCGATAGTGACAATGTTTTGCATAAACTACAATTATCTCTGTAATAGTGTGACACTGTACTGACGATACTGTTGTCTGCGATACAAATGGTACATGATTTCGTTGTCAATATTCACGCCATTGTTCAATTGAATGTTGACGTGGGTTCGATTGCCTCATATGGTTTATGTGCAATAGAACCATATGAACATATTACACATTCATGTATGCAGATGCATTTGGAAGAAATTAAAATTAATATGATGGTTAAAATAAGTGTTATTAGTTGGTGAAATATCGTTGACTCAGTGTCTGAATTACCGACGTGGGAGTAGCTCTAACTGGCAATTAAAGTTGATATCACCATGGTTACTAATGCTATTTGTTTTCGCCAACTCTCAGATAAAAGCTGACTGGACTTGGTGATACCGGGTTTGTGAATCAGAAGAAAAAAATGTTAATTGTTATTTCAAACGAAAGGAATTTTAGAAAGATGAAGAAAACTATGTCAAGAGATTGGATATCGAAAACGTGAATACGTAAAATTTACTCTTACATATGTTGACCAACCCATAGTCTGAATATATTGATTGATTGATTTGATCGGTCTTCATTCAGCAACAGAAAAATACATTTACACTTGTCCGTGCTGATTTAATAAATGTACATAAACATAAACAATAAAAACAAAACATAAAACAGGAACATAAACATAAGAATATAGGTACCGTACAATAGTGCTTCAGTAGAAGCGCTATTCTTGGTGTCTGCCAAGTATATATTTATACTATGTATCCAACCTGCTAACTTAGTGGATAATTCGATATTTTGCATATTGTTACTCAATTAGGAAGAAATTATTTGAATTCAAATCATAAAAATCCAGATTAAAAAATTGGTTTATCTAGCCATGTACTAGGTAATGCTACTCTCTAATCTGTTATACCCATGTGGCCTGAATGTAGACTAAATTTAATTGCATCTTTCCATAAAGTGCATTATTCAAATTTCAATTATGTATTTTAGTTTCACAGGTTCCGTTTTGCATGTGTGGGAAAAATGAGTTTCCTGTTTTTAGTCGAATACTTGTCCACTGGCTAAATGGGTAATTCGCTGATGTACTAAAGAGGATTTCCTTACTGCTTGTAGCATGCAGTATTTCGCATGTATTTCTCAAGGGAGATAACACAGCTTAAATATCCAGTGCCAACATGGCATATAAACGATCGTAGTGACTTTTCGGATGTACATGCTTCACACCGCGCAGAGAAGTATTTTCTAAAATAATGACGATCCATAATGAACATTTACAATACGTTAGGTGTTAATTGTATTTAACGGAGAGGTTAAAAATGATGGCGAAAATATCGAGTGGTGCTGTTATATACAAGTGATCTTTCCACCTTTTTTTATCATAGGCTACAATTTGACTCATTGGCATTTTCGACTAATATTATCTTTATCTTGTAATGTATTTGCCAATTTTTTATCCAGCACGGTTCAAGTTTTATAATGATTTATATCTGTGGAAACACCCTGTTGGGAACTTTATGCACTATGACAGGGGACGCCTCAAATACTTTTCCAAATTTCTGACCTGAGTGTCAAGGCGTTTAATCCATGAACGACGTTTCACATAGTATTTATTGAATTTGAATCTAAATTTGCATAGTTTCTAGAGAGCAATAGGCAACATGTATAGAATATTTTCATTATTTCTCATAATCAGAAAACAAAATTCAATCAATCCTTTGAAATTAAATTTTCCATGAAAACTGAATGTTGAATGAACTATTTTAGAAATAAACTGTTTCATCAAAAACACGGCTCGGTTTTGCATCGTTTCCATTCGAATCATACGTTCAATGAAGAAAGAGCCTCTCAAAAGCAGGTGTTTTAATCGAATCAACTGGATTTAAATGATTGAGCTATTTTCAATGTAATTTCAAGTCCATTGTTGAGTTGAGTAAAAAATGCTGCCTATAAATATTGAATATTTTGCTTAGATCAAAACTGATTCTATAACGAATGCATGTAGCCAATTGTTTCAGCCAATTTGTTTCAATTGTTGTAATTGAAAAAATACTTTTTTTCAAAATATGCATCAAAAAATCACTCGACTAACAATAACTCAAAAACAAGGAAGAATTTACTCCTTTGAAAATCCATCAATACATTGACCAGTAAATTATATGAAAACAATAAAATTTGAAAAAATACGACGTTAAATTCACGGATAGATTTTGAGGTTTGAAAATCTGACAACAATGGGTCTTCTTGATATGTTTTATAGCTTAGTTATAGTATGCTATTATTATTCATCAACATTTCAATTTGAATATTTTTGAGTGTATAGTATCTTTTAAAATTTCACCAGCCCACTAATCATTCTACTCATTTCTAAACACAATATAGTCTTTATAATCTCACTACCATGCTCGTTCATAGAAATGTGAATACTAATTTGAATTCCATTCTTAAATCCTGTTTTCCCATGCTCAGTCACCTTGCAGCATTACGCATAATTCGACAATTTCCTTCTTCGTAACGATGTATCATCACATTCAGACTTGACACTTCCGATCAACCGTCCGCCCTAATCATTTCAACTATCGCTCGGAAGTTTCGATCCACCAACACCACTGATATCTTAAGTGTGGTACATTACCATCACATTCTTTATCATGCAAATCAAATTCAAGTTCCGCATTTTCACTTCGAAAACTGGATCTATTTTTTACAAAAACTCGTTGATTTTATTGCAAAAAAATCATCTTTTATGTATCACATGCAAGTGTGTGTGTGTGTGTGTGCGTGTTTGTATCAAAATAATAAAATAGATTGTAGATTTTGTTATCATGTGTTTTTGAGCATGTTGACAAAGGTATCGAAATAGAAAGTTTTTGTGTGAAATAATCAATCAGGTTTTCGAACCTGTTAATAATTTGCCGTTCGTTCGTAGGTAGAAGATATAATGAAAAAAAAACTAGTGTTATTATTTGGGGTTAGCCATTTTCACATACACAGGTTTTATTTCGTTTTATTTCATGCTCTATAGCCCAAACGGATTAAGCAATTAGTATTTTTAAACATTTAGTCTTTCGAGTTCTGACATGGACGTGTATAGTTATTGATGAAAATAAATTTGAAATTTTTGTGGAGAGGATGGAGAGCACATTTCACATCAAAAATTGATAAAAGAGTGACATTTATCGGAATAGAATAGAATAGTATACCTTTATTGTATCGGTAATTGATCTGAAAATAGATAATGAACATGTCAGATATTACAGATATCATCCATTCAATTGAATTGTTTTTATTTATTGTTGATGAATACAAAAAATGCGATATTCAGATATTTTCGGTAAACTAAAATATTTTTGCTCTCCTATATAACCAGTTATATTTTTAACCATCACAATAAGCACAATCTGAAATATACAAACAGATACAATTGAAAATCTACAATTTTCAAAAGGTTGTACCACTATATCGTATGGATTTGCCACCAATGAATATTACTTGAAGAGCGCTTGCTAAGACCTCCATTCCGTCCGGTTGGGGTATTTCTGTTTTTTTATTCGCTCCACAGAACGCAAGATAAAACCAATATACATGGAACTGTTTCCTGGCATCGCTCATTTTCGACCTCAAAACTTTCAAGTCTTTCATTACAAACAATCAGGTAGATTTTGAAAGATTGATTTTTGAGATTTTCAAAATACTTACAAAATATTACAAAAGTTTTCAAATTACTACTCGAAATAACTCTCGAAATCATGGTATTTCAAGTTACACATTTTGTATTATTTTATTTTGTCATGAAAATAAAATCAATAGAATACAAAAAATTAGAAAAATAATTTCAAAAAAATGGAATAAAATAGGATAAAATCAACCATCATATGAATTATATAAATAATACAATGAAGATTATATGAATCTCTATTAAAAAGCCGACAATATACCAATCACTACATTTTGAAATCTGTCTCAGTAATTAACACATCATACAATCTCCATACAATCATACAATTTTCTACAATCTCCTAGCTCACATCGACTTTTTGCCCAGATCCTGTATGACATACCTTCGCGTTTATTAGCCCACTTCCTTCGCTCCGTTCTACACAGACCTGTTGATCCCTATTCGCCTATCACAGTAATTGGACTAATGGCTACATTTTGTCATGGTTTTACTCGTAGATACATAGCCATTGGAAGTAATTGAGCATGCATTACCATTAAAAAATGTACCAGGGGAAAATAAAGTAGCATATATGTAGGGCCTAATGAGTAGTACGGTAGAATACGGTATAATAATGATGATAATAATGAAAATATGTTTGTTTTCTTAATCAATTTTTTACATACAAAATAAATACACTGAACAGTCAAATAAAATCCACAAAGTCTCCAAGGATGACTTGACTGTAGGTGGGAGAAAAAAAATTATTCTGTATATTATTTGTTTATATTTCTTCATATGTTATTATTAGCCAATGTGACTAGAACTCAAGTCGGGAGCATGTGGGATGATCAAAGAAAATCTGTATTTCTGATAGACACGTGCAAACGCAGTGGTTTTTACAAATACATCTCTTTTTAATTAAATTTTTGGAATGATACATACATCAAATACTTTAGTTATACTCAGAATTTAATTTTGTATTATATTTTTTTTTCTTTTATTAACATCGGAACTTGATACAAAATCATTGTTCCCCAATTAAGGCTGAGGCTGAAAGCTAGGATCGTTTATAATATAATGTTCAAAGAGTTAAAGTCGGAATTTGAACCTTTGTGATAATGTAATGTTTCGAAAATAAAGAATAGCGTTAAGTACGATTGGTTACGTGGTGAGGTCACATACCAGAGCTATATTGATTCATTGATTACATAATGTAAATTTTGATGACACATCATAATCAAAGAGACCGTTCACGGACATATCTTGTTCGATATGTGTTCAAAACAGATTGTCCGAAAGTGTCTAAAAACCACAGCCTTTTTTATTCAAATCATTCATTTCTTATAGAGAAGAATGATCTGTATAAAGAAGGCTGTGCTAAAAACAAGTGTTCAAAGTGTGAACACAATGTCTAAAATAACATTTTTTGACACAAAATTGTACAAAAAATGTCAAAAATATTGAGAATGAGTGCTGTGTAATGAGAATTAGTTGACATTTATGTATTCGTTTATTGATTCAATGAAGAATACATTTCGTAGAACAGTGTACAGAGGAATAGTGGATACTTCAACATGTTATTCATACTCATAGAGTGAATATTGGTTTATTTAGTTCAATGCCGCCTACCGACCCCACCAACAAAAATTGATAATAATAATACCGACCCTATTTAACAAACATTCCACCTGATTTATTAAATTTACGAAAACTATCCGGTGTAAAAATTGAGATAGAAAAATGGATTTGGCAAAGTTGTATCTTATAGTAAATTACCATCTTAAAATTTGAAAAATCGAATGCTAAAATTATGGAAATATCTTTTATGATAAGATTAATATGTTTTAATTATTGGGGTGGTAAGATCGCCCTTGTGGTGCCCCGTCCAAACGATCCTATCTTTCATCCATAGCCTTAATTGGGGGACAATGATTTTGTATCAAGTTTCGATGTTATTAAAAAAAAAAAAAAAAAAATTATTATTAAAAGAGAAGTGAAGAAGTATTTTTTTTTTGTAATATTTTGAGTGACTATAGCTGCTGTCCAGACTTTTCTGGTGTGTGTATTAATGTATGACAATATAATTAGTAGACCCACAGACAAGTCTGTTATGACTTTGTGCGTCTACGATATTTGTATATAACTCTTATTTTGTGTAAAAAAAACTTCTCAAAAAAAAATAATAATAATTCTTTTCTTCTGTGAAACATAATACATATGTTATAGAATGTCAGTTTCGAAAAAGAAATTAACAATATCAAGAACGAAACAATACCAAACAATATCAATATTAAAGAATACTCAATGCAATCTAAAATAAGAATAATACTCATACCTGACTGATATTTCAGGTTAATAAAGGGCTAAGAATGAACTGAAAATAATACTTCAATAGAAAAAGTCACAACAATTTTTTCGACCAATTTGATATTTTTTATTACCAACATCGAAAATTTGACTCCAATTCATTTTCATCCAGTTTAGACGAAATATGACGACGACGTAGGTAGAATCGTTCAGTAGGTCTTCTTAAGGATACCAGTACCAATAACGAATTTTTATGATAATCTGGTAAGCGGCTTGAAAAATCAAGGTAAATAGATTTCCACCACATTTCACATATATATATATATATATATATATATATATATATATATATATATATATATATATATATATATATATATATATATATATATATATATATATATATATATATATATATATATATATATATATATATATTCATATACATACGTATATTTGTTTGTGAAGCTTGATTGCATGATCATATTTTTCTTTATTTTTCTGTTAGCTTGATGTATATATATACATATATATATATATATATATATATATATATATATATATATATATATATATATATATATATATATATATATATATATATATATATATATAGCAATTGATTGCTCTTACTTCAACGTATGTGCTGCGTATTGCTAATCTAGAAAACGTTGATTGATATTTAATTTTTAAAATTTCTATTTCATGCCAACTGATTGTACCAATCTTATAGTGTCATTATGAATTAAAAAACTGAAATGAGAGGGCAGTGGAACTTACACATGTATTTCAACGAGATAGATTAAAATTCAAAACAAATTTAATTGTAATTCTGATTGTAAAACAAGCTTTATTACTAATATCTGGTAATGGGATGAAATGTGCCAAAGCTATCATTATGCGCTATAATAATGATATTTTCTCCTACAAGTAATTATTATTTTGTTCAACAGTTTTGGAATTCTTTATATTTCGTTGCTGTTAATGATAGGATTGAATAGCCTACATATCCTTATTTTCCTAATTCACTTTCAAAACTGGAGGATGATAATTGGAACTTTATCTGAATTTATGTCATTCATGCGATTATGGAGGCTTGCATTGGGAAGGAATTGATTGTTTAATTTGTTTCAATGTAATTTATAAATAGTATCACGTAAATTGATGTATTTTTAACTATTCAAGCCTACTGACAAACTTATCTATCATTGCATAATTGTCATTCATTACCACACATGCATTTCGTGCATAGAAAAAGAGTCATTAAGCTTGTGAATCATATTAAACAAATGTATCAAAAAAATAGGATGATGGTCCGGGCTTGTTGCATATTTTACCAGTCACGATAAACAATTTCTCTCATCACTACACGCATCATTTTGAATTTTGTAATTGATAATAATGAAAATCGAAACAATATTGCATTGGAATATAATCAATTATATTGATGTGTTGATGATATAATATCTACGAAAGTTATTGTTCAATTTCTGTCATGAAATTTTTCTACCATATCAGGCAGAGCGTTGAACCCAATCTGTTTTTGTTTTTTGTTACAACTTGCAAAATGTGAATGGCACTCACTCCTCGAAATAAATGAACTTGACATATGAAAACTTTCCTATAGATAGAATATATTGAAAGTATTTTTTTATAAATGTCTCTTTACTTTCTTAATTGATGTAGATTACCGATAGAATTCGATTGGCTTGGACATCTGCTATAATTTTGGCTACTTTTGTAACATCGACATTTAGATAGAAAATCCCACTGAATAATTTTTTAACACATCAATTTCGGGATAAGTTGAAACAAATTCAAAGCTCAAGAAAGATCTCGTTTGGGATGGATTGGAGGTCGTGGTATTCATACTCAAGATTTAAAGCTAATATGTCAAGAAATCGTATGAGAGCTAATATGGCTATGTCGAGAAAATTAATGAGAAAACATCAAAATAATTAGTCATTTAATAAATTTTAACTTCTTTCACTTCACTAATTATTAGGACATAATAATATTCTTATTGTTTCATATGGACTAATTTGAACCAACATTTTGTATAACTTAAAGAAATCGAAAGTGTTTTATAGTCTATATAAATACAAACTTCTACGTGAAAAAAATCAATAGCAAATTAAAAAACATAAGTTAGTCGTGAAATTTAGAAATTTAATTTCCTTACAAAATATGTTATTATTTGAATGATACAATTATGTTATAATGATAAAACATGCGGGTATATAAAACGATTCTGTCCCATCTGTTTCGATACTTCCGAATATTGACGGATCGAAACACCTTGACATTGGTATCAGTGCACGGAGAAAACGGTCGATCGGGTCCTCGAACTCAAGACCCACCTAGGAAATCATTTGTCTTCAACACAACTCTGTAACGTTCACTATTTATGGTTCGTTTGGTACAAACCGTCGGAGATAGTTTTCTAAGATCATGTTTTAAAATAAAAGAACGTGATAAATATTCATATTATGCATCTTTTCTATAAAATGTACTTTTATTTTTTATTGTACAGCTTTCTTGATTTATGTGGAGATCTCGGAGACTATGATGAAAAAAGTTGATTTTTATACTGAATACTTTTCTGAAGGTCTACACAAATTATCTTATTTTGTATATGAAATGTTATTGGTATTTAATAGATGAACGTAAAATTTTATATTTTCCATTGTACACAATTATCACTCTGATGACGATTTTTTTTTTTTTAGATTAGATTATATTCCTTTATTAATTTATCAATGAGATTTCAATTTGAAATTTTCAATTTAAGAAAATGAAAAATATATGGCAAGGCAATTTACATAATTATAGTTTGTTCTATACAATGTATAGAAACATATGCATCAATAATCTGGATTGAAGTGCATACCAATTAAACGAAACATCTAAAACATAGGATAAAATTAACAAATACTGTTATATAAGGTAAAACTCAGTCATTATACATTAAAATCTTTCATGCTATACACTGGTTGGGTAATAATAAAATCTTTCAGTTGTTGTTTGAACATCTTTATACTCTTCTGCATTTTCAATTTGTCAGGTGAATTATTATAAAAAACTGTACCCTTATACAAGCAGTCTTGTTCGTACATTATAGTATTATGTGAGCATCCTAGATATATATTATTTCTACGACGCGTATTGTATTGGTGTATGTCTGAGCTCAGGCTAACATTTTCCAAACGTTTCCTGATGAAGATTAACAGTTCAAATATATATAAACCAAGCATTGTCATTATTTTAAAATCTTTAAAAAGTCCTTTACATGAAAATCGTCACTTCTTGTTGTATAAAATTCGCAGTAATTTTTTGTGTACATTAGGTTTGTGCATAGCGTCATACAGTGAATAACTGACGAAGTTATTTTAATCAAATGGGTGAAATCATTCAGTAGTATTACAGTAAAAGATTGTGAATCAAGTTGAGTGATATAATTGTTATCAACATTACAAAATGTATGATATTCCACGCATATAAGCATGACCATGCATATTTTTTGAGTAACATGATCTTGTAGATTCTTCACCAGGAAGAAAGGTAAAACATGAGTTTTTACCGCAGTAGCTTTCTGAATAACTGGTATCGAAGAGAGAAAATAATATGTAAAAATGTACTGAGGATGGTAATAGTAAAATTACCGAACGTTGACAAATTGAGATTTTTTTATTTCAGTTCGTGAGCAATAATCAGTGTTATTCAGGTTTGATACTGAAATAATACTGTGGGAAATATTGATATGCTACTTAGATTCTTAATTTTTATATATCTTCATTTTCTGAAGTTTATATATGAATTTGAACTCTTCCTTGAACTGTGAATAGGTCTATATACTCACAGCAGAATCTTGACCAAATAGAAATTCAAATAATCTTATAAGACATTAAAGTGCGTCGACTTATGACAAAAGTGAAATAATTTTTATCAGCAATACACTTGAATTATAATCACGATAATTTTCAATTTTCCAATTTCAATTCGATTTCAATTCAATTATTATAATCATTTCAATTTCAAGTTCAGATTTTAATTTCAGCAGTCATATGTTTGATTTACTCGTCAATACTGATATGCTGTATTCCGGATAAATCACAAAAACGATTTATAATCATAATGTGTTCCGGACTTTTGAAGAGCGAGAAATTTTTATGTGAGGCAAAAAAAAAATGGTCACAACAATTCAATCCTGGTGTCGAAAAAAAAAATACTGGTTTTCTATCTCAAATAATCAAAATGAGGTAGTGAAACCACCCTTGTGGTGCCCCGTCCAAATGATCCTACTTTCATCCATAGCCTTTATTGGGCAACAATGATTTTGTATCAATGTTGATAAGGAAAACAAATGAAATCGTGATTAGATTTCATATTTTGTGATGATTTCTAATTAAATGCGTTGACATGATTAAATGTTTTTTTCATGAAAACTTGTTACTCTTGAACAGTGAAATTACAAATATGTAATGTTAGAACGAGGCATGTAATTCATCATATAAAGTCCACATTGAATATAATACTAATCATTCTATCAAACCATTGCAACATTTACTCTTTACTCCAGATTTATAGCTAATATGTCTTCGTCTATGTCAAGAAAATGAATGAAAAAACATGAAAATAATTGGTCATTTAATCAATTTTCAACTTTACTTTTACTAACTAGTGTGAATCAGTGTATGAAGATTATGAAAAAAAAAATTATCGGAAATATTGGTAACATGTACTCAATCTAGAAAGTCGAATCAAAAACATTACATATGTACTTTTGTCTACTGAATAATAACGTTCCGAGCGACCGTCCCACCCTATCTCACATCACTAGTGATCGGGGGGTTCGCGCATCTGATTTCATGGATACATTACCTTTCTTATCCGTACATTTTATTTGATTAGCGCCGAGGGTGTTGCGAATTGGTTTCCATCGAGCGAAGAGAGCGTGTTTGTTATTTAATTCGATGTTTGTTGGTGCATGACCTTCCGTCGGCCTTGAGCTTTGAACTTGGAAACGTATAATAATAATGATAATAATAATAATTGTATTTCATAATTGTGAATAAAAATCACTCATGCGCACATGCATGAAATAAATCTGTACAAGTTTTGAAATATGTCAACTTTTTGAAATTTTAAAATTGGTCAAATTAGTTTGATAAGTCAATCACATATGCTTCAAAGTATCATAATTTCATGAAAGTAATACATCTCAGTTTAAATATCAGCATCAATAGTTGGTTGATATAAAAATAAAATACATGGGCTACTAAAAAGCATTTAAATCTGCGTATATGAAAGAATAAAAAAATAGAAAATAGAAGAAGATGAATTTCAAACTGTTGTCAAATATATAAATCATTCAAGGTGTCATGTTGATGAAAGAAATACGGTACAGTTTGTTTGTGTTACTAATTGCACCATACTTTGGTCACCTGAAAAATTGGTCATATTATGCGGTTCGAAGAAAATTAATTCGATTGACGTTTTGAAGACAGAGAAACTTAATCATGGAGGCAAATATATTATTACTTCTTGAATGATATAAGCTTTAACATATATGAGAACGTTGTGTGCAAGATATTTTGAAAATTCGAAAACCCACATGATGGAAAAATCAATTACGTTATATGTTATAGAAAGACTACATATATATATATATATATATATATATATATATATATATATATATATATATATATATATAATATATATATATATATATTAATTTATTAATTTTAAAAAGAGAGCAAAAGCCCCACAAAATCCTCAATATCTTAAAGTTATTAGGCCCCCAAGAACAATTCCTATATGGGCAACTGATGAATACGCAATTAAAGCCTTAAGGTCTGTTTGTCGTAAACAAACTAAACTCACTAAAACACCCCCGACCAAGCTAATTCTTACTCAAAAAAAGTTAAAGGTTAACCCAGATAGACTTAAAATTTTAAAAATACGTAACAATCCATACCCCCCTAATTTCAACAAAACCCCAGCTGAAATTATTGATCCAATTATTGATAATTATTGAATATTGATTATTTGATCCATTATTGATTATTGATTATTTTTCAAGGTATCAATACGTGTATCATATGTATACATTCTGGATTCATAATATATATTTATATATATATATATATATATATATATATATATATATATATAAATATATATTATGAATCCAGAATGTATACATATGATACACGTATTGATACCTTGTATCAATTCGTGTCAATGAATCTGTTATATGAGAATTTAGAAAAATTCAAATATATTGGGTGATATTGGTTTGCTACGATACATATAGGCCTATTAAATCATATTCATTCACATTATCTTTCAATATTCACTGTTTAAGTGAATAGTATTCATCTTCAATCAATTATCTCGTTCAGTGACTTGCTTACAATTATTATTTCATCCCCTAAAAGTTAAGAATCCCCATAACCTTCTGACAGACAAAAAACACTAACAATCTTCATCATAGCAATGCAGAGAACTGGTGGACTGTCAAAAATTATGATTGGTTGATATCAGTTGGTGACCATTGTTGTCCGTATTCTTCAACAATAAATGACGTAATCTAACAGAAGCCTATAATAGAAAAATAATTAATTTTCTTTTCATAGAACAAATAATCAATGATAAAATAAAATAGAATAGAAAGTATTCACTGTATATATTATTATAATATATTTATATATAACGTTATACAACATCAAATATTATAATCGTTTTTACCGGCGAATATGATCTCACACAAATGACTGTGGTCATCGTCACCATGGTTACTGTGGTCATCTTGTCATCTCTGGTAATGAAAGTCTGCGGAAGATTAAAACTGCATGTGCCGAAGGCGGCGGAATGTCGCTTAGCCGAGGGGTGGACCTTCCAAAATCATTTGCCGCCACACAACATTCAGAGAAAGTTCGGCAATTCAATGAATGGTTTTACCGTTCAATCAAGTAGTCTGAATTGTTTAGCAGTAGTTTGTGTTGTATATTGACTCGATAATATGGGAAATCTTTTTAGTATTGTTGATTGAAGAATAGATATATCCAGTGGTGTAAAATAAGACTGTATTTATCTTGTAGGGTTATTATTAAAATATGGCTTCACCTCGAATTCAACTGTCGATCAATTAAGTTGAAGATAATGAACTTGAAATATAATGATGGATTACCAGTGATAATTAGATACAAGAAGAGAAATTCATACACTTCACTGAAATAGAACTTCAGATTGTTTTTGTTTGTTTTTGTTTGTTTATATCCTGGAGCCTTGAATGTTTCAGACACTGCCAGTTTGACAAGTATTGTTGGGAGTGAGTTTTCCCCCAAAATGAATGAAATACAAAAGAGAGAGAAGTGACAAGAAAAAAGTTCGAAAGTGAAAAACTTTTATAAATCGGGTTTATGTATGGTTATAACTTGTATCCACGAAAGAGTTGAAGGTCGTCATATGAACAAATCAAACACACAGAAATATCACCGGTACATTTGTGTAGTTGAAGTATTTTCAGGTTATTATGATTTTTCAGGGTAATATCTACGAAAAGAAACGCCACTACATTTTTACATGACGTATAAAGACTGATTCATAGTAATAATGTTGCACGGTTTTTTCTTCCAATAGTTAGTCACGTGAACCAGTCAGAAACTTTCCGAAAAGCTTCTGACTTTCGAATTACTCATCGGAACGGAAAAAACCATCAACGCGATTTGCGTTTGGCTTTCGCAAGGCGGTAGAATTTAGGCGAGCTCAACAATCAGAGATCGCGTCACTCTCGTCACTGATTGGTCGTTTTATCATCATGGCGGCTTAAAAAACCGCTTGGCGAATTCGCAAAACGAATAAAGCATTTATGGAAATTCAGCTTTACTGTGTTACTATGAACCCGGTATCCTCGAAATAGCAGCGAGATTATATATATCGATCACAATTTTTGTTTCACAATTATTCAATTGGTGTGAATGAGTCAATTATACTAGAATTCGTTTTCCCTAAAATCGAACTACTACACTAGAAACTGCATGACAAACTGTACTGAAAAGCAATCAATGGTACTAAAAAGTGACCAACTGTTCTAAGACACAACTGTATTGAAGACTAACTGTATTGAACTTCTACTTATTGAGCATCTGTACAGAAGTTGAAGTGTAATGGGCTCCATCTTTTCCCAAATTGTCATTTCCCAATCAATGTTTTATAAATTTTCTAGTACCTGTTGAAGTGAGGTTTGTATCAAAATGATTTTGCAAAGTATTGAAGCAAAACTTTCCTCTTCAACTTCTAACTCAAAAGTGACGGTTTAGGTCAGTTGATCGAGTTTGGCCCAGTCGACTTTTGGGACATTTTTATTCTTAGGACAGTTCGTATCTACGATGGTTGATTTTTTTTACAGTTCACCCTCTCTATCTAGGATGGTTTATTTTTTTACAGTTCACCCTCTCTATTTGTATATAGTCTACAACCTTCTTATCGCGTGAATGCAAATACATTACAAAAAAAGTCGATCGTTTCAGAAACTTTCAACCAAATCGGTTGCTCTAACAATACACGATCAACTTGCATTGAACATGCATGATTTGCTTGTAATACTCCTGATAATGATCGTACATACGGGATCGTGTCAATAATCATAACACACCGACTTTCAGAAACTGTCTTGCTCATGCTCGAAGATTTGCTCCACCGCCTTCTACTCATTCATTTGCATAATGAAAATACATAACGACTTCATCTGTCATGGATTCAAATAACTCTCAATATATTTAATATATTATAGTAATAATATATATATATATATATATATATATATATATATATATATATATATATTTTATAACATCGAACCTTGATACAGAATCATTGTTTCCCAATTAAGGCTGTGGATGAAAAATAGGTTCGTTTGGACGGGGCACCACAAGGGCGATCTTACCACCCCATTTTAAAAGTTTATAACCAATGAGCTTCAACACCAGGACTGCGCTGTTGGTGATCATGAATTTCCGCCGCAGATGACAGTCTTTCAGTTTTCGAAAGCCCGGAACACATTATAAGTATAAACTCTTTCTGTGATATATATCCGGACATTACCAGCATTGATATCAAGAGTAAACAAAACACACGAATGTTGATATCTTCCACTTTGAAATAAGTCTTATTTAATATAAAATAAATTGGCAAACATTTTATTCAAAGATGAACACATTCTGTTTTGGGCTATAATAACAAACTGTATAACTCATAAATATATTTGAATGATACATGTTTTTTTTTTTTTAATTTTTATATCATGGCTGTCAATGTACATGGATTGAAAATTACTTCAGCGGTCATCTTGTAATAGAATTCAGGTAATGTTGCCAAAATAGCTTCTGGAGGATTATCTATAATTATTTTCATAAGCGGTAAAAGGAACGAAAGATGTGTTGAAGTTGAATTAAAAAAAAATGATAAACATCGTGTGAAAGCAATAACGTTGAGGAAAACCAATTGTACTGTAGACCACCGTGAACAGTGTTAACCCCTCTATCAGCTTGGGACATAATTAAAGTAGAATAGCTTTTGTTCGTCTTACTTTTAATACCTATCGTAAGAGTCATAACAGTTCTTTCTAGTTTCGTAACTCATGCTGTTATTACTGACCTTTCAGAATGTTGTTTTATTATCTTATTAAATTTATAATTATGTTCAAAACTATATTGACCATTTGTCCGAGTGTAAAATTCAATTGACAAATCTCTCTCTCTCTCTCTCTCTCTATTCCTCTCTCTCTCTCCCTCTCTATCTCAATCTTCTATCATTTGCTTTC
Source organism: Brachyptera risi (assembly GCA_964007535.1). Classification (NCBI taxonomy): domain Eukaryota; kingdom Metazoa; phylum Arthropoda; class Insecta; order Plecoptera; family Taeniopterygidae; genus Brachyptera; species Brachyptera risi. The sequence goes on along the minus strand of OZ023331.1, from coordinate 41,688,620 downwards.
AAAACATAAGAACATTGATATTGGATTATTATAAATTATATGATCAAAAATGTGAGCTCAAAAAATAAATTTGGGAAGTAAACCCATGGGATTGAAATGAATGTTTATTCCGAAGTGAAGCTAACAATACAAATTTGAATGAGATTTGCATGCTTGCGATAATAGATCGAAATTCAACATAATAATAAGTGAAACGATTCTTTCTTGCGGATCTGATTATTTCAATAACTTATTACTTGGGAGTTGTTACTTTAGAGTTTCAACCCTCGTATAAAATGAGATAACTTTTATAGTTATAAAAGTCATGACATTTATCATCTTATTACTTGGAAGTTGTACTTTCAAGTTTCAACCCTCGTATAGAATGAGATAACTTTCAGTTATAAATGTACACAAAATCATGAAATTTATCATCTTATTACTTGGAAGTGGTTACTTTCAAGCTTTAAGCCTCGTATAGAATGAGATAAGTTGTAGTTAAAAATATACACGAGATCATGGAATTTCATACTGATTTCACAGCCTGATTTCATTGAAATGAGTCATTTTTTAAAGTTTAATGGATAATCAAATTGAAGAACTTGGTGATGCATATTAATTATTACCTTTATATATTCTATTCGGACAATTTTGAAAGAATTCATTAGTTTCATTTATGGTAGCTTGCAGTCATAATATTAATTTGTCCAAAATAATTTTCAGTTTTGTTCAAAAAAAATATGCGTACGTGTCACAGTTCTGTTTCGGAAATTCCAACAATTCTCCCAAGTAACTTTATATGTAAAACTTGAACCTAATCTGTAACTTGTCTCAATCAATATTGAATAGTTCTACACAATTTTTATCTGAATCAATATTTAATAGATTCTATACCGTCTTGTTTTTTTTGTTTTTTTAATACTTGATATGTGAAACTTAAACTCAATCTGTAACTTGTCTCAATCAATATTGAATAGTTCCACACAATTTCTATCCGAATCAATAATATATTCTATACCATCTTGTTTTTTTTGTTTTTTGCCATTACTGCAATACAACTATATTAACAGCTTTCTCTGCATTATGTTTAGTTTGTGTTCTTTGCACCACAAGTCGTATTACCTCTCCATAAAATGAAACTTGAATTATAAGTATTGAAGATTGCCGGACCTATTTCAGAACAATCATTTCATTCAAGTGTTCTGATATACCGTACTAATCATAAATTGACAAAAAAACAACAATATAATCCTATCTTTGCGCAAAAAGTGAAACTGTTTTCAATGAAATAGAACTATGTATAAAACAGGTGATGCAGTTAATTGTCTACATACTTGTATACATTGTATTACAATGTGTGATTCGACAAATACAATTACAATTATAAAAATAATACACTTGCATACTTGCATTTAGAAAAGGTATTCTACAAACTGAATAATTTTAAAATATTTTTGTGGTGGTAAGATTGCCCTTGTGGTGCCCCGTCCAAACGATCCCATCTTTCATCCATAGCCTTAATTGGGGTATAAGTATTTTGTATCAAGTTTTGATGTTATTAAAAAAAAAGTAATCACATACCATCAGTCACTCAAAGAAATCTCAATGCTTTTAAATTACGCGATTGCGTTTATATTGATTTTTTGAAATCGTGATATCCAAAAAAAAACAGCTCTGCAAATAAAACATGTGTTTTTTCAGGTTGGTAGACGACCTTCTTCTTTAGTGAATACAAGTACTGAAATAAATTGAGTTTTTACTTTGTAAGGAGATACAAATAAAAAAAAACGATGACTTATGCTTGAATTATTTGAATAATCAACCCGTTTTAATCAGGTAAATTCACCGTTGCACAAATATTGAATCTCTGATTGAATCTTTGCTTCGCTCTTCCAATAAACGTCACATTCTCGTACAGCGTATATATATATATATATATGACTTCGCTCAATTTCTTTACATCTAGCTCGCTCATCCATAACAACGACACTCATTTCGTTTTCTTCTCGTATAACCACAGACCACACACAATCCGCAGAGAAAACGCCATCACGAAGACGAATTGATAAAAGCATTTCTAACATAAATCTATACATGCAAATTTAACAACCTATCATTTTGACTTTGGAATGTTTGAAGTTAGTTAATATACTGTACACACGCGATCAGTGTTCTATTGTCTTTTACGATTACCAGTAAATATAGTAATAACGATGAAATTACTTGACCGTTTATTATCACAATTGCATGTTTGAATGGAAAATACTGTATGCATATGTAAATGGAATTAAGTACAAAGAGTAGATGATTATTTGCAATTGCGTGCGTTTGAATGAACACTCATGATGGTGAGAATGTCTATTTAATTCATTCATATTTCTTTCAAATCTATTGAATGGAAAGAACATCTTTCAAGTGATCTTGAATATCATCTACATTGAAGGATGGTCTGCAGACTGGATGGCAAAAGTGATGATGCTCATTAGCACGTACGAAGTTTCTTTCAAGTTGGCATTTTTAATTACTAGTTGGTACAAATTACAGATATGTATGCTATAATTGGATTTTTTAATGGTAACACTAGGTACTATGAAATACCTTCACATAAACATCATTAACGGCAATAGTGAAAATTGTGAAAAAATTGTTCCTCAATAAATGATGAAAACGAAGTACGATATTAATTAATTACTAGTAAAACGCCATATATGCGTTGTTTGACGAGCAAATAGTAATAGTATGTCGTCTTTTTTGCCAAACTTTTGCCTACATTCGCCAATTGGGTGACATTCAAGCTAGAAATGGGTAAAAACTGCTTCGAGTGGTACCAATTGAGCACATTTTATGTTTTTTTTTTCGAAATGGCTCACCCGATCAAGCTGAAAGTTTTCAGAAATGTGTATCATAATGTAACTCAACTTCACGCAGAATTTCATTTTTTTTTTTTTTAATAAAAATATTTCATTTTTTTTCGACGGGTTATTCTAATGGGTATTTTTGAAATTTCTGAAATTCATAAAAAAAAAGTTATCATACGATAATGCCACAAAACTATACAGATCCAAGTTAGATGAGGAACCATAACGAGAAGAAGTTTGAAGTTGATAGCTGTAGCCGTTTGACCTGTGGAGACTGACAAAAAAAAGAAGAAAAAAAAAACATAAAAACGAACACCAATTATTTTCAGTATGTCAAATTGAATCCTCGTTAAAGCTCGTCCAATAATCATGACCATAGATTTCAAAAGAAAAATATCTGTCAAATGGTTGGCTATGATTAATTTTCAATTTTCAATTCTTTATTCGAATAGTAAATTTTTTATTATCATGTCCGAACTGGAGGGTGAATTGAAATACGTTCTGTGTAATCTTTTTTAACTGTTCTATAGTGAACCTTCATTTAAAAGTGAACGAAGTTACAATTTATTTCAATTTGAGGAGTTTTTTGGATTCAAAAGAAGTGAACGTCCGTTGATTCTTTTGTCTTAAAAAAACATGCGTTTTTTTTTAAACAATTAATAACTCACTAAATAATCAACACTTATTCACGCCACATTTGAGTTCAAAGTTCAATAACAAAACATTGAAGATCTCCTAATTGCTTTGTATAATTTCTATAATATGGATTCACGCTCTGTCAAATTTGCATAATCGTTTACTCTCAATTCTCCTCCAAGTATCTTATATACATTTGAACCGTTTAAAATGAGTTATTACCTACACCAATAAAAATCGAACACTATAACCTAGAAGATGATCTCAATTAAACAGATAACATCTCGCTATTATTTATATTGTCTGATCGGCGATTAGTAATGGCATCAAAGACGCAGGTTCACACCCTGAAAAACCCGCACGTGGAGAAATTAAGTCTAAGCACCTTGATCATTGATCAGATTAATCAGATTCACACCGATTTAAGATGGCTGTGATTTCTAGGGAAACTATCTGTCAAACTGACATCGGCACGTTTGAACTTTGATCAGGTAGGATTGGCACAATTAATTGTTTTATAGATCGTGAAGCGCAAGAAATTAAATGGAATTTAATTCAACTTAATTTTTTCGAAAAACGTTCAATTCATTTTCTTATACATCTAATTGCTATTCAGGTATCTTTTATGCTAGTAGAGCTGGTTGTACCAACCGATTATTTTTGAATTGAGCAAAAATTCACAGATTCAATTGTTATCCCCCTTGTTATATTGGTACCTTATAAGAATGCATGGAAATCGATTTGGCGGAATATTATTTTTTGAAGCCAAGTCTCGAACGGTATAAGATATGCAAATTATTTTATTTTCAATAACCTCGAAACTTGATACAAAATCATTGTTCCTCCAATCAAAACAATAAATCATAGACAGGCTCACTTGATTGGGCACCACAAGAGCGATCTCATTAACACCCCAAAGAATATTTTTCAATACGGGGAGAAAAGACAAATATTTTCAACACCTTTAGGATGGTATAATTGAAAAAATTTCAACTCCTTTAGAAAATTTCTACATGTATACAGGAAAAATTTTGTTCTGTATGCCTATAACAAAGTCGGAGTTTAAGTTTAATAAAATATGTATTTTAAATAATTTACCATGTTTCACCATCTGTATTATTCCTGTATCGGAAACTTGATTTCTCATACCGTTCAAAACGGTATAGCAAAAAACATTATATTTCTCTAAATGGACTTCCATGATATCTCAAGTACCCAAGCAATAATTCATCAATAATTATTGATTATCAGTTTGTACAACCAGCTTTATAAAATCATTTAATTTAATTATAAGTCACTTATATAGCAACGATTACTACACACTATACTTTATAAATTTATGGATATAATCAATCGATCATTTATTTATTATCGGTTGATTATAGCTTAGGGTCTATCAACAATGGACAATTACATACCTCACAAAAACATGTATTTATTTTCATCTACAAAGTAACCATATAATATTTATAACAATCATCACGGTCTTCCAACAATCAACCACTATTATTCACTTCCATCATTAATCGACATCATTTATAAGCCAACGATATAAACAAACTTGATGAGAGTTTTGAGAAATACGTTACTTATCTTTTCCCTCCGTGTCCGATACAATGAACAAGACGCAGACAAATAATTCCATTTCAAATTTAAACGGCAATGAAATCTGTTCTTTTGGAAGTATATACATTTTGTTGACTGGAATTCCAAGATTATAGCCTTCTTAGAATGCTTCAACGGATAGAATAATTTCATCGATAAATTATTGAAGGTAAATACCCTCATAAATCACATTCCATATTTTTACGAATAAATAAATCTGAATTGACCTGCTTATAATACAATCATGTCAAGCAAGTTCATAATCTCTAACATTTCAAAATTATAGATGCTCCGATAATTTGTCCTCGGTTTACACAAACCATAATTGTATCAATGAATAATAAACAATTTCTACTTCAGTTTCTACGCATTTGAATTATTACTTGTCTATACCAGCATTGAAATTCCCCCGAGAAACTTTTATTAACGACAATGTGGGACGACAGACTAATAATTTTTTGTTACGATTTTAAAATTTCAAGGCGCAGTTCAATAAAGTGTAACCTGTTACCAGGTCATTTCAGCAACACATTCGTCAACTTGATATGTGGAACACCAGTCGTTCCAATGTTAATGTATCCAACGAACGTGTGTCCGAAGTCGTGAGTCGATGTCAGGTGTGTGCACCTGAAAGACTGGACTAGTTTCGCGTCATCTCAGTATGTTTATAGCCATACCATCTTTACCTTTCTCCTGCCGTGGCACGAGGTCAGTGACCCCGAGGCCTTGTGGGGGGGCGTTTCCTCTAGCGCACTTGTGGCACGCTTCAATAAAGATCTTGATTATGACTTTAAGTACTGGCTCTGTTAATTAGTGATGATCAGGAACAGTAGTGTTGAAATGCAGCGTTGATGTGTGTTGATGAATTGGTTTGATTCGAATGGGATCTTATTTTACATTTGGGGAAAGAGAAAGAAGAAAAATGGCAAAGAGCTTATGTGAAAAAAATCAATTTAATTATGTGTATGCCACCCTCCATAGCTCATTCAACTTTGTCAGGTGCTTTAGGAACTTTAGTCACCGTTGAGAATGGGTTCGAGTCCCGCATAAGAGATGAGCTTTTCTGAACGTCCTAAACTTATCATCACTCCATAGTTTCATTATCAGCTGCTCATTCGTACCTCGTATAACCTAGCTGTTTGATATTGATAGTTCTTGGGAGTTGATGGTACGAAATATCAGTTTTTTGGTGATAACTTTTGAAGGGTATAAGATATCAAAATTCTGATGCAAAGAAAACACAGATACCTTCAATACCTTCAATATGGTATAAGTGATGACTAAGCATCTCATGCCGCATAATTGTCAAGCGTATACAGCTGAAAAAAAATTTCAACCGTAGACCTATACGTTTGACAATTATGTGAGATGAGTTGAATAGTCAAATTTTATATTGTGATATCTCATACCGTTCAAAAGTTATCACTAAAAAGTGATATTTCTCTAAATCGACTCCCATGGACTCATAATGATAAACGATGGTGGGAAAAAATATTTTTCCACCAATATGTACCAAACTCTTGACCCAAATGAAGTCAAAATAGTAAGTAAACATGTCTTTCAAGTGCTGTGACTTCAACGTGAAAATGTGACAGTCAGTGGCGTAACAAGACACAACGATACAGGAGTGAAAAATGTATAAATGCCCTCTCCCCCTTTTTTTCCTTGTTTGGCGAAGTACTGAAAAGTAAGCCTACTCGTGTGCCTCCAAATCATTCTATTATAAATGTGATTCAAATTTTCTTTGAACTTTTATGCCATTTATTGCACATAAATTATTTCACTCAATCATTGATAGCCATTGAAATTCATTCGCCTTGCTTTTTGCTTTGCAAAAATGTCCACAACACCCCTAAAAACAATCCGTCTTGTGCTCTCTTGTTAAATTAATAGAATTAATCACTGAGTCTCGTTTATAGAACAAGAAAAAATATATGAACATATAAATTGGAAACAATAAATTATAAATTATCATCTCAGCAAATGATGTTTTTTTAAAGTAAATTTAGTCGTGGGCCACTGTGCCACTGCACCGCTTGCACCGCCGATATTTACGCCACTGGTGACAGTGTATCTAATGTAATTTACATTTAAAAATTCACTTGTTCATTAACTTGGTTGAACGTACGTTTTGTTACGTACACAGTATTAGAATGAAGTTGTACATCAACATAGAGTAAAACAAGATCAAGTCATGATAATTCATGAGAAGGATTTTTACAAAGTTCAGTATATGTCAGTCAGTCAGTCAAACGTCAGTCAGTCAGTAAAAAGTCAGTTTAATTGAATGATTGTTCATCTTTTCACCTACAAATGTGCATTTGTGTTACATTCGATCTTGTTGATAAGCAATGATGAATGATAAGAAGTATAATGAAGAAGCTAATTAATTTTATGGAACACTCAAAGCTAGCCGCAGTTCGTTAAAAACTAAACATCAATTAAATTTGTTGCCGGAGTTATTTATTATGAACTTGTAATAATTCGAAAGTCAATGCTTTCTTCATTATCTATGAGTAATGAACTCACATATCCTCACTTATTATTGTTATTGTTCATTCGTTCATATTTATGATCTCACATATTTAAGCTACATATTTCATTTTATAGTTCAATTCATTTTTATTGAGCAGTGTTTCAAAAGCATAAATAACAACAGGTGAGGCGTTTAGTTAAGGATAACTGGAACTAGAACAAAGTGAAAGAGAATGATGAGGTAGTTGATTGTTAAGTGGACAATAGTTTAGAAAATAAAATATATATATTATAAGTCATGTTATTATTACAGAAAAAAAATGGATGAAACATTTCGTCTTTGTTACTTGAATTTATGAATTTTACGGACAATGTGATGAATTGAAATTAATCGTGGTCTTTATTCATATGATTGAATATCTACTTTTACAAAATAATGAAAATCATCAATTTTGCAGTGCTTTTTAATGGACTTAATTTTTTTGGTGGAGGTGCCGTGATTTCATAACCAACATTCAGCTCGAGATATTTTATTAGGACATCAAATGTTTTCTTCAATTCAAAGTTCACAGTATTTCATCAAGTATTTATATGTTTTAATTTAATTTCATGTCAACATATAATATCACCTTCTAGTTTTAAAACAGAAGAAATTTGCAGTTTTTTTTAAACGGTATCAATAAATAATTTATCCTCAGCCGTAATTGTGAAGCAAGGATTGTAGGGCGGCTCGTATCAAGATTTCGATTTCGGTAAAGAAACTTCATCTACAAAAACTGACTCGAATTCATTGTTTCCCAATCACTGCTAAGGATGATAAGGTAGGATCTTTCGGACGGCACACCACCGGAATAAATTAGAATGCTCAGTTGATGTATATAATAAATTATGTAGACTACGTACAAAAATGAGACATATGTTCATTCATAAAAATCTCATCTCAATTTATTGCATCGATTTGTTTCACAATCACTTCAGTATATTTTTTATTCTTCTAATCGATTTTCAATTTATTTCAATACAATAAAAATATGAATAAAACAACAATAGTACATGAAATGACCTTTTGCTCTGTGGATTCTATCAGGAATCATAAAATTGAAATTTGTGGTAACATCGGGGTTGTAATAACGAATATACCACACCTTCAAGTTGTTAAAGCATAATAATATTCACGATAACATTGAAGCAAGTGTTATAAGAAGAATATAGACTACTGGACCATACTATATGAACAAGAGCAGCGGTTTAACGCTTCTCAATGAAAGCTAAAGCACGATTTACAATGTTTAAAACCACAACGGAAGATGCTAGAATTGTTATTATATTCAGTCTTGTGGTTAACGTGTGTAAATGAACAATGTTACGGTAGATTTATTTATATATATAGCAGTAAGAATATATATGGAGAATAGATATCATACTGTCTGAACCGTTACGGAAATATTGCGAACTAAAATAAGAAACTATGCGTATATTTTAAAGTGTTACAAAATATTGAAAATACAAGTATAATCTTTTCCCACGAGACAAGTTTTGTATTCATAATTTATTTTTGTTCCGTTGGTATACACTTTCGTTGTCAACAAGATTGTTGGAATGTCTGTCAATTCCTTTCACTGATCTCGTTGGATTTGACCACAGCAGGCGGTGGGATTGCAACATCAATCAACGCTGATTGGACGAGTAAAGAGAATTGAATGATGTTACTGGAGAAATTATAGGGGTTGTTTTTTCATGTGGATTTTAATTGTGTTCGATTTTTTTCGTTCTGACAGTTTGATTGGATCATTTTTTTCAGTGTACTCTTATTTTATTTATTCGTGTTTGATTATAAGTTTCGAAGCGCGGTATATAACTAATTAATAATTGTTTGATTGTTTGGGTCATTTTGCAAGTCATGTGAGACAATTGATAATTAATACATAATTAAATTGTTAATTTTTTCTTTGCTATCTATCATCTTCATATAAAATTTGGTGTCTTATTTGAATATATGTGTTTAATCAATGTTCATAATTATTCCTATGGTTTATCAAAAGTAATTTACATCATATATATCACTATCAAGAGAGAATATGTTAGCTCTATAGTCTGGGCATAATTCAAATTATTTCTGCTTTAAATTAAAAAACTTCAAAATGACTTTTTTTTAATAACTTCGAAACTTGATACAAAATAATTGTTCCCCAAGTAAGGCTATGGATGAGATTGAATGAGATGAATGCTATGGCTATGGAGATGGATGGATTTCACAGCCGGGTCTGGCACTCGGGAGCAATAGGGAGTGCAGGGTTATGGGTCACCTCGTTTGTGTTTTTATTGAAGTTTTTTAAATGGACCAGAACGTAATTTACTACCAAAGAATAGATATAGTATCAGTGATCTCTCAGGATTTTCCCTCGTACGCATAGATTGTTTTTAAAAAAATCAAAATGAAAAAATTCAATTCTAGAAAATAAATTTAAGCCAAAGTGTTATTTTACGTGAAAATATCAACTTTCATTCTCGATATAAGCCACATCTCTACATTTAACAATCTTGAGAAAAAAAATCAAGATCGAATCCGTTTTTTGACGTCATACCATTTTTACCAGAAAATTTCGTTTTCTCAAGGATGCGGTATTGAATTTTAATGACATTCACGGATCAATTCCAAATTTGAATAGAATGACTGGCAATATATAGTTCTTACCTTTTGAATCGAAACTCATAAGAAATCTGTTCGTAAACTTACTTAGATATGCTTGGATAAATTTGATATACGTTTTAATTAAAAATCTCTCTCAAAAACGCCTCAGTATCCGTCGATGAAACAATACGATTTTCTGGTTGAATTCTTCCAAGATTATTTACATATCTGAACAGTGGGTGTTGTATTGCTATATTCTACTCTTGGTTGAAAATGATCCACTTCGTATATTCAGAATTTTCAATAAAATCTCAGATGAGTAACTGAACGTTCGTCAAATATTTGTGAGTGTAGGATAAAAATGTATAGATCAGTTATTGAAGGAATGAATTTTAGATTTTGAAGTTTCGTCGCCAGTGAGGTCATTTTTGCGTTTGAGTTCAGTATACTTACTTCATCCCGCGATGTGTATCATGTATTTTTATCTATTAACCTTCATCAGTCTCTGACTACAAAGTACACAGAATGAAAATCAATATTAAACACATGATGGAGCATAATGAAACATAATCAAATCACTGAAATTTGAATTGATATAAAATTGAAATACAATTTGAATGATTGACGATATCGTACCGAAATTATGATACTAATGATAATTGAAAAAATGATTGTTAACGTTATTGGATGATAGATAGTTGGGTGAATGGTTTAAGAATATTCGAATTGAACTATTCAGGGCTGACATTGAATAATGAATAATAATTGAATAATTATTGAATAATTATCTCACAAAACTCTTAACGACCCCTGTAATAGCCAGGTTATATGGGAGTCATGTATTTAAATGCTAACGTACAGAGAGTGTTTGAAAAAAATATGTTTTACTTGTGTTTTCATTTTATTTCACATCGCAAACGGAAACTATTAACTGAAAACTTTCAGCACACCTTTTCATGAGAATTCGGGTCAGCCATTTTTAAGAGGCGAAAAGTAATTAACTTTTGTTAGATACAATCAGAACAACGTCGAGATAAATTTGATGAATACTACAAAAAAAAAATCGGAATTGAAACTAGATCGATTATTATTTTCTTTGAATCGCTTATGGTACTACTACTGAAAATTTATGTAGCACAGATATACTTTTTAGAATCCAGCAAACCATTCGCAGAGCAAATTAATGTTTAATATGGTTTGAATTACACACATGGTGTTTGATCGACTTTTTAGCTCACATATTATATGTTGTTCCATTGCAATAACGATTTCCGTCGATTGTTATGTTCAACAGATCGCATCAAGAGTGATCCGTATTCCCCGGAAACCATACAGACTAACAACCTTCAACCCATCGGGGTTGTGGGGGGAGGAGAGGGGGACAAACCACAATCGAAACTTCAATTACTCGTGAATCGAAACCGAAGAGCTGTATCACAATCGAATAAGGAAGACAGTCGCCTCGAACTACCAACACACAAAATCCTACAAGATCAACTTTTACCTTCTTCGAAGCGTCACCTCTACTGGGTGTAACTAGATCACCCCTCACCCCTCACCCCACCCTTCACCCCTCCCAAGGATCTTATCGGAGCGCGCGGTCGCTACTGATGTTCTTGGTTGATCTGGTTTTCACTTCGCGCGATCTTCAACAAAGGAACACACCTTCACTTGTTAAAAAGGGAGGAACACTTTCTCTTAAATACTCATAGTAAACAGCTGCAGAATAATATTCGCTCCGTATTTTTTTTTTCAATGTTCGGTTTTATTTTTAATGATCTTGAATATAATTTGCTTGGACCCCATATTACCAATAATAAAAATGTGTTAATTAAGCTAATTTATTAATTAAGGTACAGAAATATCATTGGTAACCAAGGGTAATAACAAGCTAATACACTAATCATCGCTTAATCAACAAATTTATTGTTCGTAAAATGGGACCTTGGCGAAATTACCAAAGAGCTTATTTGGAGGAATGAATGAGTGGGTGATATATGAATGATGGTCATCATTGAAATAACCATGCCTCATGCGAAATTCGAAGTAATTGTTTTACTGTATAGACAAGATATAAGTGTTCCAGAGGTCCTCGGTCAGTGTATTTGAGCCACCCTCGTCGCACAATCGACTATCGCACCGCTTTAGAAACTGAAGTCAAGTCGGGCGTGGATTCGAGTACCACATAAGGCATGGGTCCTTTCACCTTTCATTACTTCATCTTTTCAATATCACCCACTCATTGGTGTCACCGTGAAACTTGGCTGTTGGTGGGGTCGTTATGTGAGAAAACATTCAGTAACTTGAATTCACAGTGCTTACCAATTATTCCGAATTGCTTTTCGTTTAATTTCTTTTCTTTTGTTCTCCTAATTAAGCAGCAATAAATTATGGAAGAAAAAAGTTTGTGTATTTGAGTTTTCACTTTTTAAGTTTGATTTTTAGAAGTTTTTAAGAGGATAAATGGAATATTAATAATAGGACTTCTTGTTGGTGTCAAAGGAACTATATTTAAATTTTTGAAAAAAATCTGAAGAAGATATTTAATTCCATCAATAGCAAATAACAGCTAGCATATAATGATAACAAACAGATTTATGATACATAATCAGCGTAAACTTCGGTGTAAGTTTGATATATCATTCTCGAAGATCTTTGTTGTTCTCAAGACAGTATATATTCCGTTTCTTTTTGAATTTTGAAAATTCAGATATAAATTCTGAATTTATTATTTTTTTTTTATAATTGAAACTCTTTCAAATTTTGTGATGAAGTTTCAAAGTCTCTCACATGCTTCATATAGGCCTACTTAATCATAACTGTGAACAAATTTCAGTTTATTCAGTATAAACTCAAGTCAAAAAAACTTGATGTCCCTTTGAAAAAGTTCACAATTAAAATCAGACAAACCTTTTCAAAAATTAACCTCACTCGCTCATCCACGTTTCAACAACGCACCTAGAAGCGTTTTTCCAACGATCCAAATACTGTAGCAATATTCTAACTCGGACATTTACATTTACAGTGAAAAATGGAGCTAATTTACAGTGCACTTGAAACAATTTGGCGTGTGTATGCACTTGAATTATCGTATTAAAAAGGTGCACGCTTTTGATTCCGGATCCGTTTTTTCTAGTGATGCAATCATTGAAATTCAGGTCACCGTCTCGTCAGCTGAAAGATATGTTCAGCTCACTTCTTCTCAACCTGTTTGGTACGTTTTACTCTTCAACTTTTACGAGCTTTTTTTTTCAAGATGGTCAGTGGGTAAAGGCACGCCATGTAAAAGGTTATTGATGATGGAAAAAGTGTTTGAAATGGAGTGGGATAATTTTTAGCCAGATTGTGATTTTTTCATTTCAAACTTTCGATGGAAGAAAGAAATTTCAATCTCTAGACTTACATTAAGCCTTACATTGAGACACTGGACCATAGAGTGAAGTAAATAGTAGAGAGAGAGAAAGAGAGAGAGAGAAAGAGAGAGAAGATAGAGAAGAGAGAGTACTAGTGTAGTAACATCCGGTTCAGAGATGCACTGATTTTGAATTTTGAAAAATACTTTGAAGTACTTGAAATTATTCGAATTATATTTCTATATTAGAAATATTGTTTGCATCATATATACACAGGCCTATATGTATATTTATATATATATATATATATATATATATATATATATATATATATATATATATATATATATATATATATATATATATATATATATATATATATATATATATAGAGAGAGAGAGAGAGAGAGATTTAAATATATATATATATATATATATATACATATATTTAAATTGACTGAAACTGTTTAAGTAGAGTTATATATATATATATACATATATATATATATATATATATATATATATATATATATATATATATATATATATATATATATATATATATATATGTATATATATATATATACATATTTATTTTTTGAATTTTGATTTTGTTCCGTTTGGAAAGGAAGGAATCGGTCGTGGCCTGCTATAGTAAGCGAGATTTCAGAGATAATTTATAAAAACCAGTTGATTTCATGATTGACTTTTGAGAAATTAGATGAATACCAGCACGTACAAAAATCGACAAGATAAAAATTGGTATCGAGTTTCTTGCTAAACATTAACATGCAACTATATTAGGTCACGTCCAGTCTTGAATTGTGTTCGCGCTGTATTCTGTAAAAACCAGTTAGTCATGTTGTGCCAGGTCATAGGTCAGGAACAGTTAATAATGTAATATTAAACTGAGAACAGCAAGCAGTCAATTGTTTTACGACGACTGCTTTCGCCCGGTCATCCCACGAAGAACCTACACAACAATCCCAAGTGTTTACAGTCGTGTACCAACGTATCGAAAAAAAATAATGTAACATGAGAATTCATTACTTAAAAATTGAAATATACGCTGTTATAGAAGATGTGTTTTTTTTCAATGCAATGGAATCATATCGCAAATAAAGTAGATCAGTTATATCAAAATCAGTAAGGAAATGCTGCAAAAATAACTATAGGTTCAATTTTGTTATGTTGGTAGTCGAGAGTATGCAGTCGTAGAATGGATTATAGAGTAGAAGTAATATAGCGATCTTTAACTTACAAATTAATAGTCTAGTTATACTTAATGTCCGAATACGCTATAGAAATGTCGAGACATAAATATTCGTGTTGTAAAACTATTTCAATCTGATTCTATTAGTCTATCATTAGTGTTATCTCTGCAGTGCATTTCCTTGTTTCTGTTTACTTTTAGTACACTTTCCATTGAATGAAAAATAAATAATAATAGTAATAACAATAATATATCGGTGTCATGGATCGAAGTTGTTGACAAAAACAGATGACAAGCAATGATTTTGGAACATGGGAAGGTGGACAAAAATGAAGTACTTCTTTCTGGTAATTGGTAATGACGTAAAGGCCCGTTTACAATTGACGACTAGTGATTAACCCACCCAAAAATGTCACGATTATAAAAATAAAAACATGATCCAATCAATTGGGCTTCTATTAGATCATTTTTATCAAAATGGCTGATCCAAATTGCATGCAAAATTTTATTAATGTGTAATATTATTGTGTTCACATTTAGGAAAAAATTAATTTTCTCAGAGAGATTTCATTTTATTTTTCAATTTTCCGCCCACCCAAATCTTATGGAGTTCTTAGAAATTTTGAGATGATATTTCTCAGAAATAGTCGAACCGATGTAACCCAAAAACTATACAGTTTGGACTACGTGTACACGAAAAGTTTCATGTCGAACAGTCAAGCCATGCGACCTGTGCAGTAAACTCAAAAAACCAAAAACAGACAAGCTCCATAAGAGTGGGATGTAGTCTTCTCATTTTCTCATCTGATAAGATGAAAGAGAAAACACTCAAAATGATGCTGTCGTTGAAAATACCACAGTAATAAAACATTATATGACATCTAATTACGTCACGAAGTAAATCTAGATCTATTAAATGCGCATTACTAACAGATTATTTAATTCCGACAAATGTTTATTAATCTTTAGTCTGGTCATCGGAACAATTTTCTTTTCAACAATCATTCGAAGTGTTTTTACCAAGAGAGAAGCTGCTAACAAGTTGATAATATAGAGAAATCATAATATATTTTAGGATGAGTTGGTAAAATTGGGAAAACTTTGTCGGATGTTGTTCAATTTCAATTTCAATTCCGAAGCTTTATTTGCCAAGCTGATTCTTGCATTCTATATATAGGTTATGCAAATTGTCTCTGATTGAATTTGATATGAAGAGAGGGTGGATGATGGATGTACGCGATAATGATACCTAATTATTCAAGATGAGAAAAAACTATTATACAATTTGATTTCAAAATTGAAGAAAATCAGATTGTAAATTATTACTTTGTAACATCAAAAATTAGTATTGTACAGTTTTTTTTTCAAAATTGAAAAAAAATCAGATTGTAAATTATTACTTTGTGACGTGCTTCTTATTTTATTCATCCATGATTATTATTGTTCGAATAAAGACGTGATCAATAGTCAGATCATTTGGGAAAACGAATTACTTTTGCCAAAACACATGCCTTGTGCGGGACTCGAACACATGCCTGACTTGACTTCAGTTTCCAAAGCAGTGTCTTGAGTGACTGTGAGACCGATCGAACCCCTATTTATTTTTTGATAGCATTTCTATATCACTTTATTTTACATACTCTACTTTACTTCACTTTCCAATTGTCTATTTCATGAAAATATTAAATGATCCAAAATACCGTCAAGCCGAATTGAATATATAAGTCTTCATTATATTTTGTTCACAATTAAAGTCAAGCCAAATACAATTAGTCAAAATGCATATTTTTTCAGTTCATTGCAAATTTAGCAGAGTGGACCGAAAATATAACTCTAGCTCAGAAAATTAAATAGTTATTTTGTGATTGATTATTTGAGAGATGAATGATGCATGATGATACAAAGTAATAGAAACAAATGATATGAGAAAATCAACAAGTGAAAGGCTGGAGAAAAAACATGGACCCTATCCAGGTGTTTCTTCCAGCCAGTAGGCCTATTCACCTCATTTTTTAAAATATCACTCGTTTTTCTCACTTCTCATCATCATCCATCATTTTTCTCTCATATTGATATTTTTCAAATCAAGTCTCACTTTCCAGAAATACACATTTTAATTCTGTCTAATGTAGGTTTTGTTTCAGGTATAAGGAAAACATACTGATCGTCCAGAATCAATGTTTTCAAAAACACTTTTTATTCTTATAATAATACATTTAATACAGTCCATAAAATTTGTTATTTTTTTCTTAAAATTGTAATTATGACTATGAAAGCACACTGCAGCAAACTAACAATAAATTTCAAAATCCATTCATGAACATTTTGATTTTCGATAACATTCCCAGAGATCCTTCAACAACTTCAATGAAAGATCATTTCTGAACATATCATAGAAACCAATTTCAGCTGAGTCAACAATAAGAACCAGTTACTCCACGATCAAACTTAGATATCATCCAACTTATCATTTCATATAGATACTTGGAAAATATCAGTATAATCATGATTTAACCGAAAGACTTTGGTTTTGTATTTTCATCATTTAACCAACGATGACCTTCTGTGGTCCCAGTCCCCAGGGAGAAGCAATCAGACCTTGAGGAACTCCCCACGGCGAAGCGACGAGTCCATGAGCAGCCCAGGGGGAGGCGATCAGACCGTGAGACGATACCAGGGGGGCGGAGAGGACGCCGTGAGGGGCGATAACAGCGGGGGCGGCGCGAATCTGGACGGTGGAGATGGGACCACCGACAAGGGTGGGGACGGGGACGACGGCGGGGGCGACGACGGCGGGGGCGACGACGGCAGGGGCGCCGGCGATCAAGACACCGTGACGCTTGTCGCGGACGGTGGCATCAACCTCCTCGACGGGGGCGGCGGAGGCGGCGGCGATGGCCATGACGACTAATACAACCTGGTGATGAGGAAGAGAAATGTTTGATTGCATGATCTGGATTGACAAAATGTTTTTGAATTTTGAGAGAATGGAATAATTGATTTGTGTGATCTGTGAAACCGAAAGCTTTTTTTTAATGAGGCTTCGCTTTCTTAATTATCTGTTGTCTCAAATCATCATAACCTAATAATTAAATAATTGTCAAGACATTAATGATTTTTTATCTGAGATATAACTGAGTACTTTTAACGTAGATACATTTCTAATCGTTAGGTCCATCATTGGAAGTTTGTCACTATCTCATTTAACGAAAGGCTCGATTGTAATCATGAAGAATTTTTGAGGAAATATAATATTTCACAGCCCTATTCACCCTATTGAATTGTTATCAAGAGACATTTCAGTATTTTTTTCAGTGAAAAAAAGTCAAGCTTGCTGTAAGTTAAGTCGGGTTGTCATGGTTTCGAAACTACAAAAACACCATGAATTTGTGGTGGTACTTTAGTTTCATCAATTAATTTTGAAAATTTGAAAGGGAAAGATTTCAAAATTGAACAATTTCAGTGCTTTCATTTGTGTAATATTGAGAATTTATGACATTTCATTTCAATATATCTTGAACATCTGGACGTGATTTTTTTTTCAATCAATTTTGTTTTCAACTCAGGAGTTTAATTCCTTCACGATGTGACTGTTGAGTGATCACGTGACCTAACTGTCTTGTCTTTAATATAATATCTATGAATCAAAAGAGTAAATTAGGTAAATTAGGTGAATATATTCCATATTCAAACATTTCAAACATATTCAACATTCGTGTGTTTTGTTTACTCTTGATACCAATGCTGATAATGTCCGGATATATATCACAGAAACGGTTTTTACTTATAATGTGTTCCGGACTTTCGGAAACTGGAAGACTTTTATCTGCGGCGAAAAGTTATGGTCCCCGACAGCGCAGCCCTGGTGTTGAACTTCATTAGTTTCAAATATTTAAAATGGGGTGGTAAGATCGCCCTTGTGGTGCCCCGTCCAAACGATCCTACTTTTCATCCTTAGCCTTAATTGGGGAACAATGATTTTGTATCAAGTTTCGATGTTATTAAAAAAAAAAAAAAATATTCAATGAAATCACTTCATTAAATACTACAACAAATATTTTTCTGTCATATTCATATATATATTCATGAATGGGAAATTCAAGAAACGACAGTCGAGTTGAGTGAATACTTGCTCAAGTCACTTACAAGAGTCACAACATGCAGTAATGATAACCCCAGTTTTGTATCTGGATTGGAATCTAAAAAAAAACGTCAACATTCATTTTTCTTTCACGAAGCCACTTCTCTAAAGCGATTCATAACGAATTCAAAAGTAATAAAATATATTAACAGTATTCGTGTTTGATCTTTTTCAGTTAAACCACTTACTCACTTGTTCACTTGTTCAATTGTTCATAACGTTAACCACAATTAGCTAATAGGCTCCTTGCACGTAAAAAATGACAAACAATCGTTACTATAGCAATACAGCGAACTGGTGGAATACCAAATATTCTGATTGGTCAATTCCAACTGATGGGCATTGTTGTCTGTCTCTTTCAACAATGGCTTACGTCACTTGACAGAAGCCTATAGTTGACGTCAATACCAGAGCCACATCGAATTTCAACATTTATATAATGAACAATTTTATGACATTTTATGATCAAAAAGACCGTTTTCGGACATTTTTTGTCCGAATGTGTCTAAAAATATAATTTTGGTAAATACTTATCTGAATTTATATCTAAAAAAAACGTCAAAATTCATTTTTTCCGTTCATGCAGAAAGCACTTCTCTAAAGCGATTCACAACGAATTTAAAAGTAGTAAAACATATAAACTGTCTTCATGTTTTATGTCGTTCAATTAAACCACTTGTTCTGCACGTCTTGAAGCACTGGCATATTTTTCTATAGAAAAGTGTTGTTTGGGTGAAATAGACCTCAATTGAAATAAAAACTTCAACCAAAAATATATATATAACTGTTCCTCTAAAACTAGTCTTTTTCACTCTAATGTATTTTTAAATGTCATTTCGTCGTGATGTTTTTATGTCATCATGTCACGAATTACCAAACTTGATGTCTTTTGCACGATTATTAAATCTATTCTTGATGTTCTCAACTTGAAATTTCACACACCAATTAAAACAGTTCGAGACTCACGTACGTTCGTGCTAGAGGATAGGAAAGACTGATGATCGTGACCCGCTAACAACTGACGAATTAAGTGTATCATCACCGTGAATTAATTCAATGTGTTCTCCTGTTTTCATGATTATTCAAAAGAAAAGAGAATAAATTTGATAACAATATAATAATGAATGAAAGCAAACTAACCAGGTGATAACAACATAATGAGAAGCCATATTTATGTAACTTACGACAAAAATGACGATGATAGACCAAGAACTTGCAAAATTCTACTCCTTTTTATTTATTTAGTTTTCAATCTCACCAGTAATATTCTACAGTTGTTTGGTTTTTATAATATTCAATGCTCTTACAATTTTGGATTCGATTTTAATCTACGTAAAATTAATGATATAGCCAAAAGATTCAACGATATAGCAGACACAAACGTTGCAAAAACGGCATTGAAAATACGTAAATCATCCAAAACCTGTTGACTCGATTAAAACATGCGCTTTTGAGAGGCTCAATCTTTAACGGCTAATCACGGCTAATAAGATTGACCAAAATAACTTATGTAACCAAGTTATGTAAGTTATGTACAAGTTAAAGCACTAACTATCAATTCGTAAGAACTGGAGCTCAATGATGTGAATCCAGTCTCCGGGCAGATGAACAGATAATCAAGAAGTAATTACTTGGTATGATTAATTAATTATTCCATATTATAAAATATTACCAGAATTAACATATTAACAGAACACTGTTTCGGCAATTTCGAATATTGACAGTTGTTGGCTTATACATTTTCAGTACTATAATGTTCGTACTGGAGAACAGCCGGGACAGTAATAACGCATGACAAACTGCATTATTTCAACACAAGAAACAAATCCGCATTCGTCTTGGAGGCTCACAAGCTGGAGCTCTTCAAGAAAAGTCCAGTTTATGCTGGGTGTAGATTTTTGGTTTGTAGATTTTTGGGTGTATTTTTTAATTGTTTACCTATTGTGCTAAAAAATGCCAGCAAACTCGATTCTAAAATAGTATTCAAAAAAAAAACTACGCAGTTATCTGATTGAAAAATGCTTTCATAGGTTAGATAAGTTTTGTTAAAGTGTGTTCATATTGAGATTTTTATATTGAATATTTTGAATTTTTGTTATATAACTTTTTTTCATGACTTTCCATTATATCATGTGATGATCCAAAAGGAAATAAAACCATTATTATTATTATTATTATTATTATCAACTCACCAAAAACTTCATGTTGATGAAAATGGTACTCTTCGACTTATCAAGACGCTGAGAACTGATACCAACCATTGAACGACATTCAGTATATATACTACAAGAAATTATTCGACCTCGCTTCAAAACGGCTGATGCAAACAAAAATAATATATAAACTATTGATATACATAAACGTATATCCACGTGCCCCGCCCTTAGAACTATTTTATTTAGTTTTACATAATATTTTTATATTGATGATTTTCTTTGTTGTTGTGATTTATATATATATATATATATATATATATATATATATATATATATATATATATATATATAATATATAGTGTACCCACAAAGATCCATGTTTAATTGTCCTTGTAGAAGTAGTTTTAATTTGATATCCGGAAATTGATCTATTTAGATTAAACATACATGGTAAGGAGCAGGAGTAAGCGTTGACACCTCGTAGTGACCTTCGCATTATTATGTACAGCTGAAAATGTCATCATGCATCATGTATGATTACCATACACCTAGAACACATACCATTTGGAGAGCACACCGACACCGGTAGCTCAGTTGGTAACGCGCTTGATCTATATGATCGGGAGATGAAGGTGGATAGGGCGACGGTCCGATTTTCGACCATCTTTAACAAAGTTTCTCGGGATTTTTTTTTGTAACCTTATTTAATATTAATTCCTTCCCACTTTCTATCACCCAAGAAGCTTTCATGTCAAACCCGAAATAAATTTTAAAAAATGATTGAGGATGACGGTGAGGATGGAGTTTGAAATGACAGTATTTTTGTGTGAGATTATTTTACGTTATTATTCTTTCCAATTATACTCTTATTAAAAAGTTAATTTCAAAAAAAAAAAATTACACTAGTTTGTTTATATTTCTGATCGATTCTGATATGTTCAAGTTTGTCAATTATAGTGGTCGGTAAAGTAGGCCTACCTCTTGTCATCCTTAGCCTTATAATTAAGGAAATGTGTCATGTTTTCTATGTCGGTAAAAAAAGTTTCGAGTTAACTCTATTATAAAATTAGGGTGATGACAATGTGTTCAAGATTATGAATCATCTGAAAAAAAATAGAAAATAATAAGAAGAAAAGAAATGTGAAGAAAAGATGGCGCATCTATAGTTTGTTGTATTTTTCAACAGTTGTTCGTTGTTATAGTTGGGTTGATTCAGAATGATTTCACAACATAGCGGTCGGATATAATTATTGATAGCACATAGCTCATGAGTTATTTACTGAGGAGCTTAGAAGTAGTGCTGAGTTCTTTGGAAACTCCATGACCGCCTCAAAAATAACAAAAAAAAGAATAAACTATGCCGTTTTTCTTCTCATGGCTATATAGAGACGAGAAAACTTTAAGGAAGGGTGCGGGGTGTTTTCATGAATAAACACTTTCATTTTGAATGAACAAATTTTATTTTATTATTTTTTTAACTGTAGGCTTTAGTATAAACAACATTCAAAAACATAACATTCGGTTTCACATTTTTACATTTGTACAGTTGATATTTTGATCATAGCTCGCAATTGGTGACAGAAAAAAACTGGTAATTTCTTTAGTATGAAATATCAAAATTATTTAAATTTAAATTTAGTAGATCCAATTATATTCTTCTATTTTATCAATTTCTTTCGCGTACTCTAACCAACATAAGCGTATGACGCATATGGGGAGTAGGCAGCTGTGTACGGCGACGAAAGAGCCGCGGAGTAAGCAGAGTATGCGTAAGGTGAAGCGTAACCGGGAGCGTAAGCGTAGGGGGAAGCGAAGCCCGGAGCGTAGGCGTAGGGAAGTGCGTACGGCGAAGCTAGGATATTTCGTTTTTCACGCACAACTTCGTTGAGTTCGTCTTTGGGTTCCACTTGTTCGGCCATTGTGGCACAGGCGGCAACGACTACGACGGCGATTATAATCTGGAGAAAACAAAATCATAATTGAAAACAAATTTAAAAATATATGTATTATTTGACATTTCACAATTAATATGAAAAGAAAATGGAAAAAATAATAGAGATGAAAAATGAAAGATGAAAATCAGCTTGGAAAATGTTTTAACGAACTGGAAAAAAAACTTATAATAATATGAAAAATTGGGGAAATGATTGAGAAGAAAAGTGAAAAATGTAAATGAAGATATTAGCGAAAACACGTTTTTCCGGCGATGAAAGACAAGTCCGCGGGACTCGGACCCCTGAAAAATATTTCGAACTTGACAAATAAGATGTGTTCAAAGGGAACCCACCCACAGCGTAACATTTCCACTGTCAACATAACATATAAACGATCGCAGTGACTTTCCGAATAAAACATACTGTACAGTGAAACTGGCTTACACTGTGCAGATAAGTATCATCTAAAATAATGTGGATCTATAATCAACATTCACAATATGTTACGTGGTATTTGTAAGTAACGGTACGATAGAAATCGATAGCAAAAATATCAAGTGTTACTTTTGAATACAAGTGATCTTTTCACCTTTGTCAATTTAAAATTTGTCTGATTAGCATTTTCGACAAATATGGTCTGCATTGGATTAATTTTATACATTGCAAGGTTCAAGTTTTATGATCATTTCATATCTGTGAAATCGCTGGGGCGGGAACTTTTTGCATCATTTTGCATCACGCCTTAAATTACAATGAATATGAAATTGGTATTTTTGAAAAATAATCAATATGGAAAGCGAAAAATGAAAAACAGCTTGAAAAATGCTCTAGAAAATTTGACAATTAGGATGTTTAAAGCTTTCAAACCCGAATATGAGGTATTTGATATTGAATTATTTCGTTGCGTCGTGTGTGATGAAGAAATCATCTATAGTTTCCTCTAGAAATCCTCCAGTACATTCTCTAACTTCTCCTTCTAGTTCATATTCTGATTGAGGATCTATTTTTCTATGTTTCCAACTTATTATTCATACAATTTAGTATTGTTTATGCCAAATGCGAACTCATAATTATATTTTCAGTATATTTTGAATTTTCATGATTGATAATTAATTATGCATTCATAATATTTTTTCAAATTATGTTCTGAATATATTTTTAAGAGATTTTTTTTGGTGCACAATGTCGTGCCTCTTCTGGGTAGTCATTGTTTATATATCACCCTTATTAGAATGTAGTGAAAAACAATTTCAACTTCACATCGCGTGTTAATGTAGAATTATAGAAAATAATAAATACTTGGTTTTCTTTCCTCAAACTGGGATTATTTGTTGTAACGATTCCAACCTGAATTGAATTATCAAAAACTACTTTTTGAATTGAATTATTTATTTGTTCGTCCGAGAAGATAGGAGATAACTTCAATAAACGCGATGAACACGTTTTTTGTTGTTATTATTATAGTATTCGTTGCGTTCACTTAAATTACAATGATTATAACTTCTCGTTAATCTCATTATTGCCTTTTCCTTTGTTGGTAATTTATTCATATTCTTTGATTCACAATAGTTATGAAAAAAACGCAACTCAATTATTGTATATATCATTCTATATAATAGAATTCTAGACCTGCTTTAGCGAAATCAGTTTTTGGCGATAAATTTGGAATTTAATTGTTCCACTTTTAATCACGGATTAATTATTCTGAAGATTGAAATTTACAAGAATTAGGCCTACTTCTATGCTGTTTTATAACATGAAAACAAGATATCTGTTCAACAACTATGAATTATGTTTATTTTCACTGAATTATAAATTATTATAGAAGTATTTCCTTCAAAGACTCATACCACTCTATTGATCAGAGGATTTTTCAACCCAATTCATCAATTGATTATTCATTGTGTTTTTATCTTCTTGATTGATTTAAATTTGGTTTTTATCATGTGTCTCAACCATATATAAATTGTATATATATATATATATATATATATATATATATATATATATATATATATATATATATATATATATATATATATATATATATATATATATACATATATATATATATATATATATATATATATATATATATATATAAATATATATATATATATATATATATATATATATATATATATATATATATATTATGACATAGTCTTTATTTGATAACGATTTATAATTATTCAGAATGAAAAAAAAATATATAATTTTCTTTTTTTCTTTCGATTACTTACCATGAACTTCATATTGATTGATGATGATTGTCTGATAACTGATAACACTGAAGATGCTTTGACTTACGATTGTCAACTGATACTTTAGTCATCCTGCCCCCAGGCTTATATACCAATCAATTGCCAATCGATCACCCTTTTGGAGCCAAAACACTACACGTTGTTAAACCAAACGTGATCAAAATTTACTTTCACTCAATGTTATAATAATTTAATCAATCTTTATAACTATTGTATAATTGTATAATGGGATGGACCCGGGATAAGGCTGACAGTGTTTAGTGTGTCAATGTGGCAGCCTTGGGAGAACGCGGTTTGGGTGCTAATGTACTCATTTGTGCGTGGTTCAATTGAAGTTATGTCATATATGACGCGGACAATAACTGTGAGAATCGTTTAATATCATATCGCTCAAAGTTTCTAGTTTGAAACTTATAGTTTGAAGTTTATAGGTTAATTAAAGTTATAGTTTATAGTCTGAAGTTTATATAGTTTGAAAGGTTCTCAAATTATTGGTGTGGTTAATAATGATAGTGAATATTTAGACGTGTATGAATTTATTTACGCCACTTTGTAGAAGTTGAAGACAAACATCAAAATATATTTAAGTTCAATTCAATAGATAATTAATTTGTACATCAAGCAATAATTACTTAATTGTTCTATTTAATTTTAATTTGTTGACTTTGTTATAATATAACTTGTTATGACTTGCTCACAATAATATTTGTATACATCAATTAATAATTAACGCAATTAACATATTTTTATTTTTTGTAGAATGTAGTTCTGACTGAAAAAATAGCATGATATAACATGTGAATATAACCATGATAACTGATGCTATGATCAGGGCTTGAAAATCTATTTTATTATTTTATTTTATTATTTTATTAATTTTAATTTTTCGTGATCTCTCAATGTTTCTCAATAGTTCCTGATGTTGCTTCTAATACAATTGTGAGACGGTCGATCAGGACGACTAATAGCACCCTCGTAACCTAAATAATTACTCAATCAGTCATTCAATTATATATATATATATATATATATATATATATATATATATATATATATATATATATATAAATATATATATATATATATATATATATATATATATATATATATATATATATATATATATATATATATATATATATTAAAAACATTTGTATTATTCTGTATCCTCTCAATTTTCTTCATAAAAATGTATTATTTTTCTATTCCTCTTATTATGCACGTTCCTATAGTTACCGGTACGCCCATATAAAATACAGAGCGCTATTTTATGCACGAATGCTTGAAGGTCTAATTGTTACATTTCAGTGTCATGACTCTTGAATCTCTTTACAAACAAATCAATTAAGATCACGCCATATTCGATAAAAACTTGTATATAAGCTTTTACTCAATCAATCACCTATTGAACGATAAAATATATCACTATAGAAATACCCTCAACTAAGTGACTCATGTGTATTGGGAACTGCTTTGCCTTAAATACTCAATTGTATGGATTAGTTTAGGTGATACTGAAAGTTTGTTATTGGTTGTTTTCTAATGGTCACCATGGTCACTGAGCTTATGATCAAACAAACTTTGAGAGTCACTGCCATCTAGATATCTATTGCATGAATTCTCGTTTACGTTCATTCAAATCCCTTTTGAGAAGTCCAAAAAATGTGTAGAAGGCAGTGAATCATATTCCTTGGCTTTGGGTTGGATGGCTAGTTTAAAGTAACCCGAATATCATCATTCCCGCTTATCAACAATTCCCTGATCCTAATGGATCTTACTTAACATTATAAATCAAGGCTTGTACCAAAAATATGTATTTTTAGACGAGCTTTAGCGAGGATTCAATTTGACATACTGAAAAAAATTGGTGTTCGTTTTTATGTTTTTTTTTTTTTTTTCTTTTTATGTTTTTTTGGCGGTTCTCCACAGGTCAAACGGCTACAGCTATCAACTTCAAACTTTTTTTCGTCATGGTTCCTCATCTAACTTAGATCTGTATAGTTTTGTGGCATTATCGGGTGGTAACGTTTTTTTTTATGAATTTTAGAAATTTCAAAAATCCCCATTAGAATAACCCGGAGGAAAATACTTGAAAAATCAAAATTTTTCAAGACCTCTCAAATTTTCGCCGAATATAAAGGAAACTATTAAGCACATTTTGAGAGATTTTTTGCATCAATCGGATGAGAAATAACGAAGAAAACGCATTTATAAAGCATTTTCCCATCAATTTAGGCTATTACGGGAACCAATTAAATCTATAGCAACAAGTGTCACCAATTAATTCAAAACGATTGAAATGAATGAAGAGGAAGGCCGTGACATAACTGATTCTCGTAAGGTTTTTGAACGTTTGGAGTGATCCAAGGTCTGTAGATGTAGATTGGGTTGACAAATTATTTTTCATTCTAGATTTCTATACCCCTAAGCTCGTCTAACAACGCGCATCCCGCGTTTTCCTAGTTTTAATCATCATCGGAAACTTGACACTAAGCTATTGTTTCCCTATAAAGGAAAAGGATGAAAGTTCAAGATCTTTTGAACGGGGCATCACAAGGGCGATCTTACCACCCCAAATAAATAGCTGGATATAACTCATTCGACACATTGTAAAGATTTTAATGATATGCCATGAGAAACGAAGAACAATTCAAAAGTCAGTTTTGGAAGAAAATTTCCATACAATTCTTTCTGAATATATCTTCTCTTCTTTCGATTTTTCTTTTATCATTCTATTTTCTTCTTCTCTTTTGAATCTTCCTTACTTCTCCTACTTGAAAATTCAATTTCTCTTCTCCAACGTTCATGTTCATTTTTTCCTATTCTCCTCTGTATTATTCGAAAAAATCTCCTCTCCTTCGTCCATTTCTTATTCATGTGTATTATTCTCAATTTTATCTAATGAAAATATGTTTGTTGTTTCATATATTCAAATAATAATTCTTAATTTGATTGTTTGAAATATTTATTCAGTCGTAGCCGGATAAAAATATGTAATTTTAAATAAATTGAAAAATAAATTAAACTAAATGAAAATCCATTAAATGACGTATCGTTTAAATCTCGTATTCCTGTACGTTATGGGTATACGTCGAATGACGAGACAACGTTGCCGCTTACATCAGCTGTTATAGTGTAGGTCACACACGACCGTGGCTTTGCACACGACCTACCTGACAACAGACTCGTGTGCAACACGCAGACACTGACTAGAAGTGGCCGTGCTTCACGCGAGTGTAGCTGGCCGTGATTGTATACACCATCATTCACGGCTGCTGGAGGCTATGCATATTGAAAGCCGTGACAAGAACTATTTTCTAAAGCTGGATTCACAATGCGAACTAATGATTAGTGACTAATACTAAATACTGAAATTAAAAAACTGATCATTCACATAGACTTGAAATAAGAATTAATTTGGACGGAAAAGACGTACTTTTCATGACTCGTAGCTGTCTTTAAGATGACGGATTTAAATTGAAATCCACATGCTAGAAGGCTGTAAACGAGTGGTTCATCGAGCGGGAAAGCTTCCTTTTGGATTGACTTCCTGTCGTTTCGAAGTCACGACTTTTTATTGGTTAGACTAATGATTAAAACTAATGATTAATACTAAAGTTAAAAGTCAGTCAACTTTCAAGGTCAGTCACTTATATTAAACACAATGTGAACGTCAACACTAATTCCGTATCTGCCAACTTTAGTTAATCATTAATAACTAATCATTAGTTCGCATTGTGAATCCAGCTTAACATATCCGACACTAACAAGAACGATGTAGTGATACCAACATACTTTATCATAAAATAAAGAAGATGTACTGACTCGCGTCTACAAAGTGAAATATTTTCGGGGTCAGAATCTGAGTCCTGAGTCCCGATTGCTTGTAGCGCAACTATCGCTTGTATATCGAACTATATGAAACAACAATGCTATTCACGGCTCGGTAGAATTATTATGTTGGCAGTTGCATTTGTTTGGCACGGAAATTATAGATTTTTTTAGTTCAATACTTCCGATTTGGTAAATCCTATTTCGAATTCAGCCTATCACTTTTTCTTCGGTCATTGTTGTTTTATGAGAACGCATTATAAATTAATATTGTAAAAAAACCTACATTTTCGTCATCTTTGAAATATTGAAATATTTCCAATTATCTTTGTTTCGTTAGTGAGAAATTTGTTGCAAATGCTTTCTAGAAAGATTTTTTTTTTATAATATGTATTTCATGAAAGAAGTTTCAAAAAGTTATGATGCTCTTCTTCCACTTTTCATCCTTGAAACAATGATTTTGTATCAAACTTTCGATGTATCAAACTTGTTGATGAAAATAAAAAATACTCGTAATTATTTTATAATTATACTTTTCACATGACTGTAGGCCTACGTGTATAATAGGCCCGGTCTTATGACTGCTCCTTAAAACATCCATTTATTTTTATTCATTTATTTTTTTATTTTGAAACTATTTTATTCACACTCAACGCTTACATATCAAGTACTACAACAATTGCATACAGGTAGTAGACAGAAAGGTACAAATGAACAAATAGATAGATAATAAAATCAAAAGTTAACAATCATAAACATATTAAAGCAATAGTGATAAATAATTTTATACAAAGTTTTGATATAAAATTTAGAAATTTAGGAATGATATTTTGTAAGTGCGAAGTCCGCATCAGTTAAATCTTGTGCGTGGGCTGTCTTGCTAGAAAAAATATAATTAGTGTAAATTTGACTTTCAAACTTATTAATTAAGCCATGAGTAGGTATACAAAACAAACAAATACAAAAAAGTTACAAACTATCAGGTATCACTTAACGTTAAGTGATCCTTAAACTGTGGGGATGTCTTATGAACGAAATTAGGGTCCCTCTTAGTCAAGTGTCACTTATAATATTTGTTAAGTTTTGTCTCTATGGTTGGTATTGAAATTTTGAGTGTGAACCAATAGCTGTCATCTGTCAGATCTGTGAAAATGGCTGCCAAAACAGGTGATAATAAACGAGATGGGAAAACCAATTATTCCTCCAACGATTGCTGCAAATTTATTCCATTGCTAAGAAGTAGTGCTTGTGTGAAATGGAAACTTCCTTGATATCATCTGATCTAAAAAAATATATACAAATAAACAAGAATTTGCCACAGCTGTTTGAAACATTATCCGATATATCGATCAATCATTATAATCGATATAGAATCAACGATGAAGCATAATGATCATTTTGCATTTAAAAAAAAATGTGATATGATAATGTCGTGAAACACAATAGTAATTATGATGATTGATATAAATCATAACAACATTTCATACATTTTATACATTCTGAATAGCACAATAATGACCCATTGTGAAATACAAGATCTCGCTGAAGAAATCATCAATATGTATTAAGGTGCAAGGGTGTGTCTCTTATATCCGTTTCCATCTTGTTAGCATCTTGCATATCATCTTCATGTCATTATTTGCAACAGGTATTTTTAAAAATTGGTATTCCAGTATCAATATATCATTATCAAGCAATAATTTATAAAAATATTTATATACAAGGGGTTGAACTAGTAATTGAAATTAAGTTTCCCTCCCATTTTATAGAAAAGTGATCTAATCCCTCACTCCCTTCCTGTAAAACTGATGTAAACTTCGATAAGAATTCTCCCTCAATACCACAGAATACACAGATATCCCCCCTTACCTCTTCCATTTGATTTTCTTCAAGAAGTTTTAGGTTAAATTTTATTTTGATAGTTCTTATTATTCACGCGAATAATCAAAAACATGAAAGAACCAGGTAATAGCAGTATTTTTTCAATTAACATTATTATTTTTTATCGATTTCGTTGTGAACAAAACCTCCAATTATTTGAATATTCCCACCCTGTCTCACCCAATAATTCTAGTTCCATAAAATAATAATAATTTTTTAATTTTTTATTTTTTATTCGTGTTCTCACAAAGATTTCAGTACAATTTCATAGACCCGCAAAGTCACAAAAAGTTGACTTGTCAAATAATAATAATAATAATAATAATAATAATATTTTTTTATTCCAAAAACTTTTTACAGTCTTTACAGTACCTTCAGGATTAAGGGTGTATGGAAAACATATTTGTATGAGTGATCCAAATATTTATATTCCATATTTATATATTTATTTATATATTTTTATATTTAAATTTATATTTATATTTATATAGATGTAGTTCGGATCAGAGCAACACTTTTTTCAAAATTACCAAACCTGGCACCTCCACCAAAAAAATGAATTCTCAAAAAGTGGAGATTTAAATTTAAAATGTATCGACCAAGTATTGACTATGATTATCCATGATAATCTCATGTGGCACCACCTTGACTAATTTACTCATCAATTTCCACACTTCACTTATTATAGCAGGCCGTGCTTGAAGTAATTTTTAAACGGCCTTCAATATTTTCTATTTCAGAAGGCTGTGTGATCATAGTTTTCAATTTGAAGCAAGTAAAATTTCAGTATGCTGTCACTTTATGTCAAACTTTGACATTTGCATTATCTATATTTCATACAGTTCATATTTCAGTAAGTTTAGAAATATAAATTCGTCCCCTAATGTCCTTTTATAGGAAAGATGGGTTACTCGGAAAAGTCGAAGAGTTTACGTACTGGCCAACCGATGAAAGTGGTAAGTCATCTGATCTACCGAGAAGGGGGTTAAGTTACGGCGGGAAACACGATAGAATGGAAAAATCAGAGAAAAAGAAAGATAGAAGGTCACTATCTTGTTTGACAAGATGTATGTCACAAAGTTCAACATCGAGAAAAAAATCATCAAACAAACATCACCAAAAAAAAAGTCAAAAAGAGAAAAAACGTCAAGAAAAACTTGACAGAAAGAATAAAATGAATATTGATGTAGAAGATTCTAATCCAGAAAACGAGAGGAGGTTGTCAAGAAAGGATACTCTTTTTCGTGTGTCAAAATCGAAAAGCAGAAGCTCAAGAATCACCCAAGTATCACCACCAAATGAAAACAACCCAAATTATATAAACAGAAAATCAAAAATAGCAGTAGAATTTCTTTATCCTAAACAAAGACCCAAATCTGGTGGCTCGGTCATATCCAAACATAAACGTGAACATACGTCACCAAAAGCGACTCGAAAGCGAGTCAAAACTCCGATTCTAGAATCAGGCTTACCACTCAAATTATATCCATCTCCAAACTTCAACTTCAACCCTGTATTGACCAAGAGGGAAAGATTTGGTATGTTCTGGTGTTTCGGTTCACCGCAGCATAAACACAAACGAACGGAGTCTCCTGATTACATTCCCACAAGAGATGTCGGACTTCCCAGCAAACGATCTGCTACAGTCCCGCGATATTCATACAAACGGCGTAGAAGCGCAACGCCAAAACACAAAATAAAGGAGGAAAGTTTGAATAACCAATCAAAAGCTGAGAAACTTATCGAGCCCGGAAAGGTGCATATTGAATCTTCATCTGTAGAGATGAATTGTTTAGATATTAATAATTTTCACAAAGAGGATGTTACTTTTGAGAAAGAGAATTTAAAAGTAGAATCAAGTATGTGTGATTATGATGGAAGAAAAAAATCCATCCATTCACCAACATATGGTATTCGATCTAGAAAATTTAGTGAATTTAAAGAATCACTGGCTAGTTTTGAGAATAAGTCTAGTGTCCCATTGGAGTACCAATCGAGGCGTCATCATAGTGCATCAGTCTCTGATCCCATCCTCGAAGAAATCACGTCATCTCGTCTTAAAAAGATGGCTGATTTGAGAGATAATTTCCAAATTTTCAGTGAAAACACCTTGACAAAAAGTAATGTTTTTAAAAACAGTTTAGAAAATGAATTAGTTTTTCAAGAGACAGATTATGAAAAACATTTGAGTAACCCCTCGATCCAAAACTGTGCACATCTGAGAGAAATGCTAGCTCATCTATCGGGAAATAATATTCCCAATACAGTTGAAAGAAATACGGTTGATAATAAACAACCAGGCAATCCGCGTCCTGGAACTTTGAAAGGACATATCTATCCAGAAGAACAGCATGGAACCAAACCTGGAACATCGATTGGATTTTTTGGCAGTGATGAAAATCCAAGAACTGAACGCGTAAGTGCGATACAACTTAGATCCTTCAATCCCGCAGAGAACAATAGTTTTGATTCGATTGAGATTTTTGAAAATGCTCAGTCTTTAGAATCTTACGATTCTTTCTGTCCAAGTGATTACAATTTCACGTATCCACGTGATTATAGTGTTGACAGCTCAATTCGCACCGAATCCAATCAAAATAATCACAAATACAGTTCAAAAATCAGTTCGAAAAAAAGTGATTACGAAACTAAATCTGCGAAAAGTGAATATCATGACATTGACATGGGTAGAAAAATTAGTTTGAATAAGTCTGATATTAGCAAATATTCACAAATAAACAGAAATGTTGATATATTATCCAAAAGAAGTGAGAACAACTCGAATATTACTAGTTCTGAATCGATAGATTGCTATTTATCTCAAAAAAATCGCAACGCATCCGATCGAGAAAGTGTTGACAGAGAAATCAATTCTATATTTGATGAGCTCTCTACAGATTCCAAACAAAGTAATAGCACTCAAATAATGGATTTTATACATAATAATAATTCCTTATATAGAAAAATTAATCAGGGATTACAAGATGCCTCACCGCATTCAAACAATTGTAGCCCTTCCTTTAGGACTAATAATATGTCTCAAAAATCCAGTACAGTCAGAGACCATAGCCGAGATTCTGATTTCGAAAAATATAATCACATTAAAATATCTAAAGAATCGATGGAACTTAATAGTATAATGATGGATGGTGCTAAAGAAGAAAATGATTCCAACGATAGTAAGCTAACATATGATTTGGGAAATGTATTCACCCATTCAAATAAAATAAAACCTGCATTAAAAACTAGTAATGCGCCTCGTGAATCCCCTAATAGGAGTAGCCGAAGAAATATCACTCACTCAAACGGATCCCAGCACAAAACAAAATATAACGAATCGATTGAGGTAATTAGTGAAATGGGTTGTATAACAAATTATGATTCTATCAAAAGTGAACTTGATCAGAAATCAAATGTGCATATTAATACGAATAAAAGCTATAATATGGCTGATGTGTCCGCTAAGAGTAGCTCCAAAAACAAACGACATGAGAAGTTTGGATCGAAGCACAAGAAAAAAAATTACAAAACTATTGAAATACATCCTGAAACAATGGGTTGTTTTCCTAGTCATATTTCGTTTCAAATTGACAACGATAAGAAATCGAGCGGAATTGGAACCCATTCAAATACCACCGAGCCTAGTTCAGCAACAATTAACTTGTCCCATTATCAAAACACAAATATCAATCTAGATGGATCCAATCAAAATCAAAATAATCAAGAATCAATGGAATCAAATTGTGAATTAATGGGTTGTATACCGAATTATGACTCCATTCAAAGTGGGCTATCTCACGGTGGAAGAAACATTTCATACCATTCAAATATAAGAGCAGCTCCATTAAGGACCATCAATATGTCGCATATTGTATCACCCAAGAGTAGCTCCAATAACAAAGCTACCATTGATGATGAATCTTATCACAATAAAAAATATGACGGATCGATGTTGCCAAATCGTGAAAATGATTTAAATTCACTCGATTCTGGTACTGGGAAGGATAACATTGCTCCAATAGAGTATCCTACTCAATCTACTTCAACCCAATTTTGGAACAGGATGATGCAAAAATCATCTTTATCTAATTTGACAGAACGCAATAAAAGTAAACCTTCGATTTCGAACAAAAGTTACAGCAAAAGAAGTGAAGAGATAGGTCCTCGTGCGTCTGAACCTGCAAAGACTATCATGTCACCATCCATTTCCTATTTGAATGCATACAAGAGACAAATTTTGACTGAAAAAAATAAACCTCATCGGGCAGTAAACGATAGTAACGTGGACACAATCCCGATGGAAATAGAACAAGATATAAATGGAAATATTCGTCGAAATCACTCAAATACTAGAAGCCATTTCGACGAACAGGCTGTGCCAGAAGAAAACACGTTCAGTAAAAATTCAGTAATCACAAAATCTAAAGTTACTTCAGAAGAGAGACAAGTTATTGATGACGAACAAATAGGAAATGTATCAAAAATATTGACAACACAAATGGGACAAAACATAGGCGAATATCTTGATCGAAATGAATCAAATACTGAACGAAGAAGAAATTTCAATAACCAAAATCCAACAGACAAAAATAAACACAGTAGTCATTCGGTCGTTACCATGACTACCAAGTCCTTAAGCGAGAGGAGAAAACCTGACAACACAACAATAGAACCAAGGTTGATGAATATTCCAGATGAGCCTCTTGCATCTGGTTACCGAGAAAGATTAGTGTTTTCTGTCGACTCCAACGGGGATGAATATGTGCGAACCATTATCCAGCCACTTGTTTCAAATATCTATTCAACGCGTCATGGTGAACACAGAACAATGGTGGGGCCGTCTCCTTTGAACAACAGTCGACTGACTCCTCTTCACACACCAAGTGAATCTTTCAGAACAAACAGCTGTTTTATACAAGAGCCTCCCGTGCGATTACCGGAAACCACGATCAAAAATAAATACAATAAAACAAAATTGACACCAGTGCCAGTAATGTCACCAGCAGAGTTACCAGTAAGAACGAAATCAGCTGCGACCAACACGATTTTAGTTGGTGTAGTGGGAATCGAAAATGAAATCCATAGAAATAATTTAATTTCGAATGCGGAATTCACAGATCACATTGACAGTAAGTCTTATCGAACATCACAAAATGATAGAGATGTATCAAGGTCCAAGTCCACATTATCATTCGAGACTAGACCTTACTGCAAATTGGTAAATAGAGATCAACAGTTATATCAAACGAAAATTGTACGTGAAATTATCCCGATTTATCCCGAACCAGAAACAGATGTGAATAGTAAAAAGGAAACTGATACAAACCAAGAAGAGTCACCACAGAGTCACAAGGAAATGGCGACCAAAGAAGCGTATGTAGCGTGTAAGTGTGGAGAAAAGATACGATTCACTGTTGCCGTCGATGCGAAAGATAAAAAATCATGTCAGACATGTTACAAAAGGATAGAACAAGAATTTACGGAATTGTTAAATGATTATAAGGAGCAGGGATTCAAACCGTGTGGTTGTCGAGGTAATATCAGTGTGACCGATTTGGTCGAGGGTTACATGAAGGAGGAGACCGTGGTGTGTACGTGTGACGATAAGGAGTTCGTTGACGGGAATAATTCGAGTTCAGTTCAAAATAAAAAACAAACAACTCGCCAGAAAAAAGAACGTGATAGTAGTAGTCGTCAAGGATGTTCTAAAAGTCGCCGTGGTTCTTGTGAGAAACAAAATGGTTCGTCGTCGAAAAATCAGAAGGAAACTCGTAGTGGTAAACAAGAAATAAAAAAGTTTAATACTGGTAAATGCGCTAAAAATAAATGTTCCATTGGTAAGACACCAGATTTAGATCAGATAAGGCCTCGCGTTTTTAACGTGTTCCATTCTGAAGGCGGCGGTGAGTTTAAACGAGAACCAATAGGAAGTTCGATGGATGGTTGTGTAACGTGCCGCTGTGGGGATAGTCGAAATGTAAAGCTTGAAAAAATGCCCGATAATGTAATCACATGTCGATGTAATAGTGAAGAACTGAGACTGAACTCTGACTTCGTTGGAGTTGTCCACTGTTGCTGCGAGGAAACGATGGCAACGACGGCGAAACTGGAGGTTTCAACTCATAAAAAGCTTCCATTGTCTAGAAAACGCTCGACTGGAAAATGCCACCTCGAAAAGGCCACCTCGAAACCGAGTTTTCGTTTTCGACGTTCAGCACCTATAATTATTTCGGATAATAATACTCAAAAATCCAACCGAAAAATGAAACGTCGCTTTAATAAAGCTAGAGAATGAAATTAATTATTACACGTGGCTCTTGTTATTATGGTTTGTAGGTCGAGCAGTTTGTCAGGTGGATAGGTAACTTGTTTCACATTATTGTAATGCGGGCTAGCATTCCAATATCCTTTCTACGAGTAATTGTACTGAATTTATTTGTACCAGTGTCTATTCTTTGTTATAAGATTAAAAATATTTGTTAACATATTTTGTCTCATATAAAATATTATTTTTAATCTTACGCCGCTTTATTTGATGACATTAAATGCTAATACTGATGACTGAAAACAAGGCGCATGAACATGAGTTTCGAAAGTTATAATACAGTCGGTAAAGGTGGTTGTAGTACCTTCTATACCGATCATAATATCAGAAACGTCATTCTGTCAGCTGCTTTGTGTTTTTGTTAGAAAGGTAGACGAGTTGCTTTTGACGAATGATCACTTTTTACGTCTTAAAGTAAACCATTCGGATTGTCAAACTTTAGAAGAGGAACCGTATTATTAAAGAAGTAATCATCTTGTAAGTATTAGCCTCCTTACTCATTAATCTTGCCAAGAAAATGTGAAAATACTTATTTTGGTTGAACAACATTACAGATGTCGTAATTATCACAGAATATGGGTCGAATTTTCCTAGACCATATTGGAGGCTCCAGGCTCTTTTCATGTGCATCCTGTGACACAATATTGACCAATCGCAGTGAATTGATAAGTACACGATTTACGGGTGCAACAGGAAGAGCCTTTCTGTTCAACAGGGTCGTTAACCTTAACTACAGGTTAGTAGGTCTAGCTAATATTAACTCTCGACTAGGCTCTAGGTTCCTTTCCGAAGTAGGTCTAGGCCCAGGCTTGAGCAATAACTCAATGGCTAGTGATTTGACTCTAGGCCTATGCCTCGAGACTAAATGGATATTTTGTACTGTCGATTGTCCATAGGCTAGGGTCTAGGCCTATGCCTAGAAAATGAAAATGAAGATGCTAGAAAATGTTCTAGCGTTATGTTTTAAGATGGACAAGGTAAGGTTTGAGACGTGAAATTATAGCCGTGTTCATTCGACACATACCTAACTTTTTCTGACCCTAGCCATCAATAAAAAATGAATAAAAACTTGAAAGAGATGACCCAGCATACCCTATAATATACCGTACAGTAGAGTCCTTACATGTTTGTATGGCCAAGGTATATTTCAAGTGACCCAAAATCTAGTTCGGGATAGAGGTGTCATACAATTGAAATAATTTTTAGTGCCTACAAAACTCATTGGAAATGGTAGGCCTACCTCTCCTACTAAGTACGAAGTATTTTTGCTTGATCGTAATCAATGATCGTACTGATAGCCATATGATTACAGGCTGCTTCCAATAGCCGTTTTCAAAGGATTGCTGTGAGAAGGGTTACAGGTAGGGTTAGGAGGTGGAAATGGGATGAGAATGAAAGGGGGGAGAGGGTAAGAATGTTGGAGAGTCCAACTGAGATGATGAGAGACCTGGGGTGGCAGAAATTGGAAATACGGAGGAAGGAGGATCGTTTATGTAATTTCTTCAGGGTAATGGAGGGAGAGGGGGGGTGGGGGGAGCTGCATGAGTTGATAAAAAGAAATAAGTCAGGGTATGGAGGTAGGCGGGGTCATGATAGAGCGGTAGTCATAAAGGGGGCTACATTAGATGTCGGTAAATTCTCTTTCTTAAATAGGACAGGTAGGGACTGGAATGGGCTTAGTAGAAATGTTTTTGAAGGGGATGAAATCAGGTTAAAGTTATTCCGTCAGAGGGTTAAGGAGATGGTGGGATAGGGGTACTTAGGGAACTTGCCACCGCGCATTTATGTGCATTTGCAAGA
This sequence comes from Brachyptera risi, assembly GCA_964007535.1. Classification (NCBI taxonomy): domain Eukaryota; kingdom Metazoa; phylum Arthropoda; class Insecta; order Plecoptera; family Taeniopterygidae; genus Brachyptera; species Brachyptera risi. The sequence goes on along the minus strand of OZ023331.1, from coordinate 41,649,537 downwards.
GTTAAATAATAATAAAAAATAATAATACCAACTGATAATTAGGCTTACCTTGTGAATTGAACAATAGTTGGCAGATTAACTTGTTATCACCCTTGGATAGGTATGTTATTTTCATACCTCTACTAATAATTAACTAATTAATACTTCATTTTACTACTTTTACTACATTTCAGCACAAATACTTCAATTAATACATTCAATACTTATTATCAATTGGTATAACCAGCTTCAAGTCAAAGTGTTTCAAAATTGAATATCTACTTAATAGTAGGTTCTTGTTTCTAGTGACGTTCAAGGCCGAGTAATGTTAACTGGGCGTCACATGGTGCGTGATGTATCGTGCAAGAATTGTGAAGCAAAGCTTGGTTGGATCTACGAGTTTGCCACCGAAGAGAACCAACGATACAAAGAGGGTCGTGTAATATTGGAACGTGCCCTTGTTACAGAAAGTGATGGGATTGACGAACACATGGGTGATGACTGAAATCAGTTTCGAACTGTTGTATATTAGAAAATTTTCTCAAGATTAAATTTCAATGATGTGACTTATTGTAGTCAGTACATTATGAGCTTGATCAAGCATCTCTGTCACATGCCTTCCAACTGTTTATCTGGGCCCATATTCTATAGTTATATCCATTGAATAAGATAACTTGAATAGACCTATCCTTAATTACCGTAAGCCACGTATGCAAATTGTATTGCAAATTATAGAAATTGGTTTGTGTTTCATTTTATCATATCATTTTTAATTTTAGGCCTATTCATTCAAATATAACTCACTACCGGAAAGTTGATTGGATTTTTTTTCTACCAAATAGGCTACCAGTAATATTGTTTGATGTGACCAGATCAATCAAGCTTATAGTGTACTAACTCAATGTTTAAAAATTAATTAGGAGGGAGCCAAAAGGCTAATTTATTGAAATACATGGGGGAAAGGGGAGATGGTTCATTTCACTTCACTTGAGCAAGCATTGTGCAAAATCACATTTCACCTGCTGCTCACATTGTCTCCTCCTCTGTTTATCGTTAATAATATCATACAATTACTAACTCTTAGAAACCGTTTCGTTAATATAGTAACTGTAAGCTTATAGAGCAATAACTCTTCTCAGTCTTTTAAATGTGATAGAATATTGGGCAATCAATAGCCTTTCTTACTAATTTATTATTTTACTCTCACTTTATTGGTTGATTTTGTTACTTTTAATAATACATATGTAATGAAGTTGACCTCTACTAGGCCCCATAGGATGCTGAACCTAACGGAACAATAGGACGAGGCTGTCAAACACGAAAACAGAAGTGCATAAAAATAGGTCCTTGTCTTGTACCTAATTGTCTCACGTAGTATTAGCAACATCAAAATGAGCCAAACCATCTTGGTGTTATTTTATTATTGCAAGTAAATTCATAAGTATTGACATTGTAGCACTTGAGTAATTTAAGCGCATTCAAGTTGAAAAATCCGTAACAACAGGTGAAATAGCTGTTGTAATTACTGGTACGCTTGGACGATTGATTTTGTATCATTCCATTTGAATACCCACACGTGCAAAAGAATGCTGATATCTCACAATATTTCAATTGGTTTTGTTATTTGTTAGAGGTGTCGGATTTTACTTACCAACTCGGCAGCCTTGATTGCGATCCTAGTACTTGATGATACTTCATGTTCTCATGGCTCTCACTGATGTTAGTGTTCTTATCCTATCTAATCAGCTTTGCAGAAAGACGCTTCATTAAGTAAGTATTTTTTAAAATACCCAACTTCGTAGGGTATACTGGCAGATGTTTTCAGCCAGCAACATGACACCAATTTCTGTTTTATTTCCTAATTAATTGTGGAGTGAATTCAATTAATATTTCTGTTACTACAACAGTAGAATATAGTGGAATAGTAATTGTTCAACTGGTATGAATTCAGTCAAAATTTACCATTGGTCAAACAATCATTTTCATTCTATGTATGTCGTGTAGTGAGAAAGCGATTACCGTAATAGGTTGCTGTCTGATTTTGACATTTTCAAACGATTCAATATTTTAGGTCTTCGAATCAATGGCGAGTTCAAATATTCACCATTAAAAAAATTTGATGTCGACAGAAAGATCAATATTAATTTTGTTACATGGTAAATAAGTGAGAAAATAGCCTACGTTGCTACCAGTAATTTGTTAATGTCTGTCAGCAAATCGAGCCATAAAGAACTTGGTCAAAAGACAGACACAGAACCGTCAATGTTCTGGTGACCACTTTTGAGTATTTCGATTAGATATTTTCGATATCGATGGAAAATTAAAGTTTTCAGTATGTTTTGATTAGTAGGCCTAATCGACAGAATAATTTGAATGTTGTTTTCAATTTTTCTATCGAACGACTGCCCAAAAATGAAGTAATCAACTAATCATGTATGTTGATTACTACGCTGAAAATATCTTCAAATGTACGTGAATTTTTTTGTAGCTTGATCATGAACAATACACTTGTACATACAGTAGCTAGAACATTTGCTGGCCTCAGTATGTGTATGTCTACGTGAGAAATAATCAAATCCCTTCTCATGTAGCTATTACCATAGACAGAAGATATACCACCCGGATAGTTCACGCTTATGTTGATACGAGATTCAATTCAATGTACACGTCTACAATCCCCTCGCCTATGTTTGCTGTTTGTGGGTCTGTCTACACGCTAGAAAGCTCGACAAGTGGTTTCCAACCTCAATCCATGCACGAAAAGTCACAGCAATTGTGGACATAGGCAAAGGAATTAGAGGTGTGTAAGGTAAATTGAATCTTTCTTCTCTTTCATAAGCATGAACTGTCTTGGTGGTAAACTTACAGTCTATTCTCTATGCTATTACATAATTACACTATATCTTTTTTACAATCTAAAGCCCTGACTAATTGTCCTTAGTTATTTCATCGATAATGCAGGGTATAGATTAGGATGTGTGGTGCTAGATTTAAGTAACTCAATTACTTTTTATTGTGATTGCATGTTTATTAATATAAAATGATCAAATATGTACGTACCAAAATGGACAGACGCAATAAAAAATATAAAATTTAGTACTCAGAATGTGTGTATATGATATAATTAATTTTATAATATGGTAGATTGATCAGTATTTTTGACTTACCGGTATGTAGATAAGGCAATGAATACTGGGATTGAAATCACTGTCGACAATTATTTTAGCAGATTTATTTGGTTTCAAGATCTTGATTATGAAGCTGTCACGACGATTTCAACTGTGACAATTGGCGACCGAGATGACCATCTGAATTAAATTGTCTACGTGTGTACATTCATGCTTATCCGATTCAACCGCAATGAACGTCAACTTGGTGAATGTCAATTTTGCGCGTTATTAATGCTGTAGCCAATCAGGAATGAGTAATAAGTGAGGATGATTGAACTTCGATATTATCGATACATAAGATCGATGGTGAAAGGCACTAGCAGGCGACATACATGACGTCACACAACACTGCATTGCATTCCCGTTGGTTATCTGCCGTACGAGTTGGCTCTTGTAGAAGCTCTGTCCATCTACTCCAACCCAACTCCAGGCAACAGCTATTGAGTTGGTGTCACGCTCACACCACCAACTTTGGACTAGTTAGTCAATTTGTGATTGGAACAACTGGAGTTTTTTTGTTTTTGTTTTTTCAGTGCCACCGACAGCGTAGTCATTTTTGCACCTGTTTTCATACTAATAATTTGTATTTTTTAAACAAATGCCAATAGTTTATCATGTGGGTCAAATTAAATTCCATCTTTTAAATAAGATTGATTTAAAATAAATAGGCCTACTTTGTTAATAGGATTAGTATTACTAGGAAAACGCGGGATGCGCGTTGTTAGACGAGCAAAGGGGTATAGAAATCTAGAATGAAAAATAATTTGTCAACCCAATCTACATCTACAGACCTTGGATCACTCCAAACGTTCAAAAACCTTACGAGAATCAGTTATGTCACGGCCTTCCTCTTCATTCATTTCAATCGTTTTGAATTAATTGGTGACACTTGTTGCTATAGATTTAATTGGTTCCCGTAATAGCCTAAATTGATGGGAAAATGCTTTATAAATGCGTTTTCTTCGTTATTTCTCATCCGATTGATGCGAAAAATCTCTCAAAATGTGCTTAATAGTTTCCTTTATATTCGGCGAAAATTTGAGAGGTCTTGAAAAATTTTGATTTTTCAAGTATTTTCCTCCGGGTTATTCTAATGGGGATTTTTGAAATTTCTAAAATTCATAAAAAAAAAAGTTACCACCCGATAATGCCACAAAACTATACAGATCTAAGTTAGATGAGGAACCATGACGAAAAAAAGTTTGAAGTTGATAGTTGTAGCCGTTTGACCTGTGGAGAACCGACAAAAAAACATAAAAAAAAAAAAAAAAAAAAAAAACATAAAAACGAACACCAATTTTTTTCAGTATGTCAAATTGAATCCTCGCTAAAGCTCGTCTAATCAGCTAAAACTTTGGAAATTGAGTCTCCAATTGCTAGTTGTTATATAATGCTGGCCTTCTATGAACGCGGTATTCGCCGAGCGTTTTTTTCAAGCCGCCATGATGATGAAACAACTAATCAGTGACAAGAGTGACGCGATTTCTTATTGTTGAGCTCGCCTCAACTCCACCGCCTTGCGAAAGCGAAACGCAAATCGCGTTCATGGAAGGCCAGCCTTAAATTGTTATACGAATAATAAATTTGGTGATTAAGAGATAATTGGTGGGTTAACTTGTTATTACCCTTGGTTACTAATGGTATTTCTGGTGTTAACAGAAAGGCATGCGTGAGTAGTTGAAGGGGAGACATGAGGTCCTTGGTATCCTGGAATGATTTCATTTTGTGAATTTATGCAATTGTTATGTCCATTTTTATGTTGTATTGAGATGCCTGTAATAATTGTAATAATTTCTGGAGCGACTAGTTTCACTGAAAATAATCATAAGAAACAGATTGATTTTTAGTTGCTGTACCCATAAAATAGTGAAAGTATTTAAACATGTTGCCTATTGGGTATTGCCAAAGTTTTTTTAGAATTATTCAGTTGGGTTGAGTCTACTAAGCTTATTCAGAGATCAGATAAGTGGAAGTGGAAGAAGAGGAGGTATATGGGAAGATGTGGAAGAGGGAATATTGTGGGAAGAACGGAAAGCATGGTGAATATTAATAGAGATGGAAGAAGAGAATGAAGAAGAGGAGGAAGATGAAGATGCAACAGGATTGGCCAGCCGGCATCATTCAAGAGGCTCCAGATGATGGTGTTTGACACCCCCCGACCTGACTTGTTGGAACCGGGCGAAAGATATTAATTTATTCAGTTGGGAGACGACTTTCCTTTCTTGGGTTCAAGCTTATTAAACCTCAAGACGTTCAAATAAGGCTTATACAAGTCAATAACATACAATATTGATAGTGTCTTTTATTCAAGCTCATCTGATAAATCATATAGTTTACATTTTCACATTTCAAGCCCCAGTAAACCAGAAATAATTAATCCACTGGGTCAAAATGTAGACCTACCCTTGCGGTCAAATGAAATGTTTTCTTTTTTCATGAATTTAACTTTCAAATATATGCACATTTAAGCACTAATTTTTGCAATTGCATGTACAAATTGCCTTGTAGTTTTAGTGAGTATAATATTAGTATATTTTCTGTAACATACATTTCAATGTACGGTATTTTGATTAACCACTAATGTGACTCTATGTTATGTTACACAAGAGAATGACTCCAATTCATCTTCTGATATCTTTTTACCAAATTGTTGTATACTAAGACTCTATGGACATAAAATGCCGTGTATTGTAATTGATATTGAATATTTTCAATTATGAATAAATAAGTTACGGTTATTAATCACATAGGCCTACATGACCAACTACAATATCACAGGGAGAGATCAAAAATCGAAAAATCTATTTAATATAATTCTGGTATTTGAAATGATAGACAATAATATGATATCAATATTATGTAAAAGCTAAGCATATTCTGCCAAAGGCCAAAACCACTACAATTTTACATTCTATGTTAGTAATCATTTTCAATCACAGAAGTGACTCTCAATACTGTAGTAGATTTATTCAAATATAGAAATAGAATACCTACTATGTGGTATTTATACCTGATGAAGAGTTCAAGTTACATTATAATGGTAAAATACGTATCAAACTTGCTAATATAGGTTACTAGAAACGGCTGCACATTAGTCAGCTATTGCAGTGTATAGGTGCTTAAGGTGAGTGTATTCCAAAGCATTCCATGGAATATGAATACTCAAAATGGTGCGATGAAAGCATTGGCATCCAGGTAATGCAAGTAACTGTAAATAAAGAATAGTTTGGATTAGTTTTGTATTCACATTTGCACCGGTTGATTGTTGACACGTTAAATAACGTACTGAGATGGGTGGCCGAGTGGTTAATACACTGAACAGTCATTCAGAAAACTAGGGTTTGATTCCCGCCATGGTCGACTATCCTGACAGAGTTTTTTTCGTGGTTTTCCTCTATCGTTCAGGTCAATACTGGAATGGTTCCTGTATTAACAGGCCACGACCGACTCCTTCCCACTATCCAGAAATACCTGATAAAATAACCTAAAACCTTTCATCTCATCATACCACCATCTCATATACCATTCACCGACGCAAAATGGGATCATAGTCATCAGTACAGTGCGTCATTAAGCCCAATATAAATTGAATTGAAAAATCAAATAATGTACTACCAGAAACGAGGTAACCAATGTAAGCCTGCTTAGTTCAAAATTCATCAAATCAATCCACAGTTACTTTGCTTTACACCAACACATTTTATTTAGTTAGATATGTATATTATTCTTGCTCGTGCACTGAGCCTGTGTAAGTTACTTCTTCCTCACCTCGGATTGTAATTTTCAACTTTGGCTCTTAGAATGCTCGGTCCCAGTATTGTTCCAAGCTGGTTCAGACACTGGCTCGCTGCACTAGACGTAAGCGAATTTTCACTTTCCTGTAACAAAATGATACCCAACATGACGTTACCAAGTTGGGTTAGGCTATAAACATTCAGTGACAGTGGTAATGTTTTGAAGAATATCACAAACCTGAAACTAAATTTTAATGGATAATGACAATATTTTTCTCTCTAAATACAGTGAAAACTAGAAATCATCATCTGCATTTCAGAAGTTATAATCAATTTTTTTGTCTCCCAGAGACCACGAGTCATGACGCAGGCATTACAGATTCCATATAGAAACGTGAATAGAATCGATTAATGTCTACGTCACGACTCCGAGAAAGAGCCGGCTCGTTGAGGACAAATAAATTAATCATAATTTCTGAAATTAGCATTATGCATCTCTTCAACATCTTGATTCCCATTGAATGACCTCTTTCGACTCAAAAAACGAGGCATTTTAATAATATATGAAATCTTTTTTACGTGAGAAAAAAAGGTAGAAACGTCAAAGAAACAGGCATGGATGGCTTTTCAAGCCATCATTATTGTGTGACTAGATAGCCAACTTATGAAAAAAATAAGCTGTGTTCTCTTTTCAGTTCTTAATTCTCACCAGTGCATAGAAGATGGGATCAAAGAACTCCTCGGCTACCGACTTGAAAGTCTTCTTGCCAATGCCCTTTGCCAAGGTCGGCAACTGTTTGCAGACCGTCTCGAGAAACGTCACGTGGTGCGTGTAGTGATGATGGCGGCATGCTTCTGCCACCAGGGGCAGAGCGGTCGAAACGGTGCGCGTAGTCTCGGCAATCTGGGACAGCTCGGAGAGAAGGTGGACGCAGCTGATAGGCAAGAATATTACACTGTTAGTCACTACCGACAAGCTTTAAAACGTTATACCGTAGATCAGGGGTCGGCAATTAATATTGATGGCGGGCCAAATACATGAAATACAATATTTCCGAGGGCCAGCACAAATAGCCCTAATATACTGTTTTTACATATCTTTACACTATAATAACAAGGCAGCTTACCAAGAGATTGTTGTTGTAATTTATCCGACCGTAGCTTGCTTCCCAATGAATATTTCCATCAAGATAAAATCATTATGTTAAATCAGTTAAATCATTGTGAACCGAGTCAAAATGCCTTTCAAGATTAGAACATTCAACTACCGCAATCGTTTTTAAACAAATGAGACATACTGGTATCGAACCCGGCTTGTCTGTTAATAAAAAGAAATACATGTCTTCCCATTCAGATGAAAACTTGCAATTTTCGTTGTCTACCTTCCTTTTCTTGCTATTAGTCGACATATCGAGCCTCAAGGAAAACACACATATACAATTAATGAGCACCACAAACAACCCTATGCCAAACTGTTGGTCACTGAACTAGGCGAGTAGACCGAGATCACTGGACTCGCGAAGAATACGAAGGTCAACCTTACGTAGGAGGAACAGGTTTTTGCACATGACTCACACTCAGTTTTAAGCAATTTCATAGTTTCTCATTGAATCCATTTCCTCCCTTGAATGTATGTGATACGCTCAAGTTATTTTTAGAAAAGTACAAACATACCAAAAAAATGTAGATACTAATCGGTATATTTCGATTATTATTAATATGGTCGCGGGCCACTTAGAATAGCTTTGCGGGCCGCCATTTGCCGAGCCCTGCCGTAGATGAACCATAGATAAACTACCAAGACAGTTCATGTTTACGGCAGAATGAGATTCAATTTTCCATTCACATCTCCAATCTCATCGCATATATCTACAATTGGTGAGACTCTCCGCACACTTATAAGCGCAACAAGCTATAGCTAACCACATCCACAATTCAGCCAGCTCTCTAGTGTGCAGAAAGTCACACTAATTGCAGACATGTGTAAGGGGTTTGGAGGTTGTACAAGAAATGGAATCTCATTCTAACACAGGCTAAGCGTGAACTGTCTTGGTAATATATCTATTGACTATGGCTATACGTACACACTAAATACTAGGATGATATCAGGTAATCATTTCGCAACCGGGTATAGGAATGTTCACCGTTCTCTCTTTTATCCAACCAAGTGACTTGAGTTGCTATGTTGGTCTGAATGATCTTGATGAGAAAGCAAAATCTTTTCCCTTCACACAATCGTTAGTCAGCAGGGCTGAGCGAGACTCAAAATTCTCGATCGGGATCGAGTCGAGATCAAGACTTGAACTCGATCGAAAATATTGTCTAAAATTGTGCTCGAACTTGCTCGAGTCTTGCTCGAAAATAAGTCAAACTCGCCCGAATTTAAAAAGCTCTGATCGCACAGCGCTATTCGTCAGCCTCGGATCAGCTAAGATTCAATAGAAGCGGGCTATCAGGTGGCAGGAGCCGATAAAACACTTTCACGTACGTTCACCGAGGCAGGAGAAGCCCATGGCATGACTTTCTCTTGCTCGCGATGCGAATTCGACTGAATTCTATTCGAGAAAAGTGGTTACAGTAAAACCTCTATGCACCGTTTTTCAAGGGGCCAGAAAAATAAAACCATTAATCCAGGAAAACTATCTATACAGGAAAATTTAACATAGATTATATGGGAGTGGGGCTAGAAAAAATGAATGATACATCTAGGAAAACGATAGATCTGGGAACGATGCATAGAGGTTTCACTGTACATCAAAGAAAAAGTCGGTTTGGAAATTATAGATACAATTGTGATGAATAAAGCACGTGCCTGAAAACCTGTTATTCAAAGTCATCCCTACAAAATACATAAACCTCTTATGCCCCTATCTTTTTTCCTGATGTCAATCAGTGTTAATCATCTTATCTCTGAAGCTCCTACGAGGACAGAAAAAAATTGTGACAATGACATACATAATGAGTGACATTGAATAATTATTAGAAAGGGGTAGGCCCTACCATTTATCAAATGATTGTTGGAAACCTCTGCATCACACTAAATTGGATCCAAAATAGTTATTTACAGCCTATACGAATTGCTATTGAAAGTTATTGGAACAAAGCATGAAATTATAAATATTGAATATTACTGACCCGTCAGCCATTTCCCAAGGGTGTGACGGACGCTTGAACTTGTGATCGGAGCAACCACCTCCGCGGCCCATTTTCGGTGCAAGCGAACCGCATGAGTACATCTGTAACAATTGACAAATGCACGGTTTAACATCGTCAGCCATCACAACACGTTAATCACATATGTTAATCGTGATGTGTGATTTTACTTCTTGAATGTCAATATCTACCACAGTGGTAAACAGAAGTGGGTCCGATTTTTTTTTTTTCAATGTTCGATAGCGATCCCACCAAGAGCTAGGTTATACAGGGGTAAGAATGAGTAGGTGATTATAAAACAATGAAGTGATGATGAGTGAGAGGACGCTCACAAAAATCAATGCCTTATGCAGGATTCGAACCCACGACCAGCGGTGACTTCAGTTTCTGAAGCGATACCTCAGCTAACTGAGCTACCGAGGGCAGCATTTTGTTTTTGTATTTTGGTTGGCTAGTTAACAAGCAAAAACTTTTGTTTTTTCTTGATTGATCGAATGAAGAAACAAGTTATTTTTCATTCTCATTCTACTTCTCATGCACATTCAAAATGTGAGTACTAGAAAATTAAATGCACTGAAACTGAGATGGGTAGATCAGTGGCTAGCGCACTGAATCACCATTCACGAGATCAGCATTCGATTCCCATCATGCTCGACTATTCTGACAAAAGATTTGTCATGTTTTTTCTATCGTTGAATTGAATACTGGGATGGTTAACAGCAGATTGCGACCATTTCCTTTTCACTGTCCAAAACACCTGATGATATAACCATTCATCTCGTTCATCATACACGAACATTGATAGATCTAACCCTTAGTCATCATTAATTACAGTGCATCATTAAGCCCAATACCGTATAAAAGAGATTCTGAAAGATCCTGAAGATTCTTTTTATTAAAAAAAGAACTGAAAAGAACTGCAAGATAGTAGTACCAAAAACATTATCCTACAATGTTACCTGCATACGACCGTTTTAACTACGTAATAGTTTAGGCCTACATACTTGCTTATCCGAGTGAGTGTCCGGATCATTATCTCGTATCCTCTTCGCAACGCCAAACTTCCCGGGTCCTTTTTCCAAGTCGGTGTATTTCTCCGACTCTGGGGTCTGATTCTTGATATTCTTCAGCCCGTCGGTTACTGTCTCCATGACGATCGTCAGCGCGTCTTGGCCGTAAGCTCGCACAACGTTAGCCAACGAGGTGGCGGCCCCTTGACGCACGGACGGGATCGGGTCGGCCAGGTTCCGGAAGAACATCGGGTAGAGAGACGGCATGGCCGTGTGGGACTCTTCCGGGAAGCACACCACAAAGTTGCCGCACGCTAGACAAGCAGCTGCGAAATGAAAATTATTCAGAATTACAGCTGCCTTTGGGTTTCGATATTTTAGATAGATTTTATATTTTAGAACTACGATTCGATAACGAATTGGAGTATTGGATGCCAACATAATGATTAATATCGATTGAAAAAATTGGAAATATAATTCGAATAAGAAATAAGAAAGTCAATTCTTAAAATTGATAGAAACATTTATACTCTCGTAATTTCAAAGTTTTATAGATCTAAAGTTGATGAAGAACAAAAAAATATATCAAATTTGGAATATTATTTGTTCTGTTGAAAATGAAGTTGCCAACGTAAACTTGAGTTTACACTCGAGTGTGAAAAAGTTGGGAGTTACGATATTGAACATTGAATTCAATACGAAATCTAAATTCTATTGAAATTAGCGATATTTATTTGGTCCAAATCATGTCTTTTTAGCCTCTGAGTTTATTTTGTGATGCACAGCGAGGATTCAACTGTCTCAACACACTCTCTTCAAGCTTCAACAAACGACTTGTTGACCTTGGACTAGAAGCGCGTAGAATGGTCACAATAATGATTTGTTAGGGGAGTCGACAGTTGGCTGTTTATTCGATATTGAATTAATTTCACATATCAAAATAATCTAAATCAAAAAGATTCATTTCAATATCAATCTAAACCCTGATACACCCTGAATGTCGATTGAAAATATCAAAATCGAACGGCAACCCAAAAATGTACCAACAACAACAACAACACTCACCATCTCTCACAGGCCAACTTTCATCGTCGAAACAAACGAGCAGCGTGTGCAACAATCGTTCTACAAACGGCCGTACAGCCTGCGGATGAATCTTAGCCGCCAGTTCCGCAATACAAGCGCACGCCGCTTCTCTTACAGCGTGATTATCGGACTCGGTGGTGGATATGTAATAGTCAACGGTTGGCGAAACGTATTTCTGTACCAGGTCCTTGCCGTCAGTTCCCGTCACTTGACGCCACGTCTCTTGAGAGTAGATTCGCACTCCGTCTGCGACGTAATACCTGAAATACAGATCATTTTATCGAGTGAGTCATGTACCAAGGTTATTGGTTAGAATATCGGTGAGCAAAAAATAATAAAAATAAAAATAAAAAAATAATTAATCGGCACGAATTTGAACTTACTGAAACTAACCAATCAAATCAACAACAAATTATTAACCAGCATTTTGATAGCAACAAGAAAGCAGTGGCCAATTTCTCTGACACCAGCTGACATCACACTTACGAAATGCTTTGAACAGAAAAGTGTCTGATCGATTATGATTATTGATTATTGTTGACCCCACCAACAGCTAGGTTATATGGGGGTACGAACGAGTAAGTGATTATGAAACTATGGAGTGATGATTAGTGAAAGGACATTTACAAAAACCCATGCCTCAAGCGGGACTCGAACCCACGCCCAACGGTGACTTCAGTTACTGAAGCAGTGCCTCAGCTGACCAACTACCGAGAGTGGCAAGTGTCTAACCGAGATTGCCTACTCACAAATGTATTATTCTCACCTTGGCCGTGTACAACGATCTTACCTGTTCAAACACATTCTTGGTAAAAGTTCTGGATAGAATGCCTCCCTGGCATCACTGTTAGGTAACGATTGGAGGAACTTGCGTGACGCTACCGACGCGGCTAAACGCACTTGACTCCAGTTGTCGGCTAAGCCTTGAGCCAGATGCTTGCTGAGTTCGTGACCATACGCGTAGATCGGATTCATGAGTGTGCTGTCGCTACCTCGATCATCAGAATCTAAAAACAAATATTGTAGAATATGGATACAGTCGGACCCACATATAACGAATTTCAAGGGGAATGGAAATCTGTTCGTAAAAACAGAATTTCGTTATAGAGATTTATTGCTTTTTTTCATAACAGCACTTGAATTTTAGAGATTTATAAAGATAGGCCTACATTTACGACTTAGGCCCTAGTATAGTACTGTATTAGGTGACATATTATCATCGCATCGTATCATCACTTAGTATGTTTGTAGAAAGTAATAGAAAACAACAATGTCCTTTCATAAAGAACTTATCATCTGCCATCACATGACACCACCACTCCCCACTTCTCGTGTTTTATTTCCTAGGTTACAGGACACTATCACGAATGGAAATGAAGGAATGTAAACAAAAAATAGATAAACAAAGTCATTGAAGATGTCACCATCACGTTATTATTTAGTGCGTGTTGAGCGAGTGTTTTGGTTTGGGCCGTTCCACTGTGCGTGGGACGGGGAGGGGGGGTGCAGCAAGAGTTATGACCACGTACTGTACGCGTCACCAGCTGCTACGATGTACAGTCCGTTCAAAATAAATGTAACCTGAAAATAAATTCACGCAAAATGCTCCGATTTTCGAACATTTTGTTGGAAATAGCTGAAAATAATGAGCAAAATATGCTGAAAAGTGACAAAAAATTCGTAATAACCGAGTTTTGAAATAGGCCTATAAATCACTTCGTTATAGGTCTTTATTTAACATTGTAAGGATAGGAGATTTGAAGGGGGATGGTAATTAATTCGTAAAAACCGAAATTTTGTTAAAACCGAGTTCGTTATATGTGGGCTCGACTGTATTAGAATAGTGATACTGTACTAGGAAAATGCCAATTGTCTTGTTGTTGTGGCAGAAGCGAGGACGTATGAATATAACCATCAAAAGATAAAATTGAATAATTTGTTACCACTTCCTGGTCTAATCAAACAAAAGCTTTAGAATGCAGACACAACATATGAAAAGCAGCAATCCTACAAATTGATATGTACTACTATAGGCCTACATCAGAACTAGAAGCCATAACCACTTTCCAATAAGCCACAGAAAAAAGGAATATTCAATAAGATGAAAATTCTACCCAGCCTAACTCTAACCAATTTCCCAAAATTGTAAACTAACAGATTCGACACAATTACCAAAAAAATTTCGAAAGTACATTGAAAGTGATTGAACTAAAAAATCGGAATATTCAAATAAATATAAACTTTAATCGAGTGAAAAATTCTTGACAAAATCTTTTTAAATTTGTTTTACACTCAAGCTCCAGAAGTTATTCTTATATCTTTCAAAATTTGTTGGCCTACCTACCTCGTTCTTCTCAGAAGTGGTCAAACCAATTCTGTCCCACAACAATACAGAATTCTATTATAATCTAATTCTATTATTGAACTACCGGTATGCCAATATAATAAAGATGATTAGTTTCTCAGTTTTACCTGCGGTTTTACCTGTACGTCCACTTTAAGAAAAAAAATACAAAACGACATATTTTAAAGCAGAAAATCGAACAAAAAGATAACCAACGGGAACACAAAAATAAAAGTTACCTTGATTTGAGTTTCCACAGCTTACGAGTGAAGCACACAAATAGAAGCCAGTTTCACGAACAAAACGATTTGTGTGCGACAATGTCTGAAATATTAGAGCGAGAAGTTCTTCGTCGACAAATGGTTGAAAGTTTATCCCGCAGCCTTCTATCATCGACTGTAGGCATTTTAGAGAAGTTTCGAGGTTCTTCCACCCAGCTGTGTCATGGAAAATCTGCGCTGCTTCTGCACTGTTGCGCTGAAATCCAGAGAAAATGGAGCAAAAATAAAATGATACTGCTCAATATTTGGTAGAAAACTATTCAAGACCCAGACTTGCTGATACCATGCAATAAGGAGCTGAACACTGCTACATGCCTACAAAAATGTGATGAAATACCACATATTTTGATGTAATGTCTCACTCCAAGTGAACATTTCTTTTTTTCATTGTTGGCCTACTATGAACTTTCCATGTGAATTTTCTTACCCGTTGAGATGGTCCAACCAATTTTTCAACGAGCCTTTCTGTTTCTAGTTGTTCATGTTTTGAGGAATCATCTTCAGCTATCTGACGGTCCAAGTTGCCTTGGATAAGTCGCAATACATTATCCTTATTCTCCTGGTATATGCTGGAGCCGATTTTTTCACAAAGAGCTCCGAATACTTCACCTTGAAAAAACAAAGTACAATTTGAACTATGAATTAGAACTATTGAATCGGCCTATATGTATATTATGTATGAATCATAAGGTCAATAAAACTAAAAAATTAAAAAAGAACAACGTTTGATCTATAGGCCTAGGTAGTAAAACAAAAGGCAAACAAACTACTGGCCCAGGTGGCGAGCCAGCAATCGCCGCCCGGTCCCCACATTGTTTAGATTGATATCTGAGGCCCCATAAAGTTATGTAGCCAGTAGTTGATGGGACTGAACAGATTGGGTACTGATTAAAATATTATATTATTTAGAAAATCAGGGTAAGTATGTCGTTTCCTTGAAAGATCTGCGTTAGGGCACTACATACTCAATGGTTAGGGTTATGTTAGGTGGTGGTGGATGATAGTTGGGGTTGAACCCAAAAATTACAATCTTGTTATCCATTTGACACAAACCCCACCCTACTAAACCTACTAGAACCTAACTGCCTCTAAAAAGCTCTATAAACCTTAAATACAACATTCTAGAAAAGATTGGTTAGAGATAAGACATATAATTTAAAATCTGATACAATTGGTATCATGTTAGCGATCGCAACATTACGTACATTAATATAAAGTATATGCCTAAATCTCGTGGATTCATTTGTAAAATGTATTTTATTGCTAAGCCATGCAATTTTCATTCAAATTCATTGAACTGATGTTATAATTTTCTCTCCGGCCTCTTGATTTTAATTCCCACCCCGGTTATTTTTTTCCCATTTCCCTGTCATTGAGTTTGTAATTTTTATAAAGTCACCCTTTCCCAGTGTGAATAAAGTGTGAAAATCTATACCATTGAATTTCAATGCTGATACCAAGCATCCATTGAGCATTTATAGGACTAACGGTATAAATTTTAGTGAATTCAATTTAGAATGACTGTACATATTGACAAATACATATTTTCAAACCCACACTAAAATTGATCTTACCTGCGGCCATTCTCACCCGTACTTCGATGTCTGTCAAAAACTTCTCAGCAATTCTCTTTATACTTTCGCTGAATTCCGCTTCTCGGTCATTCTCCAAGTTGATACATGGGAGCAATGCTTTAGCACCCAACATACAACCTTGCTTTGTTTCCCAAGGGCTTTCTGAATCACTTATTATTTGAATAAGGTTTACTTCAAGTTGCATTCTTTCACCTTCATTCAACGATGGTAAATACTTCTGAAGCTCCGTGACACCGCGATCTCGTTCCAATTTCATTTGACTGCA
This sequence comes from Brachyptera risi, assembly GCA_964007535.1. Taxonomy (NCBI): domain Eukaryota; kingdom Metazoa; phylum Arthropoda; class Insecta; order Plecoptera; family Taeniopterygidae; genus Brachyptera; species Brachyptera risi. Next base: position 41,632,920 of record OZ023331.1, on the reverse strand, counting down.
AAGCATCTCTAAGACTTCTGTAGTCATTTTTACAGCTGTAATTGAATATTCAAATAGTCTAAAGAGCCTTAAAACTTCATTAAAACTTCTTGCCACAGAATAATGGTCTGGGCCTACTAAATAATATTTTAGGTTAGGCCTAAGGTTGTATTCGATATTTGCATACAAATGAATTTTTTCTGTGCACTCTAAAATTACAAAAGATGAAGAGATGTGGATATTGAAATTAAAATGAGATATTATGCGCAAAAGATTGGTTCACATTATCCGAAATTATCACATAGGCCTAGCTGTCAAAAAGGGTAACCTAACCTGAAATCAATACTGTCAAATTTTATACACTGTTGATCTCCGTTTCTGATCGTGCTCGACTACGGAGCGTAAAGAGCGCTCTCGTATCTTCGAGTTTGTTTTGGATTGCATACGTGACGTCATGCACAGTGTTTTTGTTGACCAATGAAGAAAAAAGTGGGTTGCACTTCAAATGAGTAAAAATAGTGTATTTAGTGGGTTGGAGACGATTAAATCGGTATGTAATAACATTACAATGTTCTCCCTAGTTCTTGTTATAATTTAATCCACAGTGTTCTCTTGTTTCTCCGCTAGCTGTAGGGTAATTTCTGTCAGAATTGGGGGTTGGTCGGCTTCCCGATATCATAGGGCTAAAATGAACTCATCTTACCATTTTCATCAAACTAATGCATGGGTTATATATCTAGCAGTTCCTGCTTATATGAATGAAATGCTATTTGATATAGATAGGATATTAAAACCATATTATTACTCGTACTCTGTTGATGAAATACATTATACTTTCGCGTTTGAAATGTTTAAATCATCTTTGTAAAGGGACCTATGTTTTTGTTACCACCCCATGTGGGCCAGCCATGACAGGACGGTACCCCCTCCAAGACGCCCCTTTTGTCCCCCTTGGCGTTTAAGACAGAACAAGTCAACATTTTGTACCCGTCTTATGGTTTTTTCCATAATTTTTGTCAGCTTGAAATATTCTAGAATACGTCCTCCATTAAGACCCCCTACAACCTATGGCGTAGAAATTGCGAAGTGTTAATGAAACAACTTAAGCCAGGTCCAATAACTGGCAACATTGTAAAGGGGGGATAGCCATTATCTGTTCTGTTGACTTATGAGGGTTGAAGGAAGGACAAACTTGGAGGTCATTGTTCAAAATAACACGGAATACAACCAGCTCCAAAGTTTATCGAGGACCTTAAATTCGTCACGTAGTCGCGTTTGTTATCTGCGTAAATGAACTGAACGAAATTAACGTCAAATGTAAAATATTTTCTTGTCTACGTAGCGATAGCCTCCCGACAGAGACATCCTATCTTGAAATGTCATGACTGAAAATTTTGTGTTGCAATTAACAAACATGCACTAATTGCTGCGTAATCTAACAGGAAATAAATTAATGTTTATTCGTCTAGTCTTACAATTGCCGTGGCATCCAGTTCGTTACTCCCCTTGAGCACTCAATGCCAAGGTCAGGGGCACGCGCATCGCGTTCTTCCCTTTCCATTTTCATCTCCGAAAACATCATTTTCATGAGACGCAGAAAACCAAGATTGCTCAGTGCTCACGCATTGATATTTGTTGTTACAATTGCTATCATTTGTTTAGTAGTAATATATTATTACGGTAGCGTACTACAGACATATTATGTGTGAGTGACTATTAAATAATGCTTTCACTCTATTGGGCTCACTGTTCGTTTATCGTTTGTCTTCACTTTTTATTGTGTGTGCATTTTTATTTCGAAAGTGAAACTGTACGCAGCGACAGTCGGTCGTATGAGGTCTAGTTCAAGGTCCTCCTGACCTAGACAGATTTCAGGGTCAAGGCAGATGATGTTATTCGAGGAGCCGATTATAAATGGGCGTTGCCCGACTCGGAATCATGAGACGAAAAAAATACGGTTCATTATATTGCTATTGTCGAGAGTGGAGAGATAAAAATCCTAATGCACAAGTCCACAGGGTTGCCATATAATTATCGTGGCTCACCGATCCTAAAGATGTGAGCCCCGCAGCCTCGAAACTCTTTGTAAACAAGTTTATTTACCCATTCAATATAGACCTGCAGATCAGTTTCATGAATATCTCTTGCAGGCTGCAGCTATGTAGCAAGCCATAAGTACTTGGACGACAGGTATAACATTCATGTTGCATGATAAAGAACTCAATTTTGTTGTTGACAAAAATTGTAGTTATAAAAATATATTTGTTCAGCTCATAATATATGGTAATTTAAGCAATCATCTGGTGAGAAAAACATACAATACAAGTAGGCCTACTTACCTGTTGTCAGTAGATTTCGCATAAATTAAGAATCATTGTGTATGGCTCAACATTGTCTGTTGAGAAAGATATATAGGCCTATTGCTTTACATGTAGCTGCTGTGTTTGATCAGATTGGTGAGGTGTTGTGATGTTACTGAACTTTCTGTGGGAATGTTTTTACAGAACTACATGATGGTTTAATCATATTTGTATTCATTCTTATGGGGCTAATTGATGAACTCAGTTTGGGCTCCAGGCAGGCAGGAATGTGTATTTTTTCCATTTCACGAAATTGAATATTTTCTTAATATTCTACGACTTATTTTTAAATTGTCTCCAACATAATGGGGCTGGGTCACACTCCAATCTTGAACCATATTCGATAACTGGTCCATATTTACTGACACCCAATATTATAGAAATGTATTTTTCTAGTAGCACAGGGCTCAAAGTATCCTTAATTACAACACATATTTATATTTGCTATATTTTTTCAACGTAAGTGACTACTTCGTGTAATAGAAGAAAGGTCAACAGTATTTAGTATAATTATATTAGGGCATAGCTGCCTATTTTTATACTTCTCGTTCAAGTAGTGTAGGGCATTTATTGGACATTTATTATCTCATTTTGTTGCTCAACTCACATTTTCGTACAGGTGATCAGTGTCCAAGATAATTATATTATTACGGTACCAGTATATCAAAATATATCTGTCAAGTTATTTAAAGCAGTTGTTTGAAGGTCATAGAATGTTTTCTCTGATGAATGGTAATTTTATAATAATATATAGAAACCAATAATATTTTTCATGGCTTCAATTTACATACCGGTATCACTGTCATAATTGTCGATTCAGTAGTCTGTTTGGGTAGCCCTACAATTGGACATGTGATTCATAATATTTATAAGTGTGACATTCACAAAAGCTGGTGCCTTGAGACATTCAAACATTTGTAGCCTATCTTTAGAAAGCTTCTTAATTTTGTATGCAATGGTTCACTAAGAGGTTTTTTTTTTTTATATATATATATATATATATATATATATACCGTATTGGGTTTAACGACGCACTGTAATGATAACAAAGATCTATTGGCGTTGGATGGATGATCAAAATGATAGATGATGGATGGGTGGAAAAGGTTATAAGTTCTATCCCATGGGAGAAACAAGATACCGGTATGTAATTTTTTCAATAAAAGCTAATCAATATTACCGGTAAAATCAGAGCCGGCCCGTGGGCTGGGCTGCCCAGGTCGCAACATTTCCAGGGGCGCAAAAATTAGTAGCTTTTCGTAGTTTTTCTTCATTTTACTGGCACTTCCTTGACATATGATCAAATTTACCATTGCCGTTGGACGTTGTCACGTTGGTCAATCTATTCAGAGAAATTAAACACGTTTTTTTCATTTGCTATCACTGTCATTGTTATAGTGTTATCCTGTTATTGAATTATGAATTAATTCAGCTTTTTATTTGTTAGGAACATCCATTTGGCAAAATTAGTCTTGTTGAAATTCATGTATCCAGGAATTTCCTGTAGTTCCTGAAACCCGCGTGAAATTATACTATAAAAAGTACATTTTTGAGAATTTTCCTGCGAGGCATGGCTCCCTCCTCGCATTCATTATTGATATGGACACTCAATTTTGAGGGCTCACAATTGAGTGCTTGCCCGGGATGCTGAAATGACATGAAACGGCCCTGCAGGGTGCAGCTACAAATATTGGTTCTTGCATCATTTTCAATTGCATAGGTTGAATGATTTTAGCATCTGAACCGTATTAAAAATGGGTGTAATCTGGAAAAAAACCTGCGAGGCCAGAAGGGGGCCTTCCCCCATTGCCCCCCGCGGGTCGCCGGCTTTGCGATAACAGGTCGTTGCACACAAATGTTCTCATATGGTGTCTTCTTTTACAAACTGAAATCTCCCCCCCCCCCATGAATGTGACCTGGATCCACCCCTGCCCAGGGCGCAAAAATATCACGAGCCGGCCCTGCCGGTAATCGTGATTTGTGTGCATTTTTTTATTGTCTTGGAATATCTTTACGCACGGGCAAGTGGATACAATTCTAGTTCATCTCTTTAGAGAAATGGTGCTGATATACATAAATTTTATTTAGATTTTAAAACAACGTTTCAGTGTAGCTCGTACTCAGTACTTCCGAAAAACAACGTCTAGTCCAAGTTTTTGCAGCACTTTCATAATTTCACCGTCGTTTCTTGCCTGCAGCTCTGGAAGTGATCGAATGAAATGGTCGGGGAGTGGTGAAATGTTTCGCGAGCAGGTCAATACGATAAGCGCGTGGTTCGATCAGTGGAACGAATGCGAGCAAACTGTCGCCCTCTATTCGCTACTCAAGCGTTTGTCGCCGGTGAAAGCGCGGTTCTTGTCGCTGGCGCTCGACCAGAGCCTGGCCGATTGCGCCGAGCTGCAAATACACGAACATCAGGCGAATAATCCTGGTAAGTTGTCGCTAAATGGCAATCACCTTGTTGATAGAACAGCGCTGATCTTACTAATGTTTCGTATTTAGAGCTGGTTGTACCAACTGATAATTAGTGAATTGAGCATAAAATGTCAAATTGACTTGTCACCCTTCATTACATATTGTATGTTAACCTCGACTAATTAATCTTTACTGAATTATCAGTTGGTACAACTGGTTTTTATTGCGCCCAAGATGCATTGAGGGTTGCGTTGGTTTGCCGGTAGGAGATACCGTAGTGACCTCACTTCCTATCCTCTCCATGTTAAAAATGTGTTCCAATTCACGGGTCACATTTTAAGAACTATCGATCGTGCGTAGATAAGTATTGATAAAAGGAACTTACTTTACGTTCACGTCGGCTCGGCTAATAACAGCTGTCATCAAGTTTGTTCGCCTGTCTGCAGTTTCTCAGCGATCTTTGGTTCTCAGAAAAGTACTCGGGAAATGGAATGTGTTTCTGAATTAGAGCTCAAGGACACCAGCTCCGACCGGCAAACCAACGCAACCCTCAATGCATCTTAATTGCGCCGTACAACTTTTTTTACTGATTTTATTTCTTCTATCAATTTGTTCGTGAGTATTTGTATATCCTGAAAACTGAAAACAATACAGTATGCCCTTGCTTACTGAAACCATTTAATTGGGTTGTACATTCAATTTGGTGGTAGATCAGGTAGACAGGGAAGTTGTTGCAGCCTGTCTTTTTTTTTAAATGAATTTATTGATGAGCGTAGCGAAGTCTCTATCCCACTCTTACAGGGCTTTGTCTGTGTTTTTTTTTTTTTTTTTTGTAAGCACTCCACAGGTCGCAAGGGTTGACTGATGAACATGAAACTTTTTTTGTACACGCAAACTCATCCAACTTAGAACTGTAGTTTTTGGAATGAATCGGTCGGACCGATTTTGAGAAAAATCATCTCAAAGTTTCTAAAAACCCCATAAGATTTGGCTGGGCGGAAAATGTTGAAAAATAAAATCTCTCCAAATGGGATGAAATTTTCTCTAAATGTGTAGGCCTATACATAGATTTTACACATTTTCACGGTTTCGGATGCAATTCCAATCAGCCGTTTTGAAGAAAAAAAATAAAATAACTGATAATATTCATCAAATATATCATAAGAATTGTGACATAATTAAGTTGTCGAGATTCACTGCTTTCTAGATTCAAGAGTTGACCAACAATGAAGTATTTTTTATATACATCAAGGTGTGTAGAATACCAGAGTCAATGAAGTGGCAAGAGTAGAACTACTTTAACGACTTTTATAGCTTATTCAGATATCAAGGTGTTTAGAATACCAAAGTCGATAAAGTAGCAAGGGTAGAACTACTTCAAGGACTTTTATACCTTATTCAGATATCTTGCTCATCTTACAACGCATATTTCGCGTTTGACTAGTTAAATGGAACGATAAATGTACTTTTTACTACTTTTATAGCACAGCTGGTATACACACTTGCTTGCCAGTTGGCACTATACAAATTTGCATGAATAAAAAAAACTGTGTGTTATCTAATGGTAGGCCCCTACTGTTTGAAGAACTTTTTCGTTGTACTGTCGCCGTAATAAACTAATAAATCACATGGTTATAAAAAAAGTTAACAAACCGAATGTGTGTTTTATTTTCTAATTAATCTAACCCTACCATATTTTATCTGACTGGCAAATATTTTATAATTAGTGTAGGTCTACCTATATACAGAGTTCCTCTAGATTTCTAATAGTAGGTACACTAGCAATAGTTCATAATGTTTGAGGCTATTTGCAGTTGCCATGGTGATTCATTGCTAGACAGTGGTGTATTCGTAAAAATAAAAGTACCAAGGCGGTGATAACTGAAAACCCCATTCATCCCAACTCGGCGGAGCGTGGTAGGGGGGGTGGGGGACTTTCCACAATGTCAGTTTTAGGAGATTCTAATTGACCACTAGTGATGTGCGTGGCTAATCGCCAGGCCACCTAGATCTATAGGCCTACTTCATGTGGTCATTTAGAGATACTCTGATAGGTAAATGTCAAATTTCCCACATAACAAAGCCCATTTGATTGGATGTTTTGTTTTGTGACGTTTGTGGGCAGGTCAATCACTAGTGGGCAATTCAAATATAAAATAAAAATGATGTGGTTTGCATCTTTAATAATGGCCACAGAGAATCTCTCGCAGTTTGATCCTCCGCGGGTGCATCATGGCCTACATGTTGCGATTGTGCGTCGCCAGCTGATCGATGACTGAGGAGCCAAGTCTTTACATAAGGTGTAGGATCAAACTTGACTAGAGGTGGTCCATTCAGTTTGATTAACAAAAGCGAGGCAATATTAGCATTATTAGCTTCAAGTTAGCTTTATCTGTCTTCAAATATGGTTTTCAAGAAAAAAGGTACCGGGGCGCGCCCTGCCCCAAAATTAAAGTACCAGGGCGCCGCCCTGGCCCGAATACACCACTGTTGCTGGATCAGTTGTTTGTTTTTTGTAGACTGATTTTATTTTTTATTGGTTAGACTTGAGGCCAGGAATATGTTCAATTCATTTGGTAACCACAACATTACCTATAGGCCTACATAATAGGCTTTTGTCAAGTGACATCACTCATTGTTGCAAGAGAAAGACAACAATGTCCACCAGTTGAAATTGACCAATCAGAATCTTTGATAGTTCACCAGTTTGCTGTATTGCTATGGTAGCTATTTTTTGTCATTTGTTACTTGACAGAAGCCTATGACTACATTTTATTAGATTTTAGCCTCTGTCGAGACTAGTGTCAACATTAACAAGACTTCTCTGATTATTTTCAATCAATATTAAATTGGAAGTTATGCCCCATCGTATTTAGTGTTAGCAGACTATAACTATCATCCTGAGCCTTGATTAGGGAACAAAGATTATTTGTCTCGAGTTTCAATGTTGATGGAAAAAAAATCAAATGTAAAATTGAGATCTCGATTTTAAAAAATGTGTAATTGGCCTTGACATGTTCAAATTGCGCAAATCTTTTGAATGATCTCGAGACTTTTCAGACGTTTTCCTGTGTTTTCATAATTTGATATTCTCTGTTTCAAAGGCCGCATCACGTCAAAAAAAAATTCTATACAAATTTTGGTGAAGACGACCTATTTAGACGACAATATTTTCATTTGTTGCTTAGTGTAGCTTATTTGCTGTTGAATAATGATTCATTTTATATTTTTCACTTGTAAACTACCAGTTTACTGCTATGCAAGCCTTCTGTTGAGGTAGTAATTTACTTCACAACTAAAGATCATGTCAATATTTCCAATTTACAATGAAAATTCTCAAAGTGAAAATAGGCTGTTTTTGCCTCAATTCTTTGTAAACAACATTCTTTCTACAAGCAGTGGCAATTTCTAGTGTTGTGAATTGTGATGTCCTTCAAAGCTTAGTTCTACACTTGGTCTGGACCCTCACTCCAGGCATTATAGCCATGAGTGATCCTCGTGGGAGCAAATAAATTGCTCCCAACGACAGCTCTGGAGATCATAGAGCCACACAAGTCCCTACACCACGTCAAGATGTGATCCTTCCTCCTGAAGTCATTAGTTTTCTCAACAGCAGTTTCTCATATACTGCCCCACTTAGAAAGAACATAGTATTTTCAAAATATTGGTTCCGAGATATTTAATAAAGAGTGTTATGGTTTGTAACCATTGTATTCTTGGATAAAACACTGCATCTACCACTTCATACTGCTCATATAGAGATTTATCCAAGTATTGGTAGATACTGTCTTTTATGTAGGCCTACTTATACCCTCAATGGTTCTGCATATACAGTGATAAGGCCTATTGCTTTGATCCATTTAGAGAGTATAGATACGGTGTTCTAACTACGTGCAATGGAAAGCTGAGAAAAAATTGCTCAAGAAAATATATCAAACTCAAAAACGTTGAAAAAATGCAGATTCGGTGTTCTTTCTAAGTGGGGCAGTATAGTCACGTGACCTCTTGTGACAGGGTTCGTCAGCAGCCTGCTTGCCGAGAGCAAGGAGGTGGCGTTGTCGCAGCTGCTCCAGCACCTGCCGCTGCTCAAGCCCGGCAACTACGAGGCGAAGACGCGCTACCTGTCCGTCATACACAAGGTTCTCAGTCATTCGGTTGAGACAGGAGCGCACATTGAAGAGGCCAGGCAGCTGCTGTCGTACAGCCTCATTCATCCAGCTATCGCCAATGACGACAGGTAGGCTTATTTTTTTGGTTAACCGCTTGAGAGCCAGGTTACAAAATCAATACCCTACTTCTGCTAGGTTATTTTCTGGTTATATGGCACATATACTTGTGTTTAGATGATCTTTTATAACATGTGTAGCAGGAACAAATGGTTTTGTGACCAATGCAAATGTTGCACTCCTCACAAACAACAATATTTTTAACCGCGGTCAGACCGTAGTTTGAACCACGGGCAAACACGTAGTGTAGAAACAGCTTCACAGAAAAACTGGACAGAGAAAGATTACATCTCAGCACAGGTTAGAAAATTATCCAGACAAAAGTTATTATCATCGTAATGTCCGATTGCCAGACGATCTCTGACACAATGGCTGAAACACCTCGAGGATCGGATCACCAACGGGTCGAGTTCGGCCAGGAACTCGATCGAAACGTCTCCGAGTCAGCCATGGCATCCGCACCAGTTCCAGCCCAGTCGTTCGGGGAACAACGGCGACCATGCCGGCAGCAACGGCAGCCCCTACGGCTTGCAGCTGAGCAATTGCAGCGCAGCGCAGAACATTGTCACTACTAGTGCGTCTCAATGTAAGCAACAAATCAAAAGTCCTGATCAAGAGACGGAGGGAGGGGGGGGGTGGAGGAGAGCGTTGTAGCACATTCAGGAAGAGGGCAGAAGGACGAGGGGGCCCCTCATGTTTGAAATATGAGGGGTCTAGCTAGTTAATTAAAGAACATGAAATTATCGTGGAGTTGGTATATTTTTTTATTCAATGGCACTGGTTTGTGAACATTGGAAAAAAAATATTTAAGAAAAATTTCTCAATTTGTCTAAACACCGTGCCTGCACCTCCTTGATGAAAGACATTGCTATAGGCCATACTTGAAAGTCAAAACGTAAACAATACAATATTACAGTCTTCATAAACGCTGGATCGTCTATACGTAGATCGTAGATCATTTGTTGAAGAGATCGGCAACGCTTCGTAATCGACTAGACCTAGATGACTGCAATTTACAGACCAATCGTCATGAAGTCACTCTTTGATTAATTTCCAAATAGTAAAACCCTAATATTCATTCAGAATTAACTTGTGTGTAAGTATTTTACGGGTAGTTACGTATTTTTTACATTATAGGCTTAACCTTTAAGGATCATTCTTACGTTTCCAGGTACAATTGGCAGCTATTCAAACGGATCTCACCCCCGCATTCGACGCAGCAACAGTCTAACCCCACCATTCAGTTTAACGCAATCGTCCGATCTCTGGTGCTCTCAGGTAAGCTTCTATGTGTTGTTAGCAGTTGATCCAGACACTCTGAAATTTGTCACTGAGACAAATCCCGTCATTCATAAGACCAGGGCCCGGATTCACAAAGAGTCCTATCTTTAATACGTCTTAAGTTAGGACCAATATTGGTCTCCAGTCGGGACTATTTCACAGAGTTAGGACCAATATGGGTCTTGACTCAGTAGAATGGTTCTAACTTAGGACGTCCTAAAGATAGGACTCTTATATGGTAAAAAACCTTTCCATACACCCTTAATGGTATATATCCTAAAGGGTTTGTGTTCATACCTTGTCATTTGTGGTCACACTGTGTCATATGTAATGTACAATTAATGGAAATAAAACTTGACTACTTTGTGAATCTGGGCCTTGGGTTCATTTCTCGTCATGGTCCATCATCCTGATAAAAGTGAATCATTATGATTTCTCTCTATCATTGAAATGAATACTGGAATTGTTCCTCCAAAACAGGCTATGTCAGTTTCCTTCTCACTTCCCCCAAGACACCTAATGAAAAACCTTTTGTCGACAGTCTTCCCATCATCTCATCCATTATTTACCAGTGCTGATAAATCTTGGTCACCATTACAGTGTCTTTGAAACCAACTCAAATATAAGAAATCAGCCACCTTGATCTCTAAATTACTGCTGCATTCAGTGACGATGGTATTCTCAAAAATCCAAGAACTGGTTGCCAATAAAATTGATATTGTTCCATTGATCAATTTTTCTATGACTGATCGATAATCGATTATTTAATCAATCAAAGAAATGATTGACCAATAAAATTTTAAATATGTTCAATTAAATGCGTATCATTCTTAGTGTTAGACAATTACTTACAAATATAAAGAAAAATGTTGATGCCAATTGTTAATCGATATGATCATCTATAAATAATCGGCGCAATATAACCACGTCGTTGACGCGCCGCTAAATCTCGATACTCATTCATTCATTCAAATAATCGATTGAATAATAAATCAATCTTTGCACGATTACTGGCTAGGCTGATCTATTAATAATCAAATGTCTGACATTTGATAATTGGCAGCATTCCCAAAAAGTTCGTCTATTTGGATTTTTTTTTAAATGTGCGCATAATGTGAGCCTCAACCTTGGATAGTCCAACGTCCAATCGTATTTCTCCATCCGCCCAGGACGACCTGTGCACCGTGGGCGGCGGCAGACAGAAGCCGCGCAGCTTCTCCCTCTCTTCGGACCACGCTCCCCCGCTCTCCCCGCAAAGCTCGCTGGCATCTTCGGGCAGCGGCTCCGAGTCGCACCTCGACGAACTGCGGCTCGGCTACACGTCCGAGGCGTGCGGCATGAGAGGTGCGTACACGTGTCTCTGGTTCGGTCGGCGAACGCTCCGTGTTCGGTCTGCACGACTGGCCACTATTTTAACTAAATTAAGGCAATTTTTCTAACCTGTGGTCGTTTTAAAGTCTCTTTTGGGGGAATTTGGTCACTAGAAATTCACTTTATACCATCTTATAACTTCAAGTTTAAAATTTGTCTTTTATTTGTATTGTCCATTTTGTCAATGATTGTTGACAAGACTGTACTAGAAACAAATCGAATCTAGTACTGTCTACGTCACGGCTCGGAAATAAAGTTGGGTCCTGGTGAACAAATGAATTACTGTTATGAATTGTGTACTGTAGGCCTAGGTGAGATCTTTTTTTTTCTTTTTTTCAAAATCGATTTTCAATCCATTCTGGAGCTTGGAGAATCGATTGCCGATTTTGAGAATCGATGTCATCACTAGTAGAGCTTTCTACCACTGATGGTGCTAGCGTAGCGCCATAAAGTTAGGTGACAGTTACACAATCGACCCCCAGAACTACAGTGTGAATGAATTACAGCAAAGTTTGAATCAACGAGAGTCCACTGTATAACGCCGTGTTTCGCTTGCAGACGTGGCCACGTGGCTGAAGACGCTGCGCCTGCACAAGTACGTCGCGCTGTTCGTCCAGTTGACGTACGACGAGATGATGGGACTGACGGAGGAGTGGCTCTCGTCGCAGGGCGTCACAAAGGGGGCGCGGCAAAAGATCGTCATCAGCGTGCGCAAGCTCAAGGAGCGCTACCACACGCTCTGCCAGCTGGAGAAGGTGAGATTCAAGTTGGAGGAATGTCGACGGTCGATGCAAGCGAACTGGTCACTCTATTAACCGGAAGTTACTATTTTGAATAGGGATAACATCGATTAAGAATCGATTCTGATGTAAACGATTCTCAAATAAAAAAATTGATTTTTACGAAAAAAAATTTTTTTTTTTTTTAGTTCAGTGCTGTACTTCTTCACGTCGTAATAAGCGCTCATTTCGTTGTCTATATTATTCTGTATTGTTGAGATATTACCATCTGGACAAAAGCTATCCCTTCGGTTACGTCTGACAGCCGAACGTTGACGGAAATACCCATATGGCACAGTACAGTTCAAAGAAATCTCTAGCAGCTATTTTTCACGTGAACGCCTTGGGAAGGTCGAAGAAAAAAGTTTCAAATTACACTACTTTTTTCAGAATAAACTTTTTTTTTTTTCAATTTTTTTTTTCAAATTTTTTTTAATTTTTTTTTTTTTCAGAAATCGATTTTTAATCGATTCTGGAGCATAGAGAATCGATTCCCTATTTTGAGAATCGATGTCATCCCTAATTTTGAACCTTGGTCACTGGAAGCACTTTATTTAAAGAATATTCATTTGTGATGAATGATCCCAGAGATTTATGATGGACCATGATACAGAGTGATGAAACAATTGATATGAGAAATAAAAAAGTGGGTACAGGTTGGAGAAAGCACGTGGATAGAGCTTGAAGAACAAAAATGGACTGGACGAGTTCTGGGAGGTTGGTTCTACAAGAATAATGTGAAACTTGAGTTAGTTGATTCTTGTGCAACCTACCTTAACAGTGCTCATTGTCCAGTCCATTTTGTGTGTTTTTCGTGCTTTCTTCAGAAATGTATCACCACTGTAATATTAATTTTCCGATCTTTAAAAACTAGGGGTGTGCGAGCACTCGAGTTTCGAGTTCGAGTTCAAATTCAGCTGAACTCAAATGTTTCGAGCTCGTTTTTTTTTTACGTAATTTTTTTCCCTCATTTTAGAGTTCAGAAGTCGCTACCGATATGAAAATAACGGCCTAACATTGGTCAAAAACACGTTTTTAATTTTTGTAATTTGGCAGAACATACTAAACTTAGGAAGTGTTGAAAATTGACCCTCTATAGTAATTTGTCGTGCTTATCCTCCTATACTTGAGCAGTGAAATAGCTCGTTTTGTTGACAGTTATTACTAGGGATGTCGCCTTTATTACCCACACTGATGACTGATGAGAATGGTGCAATCTCACTAGCACATTGGTCCTCTAGTAACAGCTGATAATGGGGGGGGGGGATACGCAAGACGGTTGCAAATAGCGCATTTCTTTTATGGCTACGAAAAGTAATTCCAAAAAATAAAGTACGGTATTTAAAAAGGCAGTGATGATCGCTTTTCATTGTTTGGACCAAAAAAAATGTCATTTCAATAATATTCCCTTTCTAACAATGACAGGGAAACAAAAAAATGTCAAAAGCACATTTAAAGTAATGCCACACCAGCCAGTCACCTGAACGGCGTCATTTTGTTGCTAAAGCACTTTTGTCAACTGAGCTGTCAAGGACACTGAACACATGGCTGCTGTACTGATGGCTGGATGAGTGGGTGGGTGAGGGGGGTGAAAAGACGAATGCGCGTGAGTCGAGCACACTTGTGAACATACAGACCGGACTAAAAACGTCATACACAGGAAAATAAAGACCAGAAAAAACATTGACTACTCGTCGGGAATTGTTTGAGCCCGGGTCTCACTTGAAGTTGGAACCGCCTGGGTACCACGGCACCTGCCGACATCCCTAATTATTACATACAAACTCAATTGATATGTTGTTGGTGTTAAGATTGTGACAGATTGATGAGTAGTAGCCTAATAAATAATTAATAAATGAACACATGTCTCAATGTGGAGTGGAATTTGGAATGTGAATAGCCTGATAAAATTAATTTGTCAAGAGGTAGAATTATACGATTTTTTTTTTTTTTTTTTTTTTTTTTTTTCAGAACTCAAACTCGAAACTTGCGATTTTCTCTCAAACTCGACTCAAACTAAAATTCTCAAACTGGCACACCCCTATTAAAAACTGTATTTTATCTCCAATCAATAAAAAAATAATATTACTTATAGTGATAGTTTTTTGGAACTATTATAGGCCTACACTACCTACAAAAGCATTGATGTCTGCATTAATTGACTAATTGTGATTTAAAGTTGGCAAAACTTGATTTTAGAATCCTCGAAATAATGTGAAAAATAACTTTGCTGTATAAACTCGGTACGGCCTGGACTCTCCGTCGGTGAGATTGTGGGCTACACATACTTTGGCGCATTTCTGCTTACTTTTTTCCTTCAATTTGGTCATTTTTACAAGCAATTTCAATCACACCATGAGTTTTGAGGCCTGTTAATCCTAGGTGTGTCGGCGGGTACCCGGCTACCCGGGTCGGGTACGGGTACATCACTACCCGACTCCAATATTCCTTACCCGGGTACTTTTTACAACGCGAGCTTTTGTTCTTCACTTTCACTGACAGATAACTTTTAATCAAAGCATGCTTGTGTGGGGGGGAAAAACGAAAGAATTTAGGTCTCCTTCACTCCTCTCTAGACCATAGATATCATCTGTTATCATCAACTGACCTTATGATTAGAGACGAATAAACACTCCCTTCCTCCCCCCTCCCCTCAAACACTGGCACTCGTACCAACCACAGTTCCAACACTTCTGCATACCGCTTAAACACATGGCCCTTTGTTCACAAAAAAAGAGGGACATGCCACATTCACTCAAGTTGACTCAACCAATGTGTTTGTGTAGATTATGTTGTGCTGAGAGGGTCAGTGATATGATATGAGCAGACTGTTTAGAGTTGCAACAATAATAATGGTAACCTGAAGATGGTGAATAAGACGATAAAATACATTAAAATGAAAAGTAGCCTAGATGAGCATAGTTGAGATTCAAAAAAAATGATTACCCGGGTAATACTCGGGTAATGATGACGGGTACCCGATTCCAAAAATTGCTACCCGCCGACATCCCTAATAGGAGGTACAACACAGCATTTTTGGGGGGTCAACAAACTTTTAAACCGTTGTCACGTGTTTGTTTCAGGACGTGACGGAAGGCTGCAATCTGTCAGCCGCGTTGGAGGAGCTTAAAGCCATACTGATATCACCATTGAAGCCCACCAATCACGGCCCGGGAATCCAGGAGGGAGACGAGACTGAACAACAATGCAATTACAGTGCAATAGACCAAGAAGATATACCGTCACAGTTTACAAAAGTCATGGGCAAAGGTGAGGTGGCGTAACATTTTTGTCTGCAGGGAAGTTGATAGTGGACTAGTTTCTAGGGGTGTGCATGCGAATCCATGTTTTTTATTTCGAACTAAATCTTCATCAAAATTACCGAATCCGAATCTTTTTAACATGCATTGTGAAGCTTGATAATGAGACAAACGACACTGCTGATCAAGTTACACACTTGATCCAAGAAGTGAAAATCTTATCTCAGCATTCTCATAATTACCCCTGCATAAAATATTTTATGCAGCACAAGTCTAAACATTACAGTAATTGTTCTTGAGAATGGACAATGCAATGTTGCTACGTTTTGGCGCCAAGATTCGAAATTTTCAAATCTTTTATGTTAGGCCAAATCTGAATCTGAAAGTGGATTCGGATTCGATTCGAAAATCATGGATTCGCACTGCCTACTGTATGTTATCTCGTTGCTTTATGAGTATCATACTATTGCTATTGTTATGCTACAAAACACGATTTTTCAGAATAATAAATGCACTGAAGTGCTACTTTTCAAATTCTAAATGCTATGAAAAAATATAAGTTACGTTTACATGTCTCTACCCATTTGGAACCCAACGTGATGTTTTGTGATTGGTTTGGGCCTGCAGTGTGTACGCAGTTGCTCGTTGGCAACCGCGCTGACGACGAGGTGATCGTGCTGTTTGTGTGGCTGCTCGACCGTTCGCTGCTGCACGACGCGTTCACCCTCCCGCAGAAGAAGCGGCTGTCGTCGTGGCGACTACAGGTCCACGACGTGTGGCATCCGCTGCCAACCGCCGTGCACAGCAAGCCCGCCGCGGCGGTCGATCAAAGACTCGCGCGATACAAGTAAGACTTATGATGGTGAAATATTGGATTTGTAAATTCCTTAGTTGCGCTCATTTCAATTTCTTGATATCGTGTCATTAATTGTATCGTCCTGTATTTTTCCGTATTATTATTATATATTATTTATTTTTTGATACACAATACATTATATACATGAGTTTTAAATGTAGTGTAAACTCACACTACATTATTTAATAATTATTAAATAATTATTAAATAATTTAATAATGACCCTCAATGTGCCTTGAACACACGACATTAATTCATTCTTGCTTTCAATTGAGAGAGTTCATTCAAATGTTACCAACATATTTTTACATGTTCAAACTTCAAATATTGTGCAAATGTGGTTAAGAAGGGTATCTTCTTTGGATTTTTATTTTTTAGTGATTTTCATTTTTATATGGTCAAAAAAATTCTCTTATTGGCCTAAATTACTCATTGAATTCGTCAATTAATCTAGCCACGGTCAAATTACCGTTTTGAATTATCGGCCTAAAAGTTTGAGTTAGGCCTTTGGAAATATATTTCAACATTGAGGCTTATTTATGGATCACAGCTCTGTGAGGAAAAGAGCTATTGTCTGAATTACCAGTACAGCAAAACCTGTATTATCAGTAGAGACAGGATAGTAATTAGGGATAACATCGATGAATCGATTAAGAATCGATTCTGATGTAAAACGATTCTCAAATCAAAAAATCGATTTTTCAAACCAAAAAAAATCTTTTCTTCGGTTCAGTGCTGTACTTCTTTACGTCGTAATAAGTGCTCATTTCGTTGTCTATATTATTCTGTATTGTTGAGATATTACTATCTGGACAAAAGATCGGTTACGTCTGACAGCCGAACGTTGACTGAAATACCTAAATGGTACAGTACAGTTCAAAGAAGTCTCTAGCAGCTATTTTTCACGTGAACGCCTTGGTAAGGTTGAAAAAAAGTTTCAAATTACACTACTTTTTTGAGAATAAACTTTTTTTTCAAATTTTTTTTTTCAATTTTTTTTCAAATTTTTTTTTTCAAAATCGATTTTTAATCGATTCTGGAACATAGAGAATCGATTCCCGATTTTTAGAATCGATGTCATCCCTAATAGTAATGCAAGCCAATTGCATGTTTTTAGATATAGCCAGGAGAACATGCAGAAATAGAATCGATCAAAAATCCTTTTCATGACTCGAGGGTTCGGAATATATGACTTTGATACTGCATGTTTTGCTTATTTTGGAACTTTTTCTTGGATATTGCTTATTTTGGCATTAATACTGCATATTTTGCTCATTTTGGCATATTATGCTGGCATGTTTTGTTTATTTTGAAGGTTTTGTACGCATGTAGAAAGATTCTTTTCTGCTTATAAAATCATACTAACCGATAGGTGCCATAATCTGACACCAGATAATATTGAGCAGATTCTGGTAAGCCACTGCAAGGCAAGAAGTAGTATGCTGATGTAAAGTGACTTTTGGCGTATTATGGTATTAATAAAACTTTAAATGTATTTTTAAAAAGAGTCTGCATATTATTACATCTTATTTTGCAATTTGATACCGCTAATAGCGCTTATTTGGCGATTTGATACTGCATATTTTGCTTATTTTGGCACTTGAATACTGCTTATAGTACTTATTTCAGCATTTAATACTGCTTATTTGAAGGTTTGATACTGCCTGACTCTAATTATCAGTTTGCATTAATGGTGGTTCACTGTAGCCCTACATTCTGTAATTTTGCTATTCCTCGTGCGTGTCTTGTTTAGGGATATGGAAGGTTATCTTTTCGAGATTCTCATTTTTTTCTTGTAGTGGTTTGGTAAGGTTGGTGTTAAATAAGCAGGGCAGTAATTTTACATGTCAAACCTTATAAATACCATCCACCCCTAATCATCCCCTGAAATGACCATACAAAAATATTGGCTTCTTCATTCTATTGTGGAAGATCAATGTCGACATGTATTATTAACTAGGTGAGATTGGCACCAATAACTTGTACTCAATAATGCAGTGTGACTTCTTTTTAATTACGCATGAAATCCGTTTTGTTTTTTCAGATGGCTCGGCACAAGTCCGTTCAACAGCCAATCAGTCAACAATGGTTCCTCCCACCTCTACCCAATCGTTGCCAACCGTTGCAGCACCCAGCAACGTTTTCCCGCCCAGCAACGTTTTCCCACCCAGCAACGTTTTCCCACCCCACCGCCTTCTGCAGCTTTCCAGGCGTACCAGCAACAGCAGCAACAACAACAACAGCAACAGCTGCCGTCTCCTAACAGCTACCAACAGACCAAGTCGAGCTTCTCAAACACGCTGTTTCCTGTCGGGCCCATCACACATCGCAATAGCCTCACAATAGGGGGCAGCACTGATTCGATGGGGGCAGCGATCGGCATGATGACCAAGAGACCGAGTCTGCAAGATCCCTTTTCAGAGGTATGTTGTGTATTCTGCACGATGAGGAATTGAACTTGAAGTAACGTGATTGGTTTTTGTTTCCAATCTGTCGGTACAGTACATTTTAAAAACTCGGACCTCACGATGTATTGTAACTTTCTAAATTAAACGTGAGCTTTTTTGGGACTTTTGATCGCAATTGTTGTGAGGAATGTTTGAACTTGTACACGTGTAGTAAAACAATTCTTGATGAACGATTAAGGAAATTGATTGAAGAGATAGGAGAAAGAATGATTGTGAAAGTGAATAGGGTTTCTGAAATTATACTTTCTCTCAATGAATTGTGTATGTTTCACATCAGACCTATGTATTTCACCAAGAAATTGTTTCATTTCATTTGAAGATTGTTGTTGTTGTAGAAGACAAGATTGAGTTTGAAGCTAAATCTTATTTTAATTTGCTATAAAACGTCATAGGCATATGGTACTATGCATATGGCATATGGCATAGGGCCTATGGTATATATATATATCTCATTCCCAGATAAGCAAAATGTTTCTAGGGCAGACTCGTTTCCCCACTACAGTAAACCCTCGTTAATCCGAAATTCAAGGGACCCCAAAAAGTGATTTCGATTTATAAAAATCCGGGTTAACCAAAAAACTCCTTTTCCACGAAAATCATCACACTTCCCGGTTAGAATTGAAGCAATTTCGTATTGAGTGCGAGAGAAAGCTAGATGCCACATGTGCGATGAACCGAATCATTGATCGTGTGTATTCGTCCATCTTCGACAGCAAACGATCGTTAGATGGCCAGCTTCCATTGGCGCTCGGCCGTTCCGAGTGATTGAGTGTTCCGAGCTTACCACTCGTCCAGGACAGACAGAGCGGCCAAAGACCTTAGTATCTAACCTAACGTAGTTAGATACTAAGGTCTTTGGAGCGGCCCGAGCGCACTCGGGAGTCGGATGACGTATTCAGTGGCAGCGAACAGCTAAGCTGGCTTCGGCCTATTGTTACGCGTCAAATAAAAAAGATGGAATTTACGAAAATAATGATTAATTCAAGGAATTCACTCGATCTATTTCGGATTATCCAATCCGAAAACAGTGCTAAAGCAATTGAGGGGGCGAAATATTGGTTCGAATTACAGATTAGGAAATATTGGTTCGAATTACGGATTAGCTGGAATTCGGATTAACCATATTCATTAACATTGAAATGCCTATACCTTCAGCAGGGGACTGACTTCAAGTTCAAAATATGTCAAATTTCGGATTAACCGAGTTTGAATTAACGAGGGTTTACTGTAGCTTTGAGTCTTGCTTGTACTTCTCCCTCCTCTTCCTCACTACTACTGTTATTGTCCACTTCTTCTCCTACGAGTTACTGCCACCATTTTCTGTCCTGCCACAATCACCAATTTTCTCCCAAGTTGACTACCCGATACTGTACTCCCTCCTGCCGCGTCTCTCTTGGTCTCCCGACTCGTTTCTCAACTCTGATATCTCTGCTATCAGTTTTCTGCCATCTCAAACGTTGCTCTCAGTATTTCCCATCTTTCATTCCCCTTACATGTAACCTATACCTCCTGAGTCTTTCTCTTTCCATTTTTAAAGATACAGTAGAACCTCTGTTATAAGTTTCTTGTTTGTATATTTATTACATTTATAAGTGTCATTTTTTGATTCAACCCATATGCTCCACATGTTAAATAGTATCATTAATAAGTTTTTCATGTTAATACATTCTTTTAGTCTGGTCCCCTGAAAAACGTATAAAAGAGGTTCCACTGTAGTAGTTTTGCTCCCCCGTACTTCCTTACCTTTCTGCTTCTCTTCCTCGCCACCTTTGATCCTGCCTGTAATCATCTTGAACTTCATTCCTGCTGCCCCTATATTCTTTGTGGTATAAAAAGAAGTAAATATCAATATTCAGTCATATTTTTGTTATGGTAGTAGATAGTAGACGGGGATAAATTTGTTGAAAGTTGATCATCAGTCGTCATAATCGACCTCTGTTTCATTTCGTCACCAGTCGTTGCAGTCGCACTTGTCACTCCAGCGGACGTGCTCAGCCCCGCCGAAGCCAAACAACTTCTGCGGCATGAGTTTTGCGTCCAAGTGTTCGACGCCCGAGATGAGTGCCGACCCGGCCGAGATCAACTCCCGCCTGGAATCGTTGTGCCTCAGCATGACCGAGCACGCACTGGGCGGCTTCGGAGAGGTGTAAACCCCGCTCTACCTCGTCCAGACCGAACTATCCTCAGCTAACTCGTAGTGGTGAGAGAGAGAGTGCACGAATACGTTTTCGACCTATCGCTTGGTGGCGCTCGGCGGCGGCAAAACATTTGTACATCGGCGATAAGTTGAATTTGTATTCTTTATTCATCGGTCATCACACTTGTTGATAACATTCTATTCTACAGATTATCCTGTTCGACAGACAAACGGTAGTGCGTGCAATTTTGAAAATTGTCGTTTATCGTTTGGGTAACCTGTCCAATTCTATTTTCTCTTCTGTCTATTTTACAATTCCTGAAAATCACTGGCAGGTTCAAGTGAATTCACAAATGTTTTCAAGTCAATACTATACTGTTTTTTTTTTTTATTATTATTATTTATATATAGCCCAATGTTGTGAAATTTACACCAACTTAAACAGACGATATCTACCAAGTGACCTCAATTTACTACGGGAAACCCAGTTTCTTTTCATTAGATCAAGATATACCTTACGATTTTTTCTAATGTACTGACAGTACTGTACATCTTCTCCCTTTAGTATGATTTTCTAGTTTGTTACTTAATACTTTGTTGAGATATATTTCTACTTTTCTTATAAGAGTATAGGCTACTTTGATTAATATTTGTTGCTTTTTGCGACTTTGGCTCTTGAGCCGTATTTTGTTTTAAGATTGCTTAGCTTCGTATTAGTTTGCATGGCCTCGATTTTACGTTTGTGACGACAATTTGCATTTTTATGGAACGTAAAACTGGCGTATATTTAATCATCGTATACATTACGAAATGTTGATATGTGTGAAAAAAATGTTGTGGTTGGTACTAAAAATAATAATGTTTTTTTTTTTAATAATATTTCAAGATGGTAATTTTCATTGCCCACTTTGCATGTTGACATGAGATCATTGTTTTTAGATTTAATGTGAATGAAGATATTGGAATAATACTATAAGACTAAGGATATAGGCTGTTGCTTTTATGCAAGCAATTGGTGTTTGAATGCCATAAAATTAGATAAGCGTGCCATATAATACATGGAATTGGAATATGAAGTAAAAAAATAAATCAATAATATTTGTATGGTTAATAATAGTGCATCAGAATAGCTTACGAGTGGTAATTTTTGCTAACCCGTCACACATTGAGAAGCATATTGACGATGCTTTGAAGAAATCAAGTTGTCTGTTAATTTTATCGGATCTGAAGCTTGAAATAGGTCAAGAGGTTATAAATTTAACGCATGCTCGTCTGACAAATCCCTGTGCCGGTACAGTAATTACTAGTTAGATCCGAGAGATATTAATTGAGGGGTACGTATCGGGAATACAGTACTACGTTGAATCGTTGCGTAGTTGAACGACCTCCTGATCTATTCCACTCGTCAAATCAGCGAATGATTTTTAATTCTGATTGTTTGTTTGTGATACAGTGTTTGCGTGATACTGTTTATAAAGAAATTAAGACTGAAAGTTTGTGTGTCATGTTGCGTAGTACGTATTTAGCTACGAAAGAGTATCGAGGTAGAGAAAATCGATACTTTTTTTTCTAATTTTTGTTGAACTAATAACAAGCGACGTGTAGTACAAAATAATGAAACGCGTCCGTGTTTCTTTATCCTTCACTGTAAGTTACAAATATAACTCGGATATCTTTGCGTCACTACATAACTCGGTAACTGACGACCACGCAAATTCAAATTTTAATTAGTTTTTCGTAGTTTTAAAGAAACTAAACTGACTTCTATAAGAATAAGTAGCCTAATAATAAGTAACAATCATTTTTTATGCGAAGTCGGATGATGATCTACCGTGTTTTGTAGCATTTAATTACTTATCCGAAACGGTATATTTTATTGAATACATTTCCTATAGTCTGTTGTTATTCGTGATTAGATTTTATAGGTAGCTCCAGTGAGGCTACTATTTCATAAAAACAGCAAAATCTTTTTTATAAATACTGTACCTTGATATTGTGAATGTGTAAGTACCGGTACTTCATAACATGTTTTCAAATGGATTTACAAATTGCGCTATTTACCATTTTATTAATTGTTTAATTCAGAATTTTTCCATTCTATGTATAGTAGTCCTAATAGTGGTATTGCTTGCAATACCATATAGACAGTAATTATGAATTAATTATTCTTCATTTTTTAATTTTATTTCTCATTATAAGTGTACTAACATAGAAGTAAGACACATGTTTGGAATTTTAGATGTTTTTTGTTGTATTTCCAGTTATTTAATTTAGTATGGTACTCAGCAAATAAAAGCTTGAATTTATTCAAAGCAATGTTGTGGTAATTTTGTAAATCCAATTAACAATTATGAATAACTATAATAAGCAATTAAATTACCTTTTAATACGTCAATCTGTGTCTCGGAAAAAAGTGACTCGATATCTTTTTCTACTTTTCTAGAAAATCTCGATGACTTCCGGCTAAGGAAACTAATATAAATCTCTCGTATCTTATGTAATGAGATATGTATTAAGTTCTATGTTTTGATGATCTTTCACCCCTGAAAATATTTCGATAATATTTTAAAAAACGGGATTTATCATATAACCGATATCGGTGAGACTATGTATGAAGTTTTTCATTGCAAACGTAAGACTGGATTGTATGCGATTTAATGATTAGTAAATGAATTAATAGTGAACTTCAAGCTTAAAAATAAGATGCAACAAATGAGTTATAATATATTAATAATATATGGTATGGAATGTCAAGTCATAAGGTATGCGTGACTGCACCTCCTAATTACAGAATGAGAACAAAGGACTTTTCATACATATCCTCAAACAGTATAATATATAGTTTCACATTCATCCGTCTAGGCCTACCTACTCTTTTTATCTTTTCTGGTATTATAGTTTTTAACGACTTGCTGTTATGCATCTAAGGCAGGCCCTTGAGCAATTTTGTTCCCCACAGTTTCTTTTTTTTTTTATATAAGGATCAGTCATATTTTCTAATTGAACACATGGAACAAAAATTATGTCCTGAATAATATTTGCTTCCTTAGTGATTAAGGTATATGTCTTTAACTGTATTGACAGTTGACTTTGGCCTGGATTAGTTTGCGTAAGTCAAGTGACACGCTTTTAAGAGAATGTGCGGTCATTCGTTACATTTCTTTAAAAAGTAAGATTTATATCAGAAAAATTGTCATTTTCTGCTAATTCCAGTCTAAGGTTGACTCAAAATTTATTATAGATGTCAGCTTTTGTATGATGATTAAAATTATGTATGAAAATGTTATGCTTTTCAATGTACTGGTACACACCCCTCCATTTCCTTGCGCAATGTATTTTTTCTTTGTTTGTACATAGGTCTATTGAAGCGACTGGTTTCATCGAAAATTCAAAACGATAACTTTTTACACATTTGAAATTACTATAATAGCGTAGTTGTGACCATATTTTTGGTGGATTGGGTTGCTTTCAAAGTTTTAAACCACTAGAACTATTACAAAAAAAAACTTGATCCATACTTTTGAACATGACAAATGAGTCAAATTCATAGTGCATTCGGCTGCCAAAAGCCTTTCTTACTACAATGCCAAGTTCCAACTACTAACACCGATGACAGAATGCCGCATTTTGGCTGTCATTTTAGCCCCTTTCTTCTTCTTTATTTTTATATGAAAGTTGAGAGACTTGGTTCACACAAATAAGAATTGACAAATACCAACCCCTATCGCCCGATGTTCGACATTTGAAAATTCTGTGTTGGGGACAATCAAAACTGTATTTTCAGAGCACACCTGACAGTGTTATGCGGCACACGGCTTTGAAGCATAAAATCGCCTAGTTGCATTTATAAAGGTGACATGCATTCATTTTAGATTTAGAATTCTGAATGAATGAATATTAGGGTTTTAAGGCGCATCGACAGCGAGGTCATTTTCTAATCTACAGTAAAATCTCCTTGCATCGTTCTTATATCCATCGATTTCCTGCTTCAATTGATCATTTTGTTTCACCCTATTCCTGTTTAACCAATGCTAAATTTTCCTGGATAGACGATTTTATTTTTCTGGTCCATTGAAAAACGATAACTAGTGGTTTCCTGTTTGGCCTATAAAAAGAATGATATTTTCAACAGGTTAAGTAATAAGGCGGGATTTTTTTCTGAAATGGTAACAATGGGCTTGAAAATTTGAAATGAAATGAAAAATAAATACTCGAGCCTCGAGAAATATAGAATACTCGAGAAATATAGATAATATACATGAAGTCAAAGATAAAATAAAAAGAGGCCTATATCTTTATTAAGAGCGTCCGACAATCGATTCAGCAAAACATCAGTCCTTTGGTGATAACTGATAACTTAAGAACGGTGTAAACACGGACAGTTTAAATGCCTTCAAGATGAAGATGGTATGAGTGAAAACTATTCAATATTCACCTTATATCGCCAAATTTTTCCATGTATAGACCTTTAGCTGGAAAAAAACTTCAGCTATCGTACTTTATAGAAAGAGAAACACCGACACAGTTTTAAGGTTAATAATAATTCAAAAATTGAATAAGAATTCAAGGTTAATAATTTTATTTTACAGCATTTTGAAGGTATTGAAATTGTCTGTGCTTCTCATATTAGAATTTTGATATCTTGAGTTATTATTAAAAAAAATGTTATTTTGCTAAATCGGCTCCCATGCACTCCTGTTTTTTTGAGCAATTATTAGTCTTCATTGAAAATTAAAAAAGAAATAGATCCATTGATTTTTATAGACACTTATTACCACAGGACATGAAGAAAATATTTCAAGCGAATTTCCCATTCTTAGCTCAGCTTCGCGCTGTTCTGAGGGCCAGCTGCTGCGTTCAAGATTCAACTTCGTGCAAGTGAAAGGTAATAAATTGGCGTTTCAAAAGCTACGTCTTCAACTATCTATTCAAATTATTTGAATGGTTTCAGGTTTTTTCACTGAAGACTTGGCTGACAATCAATTTCCAAATTGTTTGGTCTCTACATGCTGTGTAACCACTAAGTAATCCTGGTGGATATATTATTTAAACATGTTTTTTTTTGTAATACTGAATAGTGATCAAAAATTAGTTTTCACATTAATTTTTAGTAGAGTTGCCATTTAATTCGTTCAATATTTTAGAACCTCGATTTGAAGTCGATATTGAATCGATGATTGATATCAATTGAGAAATTGTAAGTATCTGAAATAAGAAATGAAGTAAGTAACAATTCAAACCCAAAATGATTGAAGAGATACCCTTATACAAAAGTAATTATCATATTCATTACTACAGTACCCCTGAGTCAGTCAGCCTCGATCCATATTCACGGCAGCAGAGAAATGATCTCAACCCGAACCATAACTATTACTTATCGTATAAATAGGTCTACCTATAAATTTCAATATATGATATGGTATTGCCTTATATCATCCTTCGATTCAATATTTTTGAAATTAACAAAAAAATATCGCAATATATTTTGATCACCGGTAGTTTTGTTATTATTTTGTAATATTTAATATGGAAAAAGTTGGTGCTTTAAAACAGCAATTTCTTTCTTATTGAACTAAACTTCTGATGTTCAGTTTCAATTAAATACTGTACTTTATATCTTTTGCATACTTACTATAAATAAAACAGGAAAATATGAATTGATGTCATTTTGTCACGCATCATTTCTACTGTCTCCACTAAAGTCTATCGACATTCTGCAAAGTAGCTATTTTGACGAAAGTCTCTTACAAATTGAAAAAAGAGTAGTAAAAGTCAAAGATCACAGTGATCAGAATCACAATATAATTTAAAATTTAACCATCGTGCAAGACTGATAGGTCCAACAAGCCACCATTTTTAAGTTGTGGGGAGTGCATCGGAAGTGTCATGAATGACATCAGTTGGGGATAGTGATGGCCGGGTAAATTCCCAGAATTTATAATTGAGGAAATATTCCCTCCCTCCTTCAACCCCCCCACTCACTCTCTCTCTCTCTCTCTCTCTCTCTCTCTCTCTGTCTCTATCTCTGTCTCTGTCACTACAAAGGTTTCTTATGGGGCAAGCTGAGCTCAAAGCAAAATGAAATAGTAGGAGACGATAGTCTTGTACTATTTTTTCCAATATTGAAACAGCATTGTGTGCTTCTAATGAAATGACGAAGTAAATGGTTCGCCTTCTCTTCCCCCCCCCCCCCCCCCCCCCCCCCGCCTTCTCTCACCTAGCCACAGTTGTTACTGACAGGAGACCAGCCTCGGCAAAACCGGTTTCTCTCCCACCACCCCTATCCGACACTAACGCCCGTCTCATCACTTGGAATCCCCATTCTACCAGGCTCCATAGAATGGACAGACGGACGGACGGACGAATGGACGGATGGACACATGCACGCTCTTCCTCCCATGATTTCATTAGTAAAGATTACAACTCACAGGAAGGATAAGAAGAAAAAAGTCAACTATTGAGCCTACTTACATTTTTGTATATAAGTCTATATGAAAAATGATCACAAAACATTACATTTCAACAAGAAAGGTTTTATAAATATTCTCGTCCGAGGCTTCCGCTTGTCAATATATTTTGTACCACCTTAGATTCTGAAAACTAACCATTCGAAAAGCAAATGAAATAGAATTAAAATGAAATTTTATTGGCTTATATATTATATACATTTTCAATGAATAAAATCCCTGGAAATGGGAATTTCTTTGAACATGGGAAATATTCCTGGGAATATTTCCACTTTCAGGAATATTCCCGGGGGAATATTTCCATGCGCCCATCAATCACTACTTGGGGATGACAATCCCTACTTGGGATACTTTACTACTTGGGGAATATCAATGACAGTCATTTGGTCAAATTGTATCATTGAGTTTGTAGCCTACAAACTCAATGATCGTACAATGATCGTAACTCAATGAACTCCTATTTAGGCTAGTTTCAATTTAAGATTATTTTCTGTAGTTAAATTTAAATTTAATTTTCCATAGTTATATAGCTCAATTTTAAATAAGCCAGTGCCTTTGAATCAAAACAAGTATAAAGTACTATAAACTCAATGAATGAATCAGTACATTAATTTGTAAACTGGTATTTTATTGTGCTTAAAATGAAAATGGCGATTACAAATTATGGATGAATGGATTAATATAACTGTATAACTGAAATCAATAGGCTACGAATATTGCATTTTGAATATGCGTTGTTTGGAAATATATTTTTTCGTTTCAATGTCATTATCAATCAATAATTAAATTTCGCAGTATTATAGCTAGCCAATAGCGTGCGCTTAATTATCTCGCATTAAAGAAGAAAATGGCGACGCTAAAGTTTAACAATACGCACATGTGATAATGTTTTGTACTTTTTATACCTAAATAACTTGTAATTTAATAGTTTTTATAATGGATAATAGTACAAAACTAGAAGAGGTTCTCATTCATTCTTTTGAAACTTGTGTTGATGGAGCAGGTAAGGCAGAAATCGTGCGATAACACGACTCTTCAGTCACTTGACAACATAACCTAGCAATTTAAGTGCCTAATTTTGCATTTTATGCTGTAAGACCCTACTCCGCTGTCCATAGTTAATTAAGTGATACTTTCTGTTGCAGGACATAACACTACTTCTCTGGAAGAATTAAAAAATGGGCAGTTCCTTACTGTTGTCCATTCAAATCGATGTGAAGAAATATTTCGACCTGTCAATCAATCTGTTAATTTTTCTGTCGAAGTTCCCCTTTCTGACTCACTTCAAAGGACAGCAGAGTCTTATGTCAATCAGAGCTGCACGGATTTAGATACGTGAGTAAATTTACATTATATCACTGTAGCATACTCAGTTATGCCTGAGTTCAGGCCTCCTAGGTTCACTGGCAAGGCCTAGGCCTAGGCTTGAGGTCCCACGCCTATCCTATGTTATGGTTAATTGTGAAGTGTTCCCTGTGGGCCCAGCCTTTAATACGACATCGTTGTAGGTAAGCTCTAGCATAGAGTCAGTGTATTGTAATTATAAAATTCTTGGGCATAGGTCTAGGCCTACATCAAAAATTGAGGGCTTAAATGCAAAACTAGCACGTCCAAGGTCACACTTCCGTTTTGACTTGAGCCTATTTTACATTGATGTAAGAAGATGTGTGCTATGTTGGAAATTATTTAGTAGGGCTAGGCCTACCAATTTTGTAGTAGATATAATCCTGAGAGGACTTCTAGCAAACAGCTGGATAGATTTCGGTTTTAGCATAGGGGAGTGGCTCGAAAACCACTGAATCATAAGACCTAGACCTGGCATAAGACCTAGACTTTGCATCTGGCAGAGCAATTGCTCATGCGTGAGATCACCTCTTACATATATTTGGCCTAGGGTCATACATGCCCAAATCTTGTATGAATTAAAACTGTTTAAAGACATCCTACTTAAACAAGTAGGCCACTATGAAAAATTGAAAGTCAACCCTATCTACTCAAGTAGTCCTATCTTTATGTTTCATTTTCGATACTGTGCGTTGTATCCTCCATGCATTGTAGAAGCCAGAACCACAAAAATAGTTGGCAACAAGGCTTGGTAGCTCAGTCAGCTGAGGCACCGCTTCAGAAACTAAAGTCACCGTTGGGCGTAAGCACTCAATGGCGTGGGTTCGAGTCCTACACACTTGAGGTGTGGGTTTTTATAAATGTCTTTTCACTCATCATCACTTCATAGTGTCATAATCATCTGCTCATTCATACCCTCGTATAACCTATCTGTTGGTGGGATCGTTGAGCAAACAGTAATCATCCTCACCAACATGGAGAGCTGCAATTCACCCAGTACTATGTAGGCCTACAAGTGTGACAATTAGTGTTTATGTAGCTTAATTAATATTGTATCTTTCATTCAAAATATTTTCCAGACAACTGGAAGTTCTTTGCATAGGAATAGCAAGCTTGCAAGGTTTTCTCCAGAGCAATTGGACTGGGCCACCGTTGCCAGATGACAGCTTCTCGTTGCCATGGTTTCGATCTTACTATACCAACTCTCAGGCCACAGATGAAGAGATTCGGGAACATGTTACCAATTGTTTAGTACTGGATGGAGAAAGTTGTTGGGTTATAAAGCATCAAGAGCTTTTACTATTGGCGCGAGTTATCCTTCAAACGTGTGCTGAAAAATTTGCTCACATACCGGTGAGTTAGACCACATAGGCCTAGGCGTAGAGCTACTGGTGCCTTATATTTGGTAAATGGCTAATATATGCCTAGCTGTTGATCAGTGGGTCGATGATTGTTGAGGAATAAGAATTGACTGTATGCTGACATTTGATTGACCAAGTAGGTCTATGTGATGTGTGACAAATTAGCACTGAGCAAATCACAAGTGATGAATAAACGTAGACCGAGAGTTGTGAAACATGACTCTGAAATTTGCATGAAAGTCATGGCACCAAGTCATTGATCTAGTCATATTTAGAGTGATTACAAATGATTAATGCAGTGCTTAAATAATCATCAAATGAAGTAAATACTCTTTCCTACCTCAAACTGTAGAGGATTGGAAAGGTTCAAGGTGGATTGTGGAGGGGGACTTGACATTAAAAGAATTCAAAAATGTGCCAGTGCAGAGGGAAGTGTTCAGAGAGAGTATATTTAGGAGTTTTTGTTGGTTGATTTTTCAGTAATTGGTGTTTGTTTTCATCATAATTGTTCTTATTTCAAGGATAAAGGATTTGCCATTACATTTTTGTGCAACTGTAAGTGTACGGGTATAATAAATAAATGAATAAATGTCATTCAAGAATACGTGCATTCTTGTTGATTCTGTGAATAGGCCTACTTTTGAAAATTGATAACCTCGAAGAATGCCAACTGCTGCCCAGTGTAACTTTGTCAGCTGAGTCACTGCTTTATTTAATCATGTTAGGCGTGGGTTCGAGTTCTGCATGAAGCGAGCTTTTTTTTGTAATGTCCTCCATTTATCATCACTTCATACTTTTCTATGCAGGCCTTCTGTGTAAATCTAAACAATTTTTCTTATTGAAATGCATTTCAGAGTTGCAAATGGTGGTTAATGCGCTGTTTGTTCGTTCACCAACAAATCCTCGACGAGCATTCCCCGATTCTCCACGATGCTCTCGTCGCTCTCATGGACGAGATATCTGCGTGCGAGATGCTGATGAACAACGCTGATAGCAAGGTCTTGTTCAACCTTGAAGCTGCGAGAATATTTCTCTACTACGGTCAAGTCATACAGTCTAAAGTGAACATTGATACAGCCCTGAAGACTTCTACTATGAAGGTTGGGTTAGTTGGTAAGTAGGTCCCAATACTTCGGTTGATTGGTTATTAAATGAGTCCTGTTAGTGAATTATGTGAGAAGATAAAATTTGATAGTAAGTTCTGGACTGTACCACCGCTTAAAAAAAGTGAATACGAGCGTTAATATCATTTCGCATTTTTTATGTGAACCTAGAATGACAAAGCTTGAGAGCGAAGGCCTATATCTGAAGATGTTTTATAGGCCCATACCAGTAAGGTGGTACTGGTTTAGACTTTGGAACCTTGAAAAATCTGCCTATTAATTAAGTCAAATCTAGACTACATGAATAAATCAATTGAAGAGCTTCTACTTTCTAGTGTTTTTAATGTGTATTGATCCATTCATAAGGGTACATCGATCTTCGAAAAGCGTTGACATATTATCACTAAGAACTAGGATTTACACTTGAAGCACAACATCTCGGTAATCCTGTTTTGTTCGATGCCTTGCTAATTAACTTTCCATTATTATCATCTCACAGGTGCGTTGGGCAAACGGACTCGCTACCAACAGGTGGAGCTACCGCAGCTGACGTTGCAAGTGACTTTCGACCGCGATACGAATGTGGAGCTCCCCGCCGCCCCGCCGCTTGACATATTTCCGAGGGACGTGTCGCTCGACGACGACGTACGACTCAACCAGATCCAGTTTGTTAGCGAGGGCGACGGGACGTTTCCCACGCTGCGGCCGATCGAGCAGGCCGTCGTGCTCGGCCTGTTCATCCAGACGCAGAAGTCGCAGCCAAAGGACAAGCTTGCCGACGAAGAATTGATGCCTTACTTGACGGTAATAATCATTTTTCTTGACCATAGTCGTTTCAGAGCCAGAATCAAGTCAGGAATTATATAGTAGGCCCTATAGTCTAGAAGGTTTACAAGTTGATGATTTATGGAAGAGAGAGAGAAAAAAAATAGGTCTACAGTTACTCTAAACTACAGTTAGCCAAACTAGACTGATTAGCCGAGTAGCTCACTGCCACCATTGTAAACAAATTGATACTTCACAGACATAACAATTTAGAGATGAGCACACATTGTAAGTTACAATTCATGACTCATTACGTCTGAAAGACCAGAAAAAATGGTAATTCCTGAAATTGAGATGATGATTTCTAGCCTGCTCTAAAATTGAGGAAGTAAATATCGTCATAATTAAATTAAAACCTAGCTTCAGGATTGTGATGTCCTTCAAAAATAAAAAAATAAACAACCAAAACGGTGTATATTGTGTTCAATAATTTCGTGTCTCCGCTCGCAGTGCCTACTCTCCCAGCCTCGTTCCTGGAACCTCCAGATGTCGGCGCTTCTGCTGCGTTGCCACATCGAGTCGAACCACCGTCGGACGGTCGAACGCTCGATGCAGCAGGCGCAGACGCTGGTCGACAGCATCAACAGCGACGTGCCGGCTCAGGTGGAACGGCAGCGCTACATGTACTGCTCGCACCTGCCGCACAGGTGGGCGGTCGAGGCCGAGCTGGCCACACTGTTGATATCGATCGGCGCGTTCAACGGGGCCTTGGAGATTTATCTCAGGTGCGTGTGTCGACTGTTTCCGTAGTTTTGTAAGGCTTGATTTTCACACTACAGTGAAACCTCTATGCATAGTTCCCAAATCAATCGTTTTCCTACTTGTATCATTCATTTTTTCTCACTCTATTCCCATTTAATCAATGATAAATTTTCCTAGATGGATCATCTTCCTGCATGGATGTTTTTTTTTTCTGGTCCCTTCAAAAACGATTGATAGAGATTTCACTGTACTCATGAATGAGTGTTGAATTCGGGTAGGCCTACCTGCAATAAAGTAAATTACAAGTATAAATTGTGCGAACAAGAGCTGTTTCAACAAGGATTATTGCTGCTTCCGTGGCTCAGTCAACTATCGCATTGCGTTAGGAACTGAAGTCAGGAGGGGCGTGGGTTCGAGTGCTGCATAAGGCATGAGTTTTTGAAAACATCCTTTCACCTATCATCACTTCATAGCTTCATTATCACCCGCTCATTCATACCCCCAAACAACCCAGCGACTGAGACGAGTGGCTGAGTGTTTAATACAATGAACTGCCATTCAGGAGACCAGAGTTGATTCCTGCCATGGTCAACCATCCTGACAGGGGTTTTTCATGGTTTCCCTATGTTGTTCAGGTCAATACTTGGATGGTTCCTCAACAATAGACCACGACCGACTCCTTCCCACTATCCAAAAACACCTAATAAAATAAGTTGATAACCTTTCATCTCTTCATCACATCATCTCATATATCCTTCACCGATACGCATAGATCGTAGTGATCAGTAGAGTGCGTCGTTAAACCCAATAGTATAAAACAAAAATAACCCCTGCAGTTGGTGCGGTCGTTGAGAAATATTAAAATGAAAATAAATAACAAGGATTATTGTTTTATTGGCTGTTGATTATTGATTATTGATTATTATAATCGCTATCTGGCTTGTTTCAGACTGGAACTGTGGGAGGAGGTGATCGTCTGCTACAACCTGCTGAAGCTGCGCCACAAGGCGGCCGAGATAATCCAACAGGAGCTGGCGAAGCGGCAGAGCGTGAAGCTGTGGTGCCTGCTCGGAGATGCCACCGACGATCCCGGCTGTTACGAGAAGGCGTGGGAGCTGTCCGAGTGCAAGAGCGGCCGGGCGCAGCGCCATTGGGGCATCTACCACTTCTACAAGAAGCAGGTGCGTTTGGTCGGTTTATTCTCTCGGCCGTTTTACGTTGGGTCTATTGTCATTTTACTCTACCGGCTTTTTACTCAACCGGCTTTTCACTCTACTGGCTTTTTACTCTACTGTCATTTTACGCTACCATCATTCTACTCGCCGGCATTTTACTCTACCGCTGTTTTACTCTACCGGCATTTTACTCAAATGTACTGCCGTTTTTACTCTACCGTCATTTTACACTACTGTCATTTTACTCTACCGGCTTATAACTCTACCGGCTTTTCACTTTACCGTCATTTTATTCTGACATTCTACTCCACCGTCATTTTATGCTACCATCATTCTACTCTGCGGCTTATTATGAACAACTTTTACTTAGCTGTTAATATTTTTTCAGACCATTTTTTGTGGATATTTGTCAATCCCTAAAGTTGGATACAATCTAACGACTCTAGGCGTATGGTCAGGCCAGACTTGAGAATCCAAGCGCCCCTATGCTGAACCTAATTCAGCGCCCCATACCTATTTTCAAAATATGTGTAAGGCTAGTGTCACGAATGTAAACAAGTCTTTCGGTCAATGTGAAAAGCACATGGCACGTCTACGTATTTCCACTTGTTACTCGACGTTACCAATGATGGCTTACTAAATAACGGTATATTTACATGACGGGGTGCAACTCACCAAGGGTGCTCCTAGGAAGAAATACCAGATGCTCAATTATTTCAGTAAATCTAATAGCCCCGCATGGAATTTTTTGAAATGCCATGTTTGTAGATTACATTCTGTAAGTTGTAGATATTGGCTAATGTTGTTATAGTGTTGATGATAATATGAATGCAAATAATAATTAGAATAAGTTTGTAATACTCCTGGTTTCATTTTTACCTAGATGATGTAACTTCATGCTGCATTTTTCAATACAATTTCCTTTTACTTGAAATAGAAATACAGTGGAACCTCTGCTATAAGTTTCTCGTTTATACATTTATTACATTTATAAGTTTTATTTTTTGATCCAACCCATGTGTTCCACATGTTGAATAGTTACATTAATAAGTAGGGGTGTGCGAATTCATGTTTTTTATTTCGAACCGAATCCGAACCTTCCTAAAAAATACCGAATCCGAACCCGAATGCGAATCTTTTTAACATGCATTGTGAAGCGTGATGATGGGCAAACGACACTGCTGATCAAGTTACACTTGATCCAGGAAGTGAAAATCCCATCTCAGCATTCTCATAATGACTAGAAGCTGCAAGGTATTCCACTGAAAACATGTTTAATAAATATTTTATCATGAAGAAGCATCATTTTCTCAATTTCCATCATTTTTATTTAACGCGCAGTTATCAACATCGTAGCTGTTTGCTGCATGGCATCTGATCCAACTATTGCGTGGTCGTGACGTGTGTGGTCTAACCTTGACAAGGACGAGACTAAGTCTTTGACGAGACTTTCGCTCGTCCGACTCGAGACGGCCGAGCGCCAATCGAAGCCGGCCGTAAATGACGACACCACCCTCTCGTAGGCTAGTGCGCATCGCACTTGCTCACACGATCTAGAAAGTTGACTAAGCAATGTTGCCACGTTTTTGGCGCCAAGATTCGAAATTTTCGAATCTTCATTGTTGGACCGAATCCGAATCTGAAAGTGGATTCGGATTCGATTCGAAAAACATGGATTCGCACACCCCTATTAATAAGTTTTTCACGTTAATACATCTTTTTAGTCTGCTTCCCTGAAAAATGTATAAAAAAGGTTCCACTGTATGAAAGTCCTGAAGAGTTCAAGCACCACCCGAGTTCCAGTCTTGCCAGCCTGTGCGTAAATCCGGGCCTGCATACGTAACGTGTGGTAATTGTCGTTATTATTTCTCCAGTATGCCGAGTGCATCCCCCACCTGCAGTTGTCGGTGTCGATCAACAGCATCCAGCAGTCGGTGTGGTTCATGCTCGGGTTCGCGGCCATGGACCAGGAGAATTGGTCGCTGTGTGCGCAGGCCTACCGCAGATACTGTGAAATAGACACCGACGTGAGTAGTAATGATGATATCGATTCTCAAAATACGGAATCGATTCTCTAAGCTCCAGAATTGATTGCAAATCAATTTTGAAAAAAAAATAAATGAAAAAAATGAAAAAAAAAATGGAAAAAAGTTGTTTCTCAAAAAAATGTGTGTAATTTTGAACTTTTTCTTCAACCTTCCCACGGCGTTTCACGTGAAAAATAGCTGCTAGAGACTTCTTTGAACTGTACTGTACCATTTGATTATTTCTGTCAATGTTCGGCTGTCGTACGTAACCGAAGGGATAGCTTGTGTCCAGATAGTAAAATCTCAACAATACAAAATAATATGGACGACGAAATTAGCACGTATTGCGACGTGAGGAAGTACAGCACTGACCCAGAAAAAAGAATGTCATTTATTATTTTTTTTGGAAAAATCAATTTTTTGATTTGAGAATCATTTTAGATTAGAAGTCGATTCTAAATCAATTCTTGATTAATGGATGTTATCACTAGTAAGTAGCCTGCTGCGAAGTGTTGTCGACGACAAGAACGCGATGAAATCATGTAATTTCCAAACAGTATTTATGGCATGTAATGAAAATTTAAACGTCTTAGACTTGGTAACCGCTCGCTCGATTTTTGTCCAACAAGTCTGTTATTATTGTTCATTGCAAAATCTGAAAGTTGATTTTTTTTGGATAAAAATATTATTCACTCTTTTCCTTGTGTTATTCTCGTTGGAATTATAAAAATTTCAGTAGGTCTAACCAATATCTTCAAGTAGGCTATAGTTTGCAAATTTTCTCACCTTGACTTACCCAATTTTCATCAACTTGTCAAACGTATCAAATATAGTTTCAAACATATAAAACATCAAAAAATTGTTAGCCTTTCCCATTGTTACCTCGTCTCAAAATCAATTTTTTTTCAATAAAAATAATTTGTTTCCCTTTTTTTTCACGATTTCAAGTTACATCTTGAGGGAACTATGGCCAGGTATTTTCAAAATTTCAGTTTCAGTCTTCAGTTTTTCAATGGTTCAAAATTTATCTGACCAGTTGTTCCCAAAGTTATACAATTCTTATTTGAAAAGCGTCGGTTTAATTGGTTCTGCCTGGTGATCTGTGAAACGTATGGAAAAAATGAAACATACAAACAGGGAAATACCCTATTTCAACCAAATAGATGTCTTCAATGTTATCAATCACTTATCCAATTAAACCAGTGAAAGATACAGATTACGTTGATATGGTTACGACTTGAGTCCCCAAAATGATCTTCCGCTGGTTGTCTTTTGTTGAGATTGTTGATTGAAATGCTTGGATTGAGTACTAATTGACCACGACCTTTAACTAGTAAAGTGATAAGCCAATTGGAGCCCACAACTCATTTTTTTATCAGTATTATTTTTCTCATTGTATAATGAAACTTGAAAGCTGCTGTTGAAGGAAAGAAGTGAATATTTTCGAAGTGACTTTGTCCAGAGTGGACAATATCAACATTCGTGTGTTTGGTGTACTCTTGATACCAATGCTGGTAATGTCTGGATATATCACAACGGTTCATACTCATTACTCATAATGTGTTCCAGACTTTTATCTGTGACGAGAAAGTACGGTCACAGACAGCGCAGTTCTGGTGTCAAAAGTTCATTGTTTTTTATTTAAAATAATAAAAACGAGGCGGTAAGGTCCCTTATGGTGCCTCGTTCAAACGATCCTACGTTCACCAATTGCCCTAATCGGGAAATAATGATTTTGTATCTACGTAGTTGTTCATGCATAGCGGCATCACATAATGCCACCACAAATTTAATTCTCTAGCGTCTATTTGTATGTAGTGTGTGTCCAGTTCAAATGCATAGAAGGCACATTTGACGCCATTCAATAGTTTGCAATCACACCAACAGGGGCAGCATATACTAGAATATAGGTTAAGAGACATGAAGTTCCGTCAACAGCTGTAATATATGTGAACATTAATTAATTCATGTTAATTCATGCATGAAGAGGTTAATGGAATGAAAAAATGTTGCGACGTTTCTTCCAGAGTTTCGAGGCGTGGAACAATCTGGCCAAGGCGTACGTCAAGCTGGGCGAGAAGGCGCGCGCGTGGAAGACGCTCCAAGAGGCGCTCAAGTGCAACTACGAGAACTGGCAGGTGTGGGATAATCTCATGGCCGTCAGCACCGACTGCGGTAAGCCGTTTGCGCCGAACAAACTGTTTGTTTGTGTTCGCTAGCAAAGTTAGAAGAGTAGTTTATACATTTTTCGGATGATCAGACTTGAAAAACGTATTAAAGTGAAAAACGTACTACAGTAACTGGCAAACCGCACAAACACCACGTTTTCTCGAATTTAGTCAGTATAAGTTAATTGTATACAGTACAAGCTAATCAAGATAAGTGATAGTAGCACTAGAGCTAGTAGTAGTAGCCCTAGCATTTTCAAATGCGCGTAACTTCCACGAATGTTATTCGTTTCCCAAAATTGTTTTGTGTTTCGCAATTATGGATCGAAACTGCATGCTCCTTATTTCCTCAGATAATTTACAATGTTATTTGTATTTTGTATTTGTAAACATTCTTGCAGATGTGCTAGATGCACGGTGGCAAGATATAATTATTCTATTGAATCATTTTCTTGAATTCTAATAATTTCTTTGCAGTTCTTCCTTCTTCTTCCAGCTCATTCCAGTCTCTTATCGTCCTCTGGACGAAACCGTTTTTCCCTATATTTGAGTAAACTCTGAGTAAAAGAAGTTGCACAGTCTAGTCCTTTGTCTCCTTGCTTCCAGGGTTTACAATTTCAGTTGTTCAATCATTATGGTTGGTCTTTCCAGCTCTTTCTGTATCACTTCCTTAATATTCCTTATGGTCCTCCATCTCTCTACTCTCCCCAATACCCTCCTCGCAGCAACCCTCTGTACGCTCTCTACAGCCTTGATTAATACTGTGTCCCGAGGGTTCCAGACTGAACTAGCGTACTCCAGTGTAGGTCTAATTAGTGTCTTGTATGCTTTGTTTTTAATTTCAATTCCTGTCCCCTTGAGTTGTCTCATAACAAAATTTAATGATCTAATCCCCTTTTCTGACAACTTTTAATATGATCCCCCACCCCAAGTTTTTATGCATATGACTGTTGCAAGCTGTTTCATTACCCTCAACAGCTCGGGTAATGAGGAACAATGTTGCCCTTGAAAAAAATTATATCTGGTTATCTCCACTTTACATAAGGGTATTATTCCTAATAGTCACTCATTACATACTAAACAATACCCAACAGATACTAAAAAAAAAAAATTACCTAGAAAACAATTAGGCCTACCAAAAGATCACAAATACCGTATTGTCCCGAATATAAGCCGAGAGTTTTTCTCGAAATTTCAAGTCCAAAAGTCACCCTCGGCTTATATGCGAATCTCGGCCTATAATCGG
The DNA here is from genome assembly GCA_964007535.1 of Brachyptera risi. Taxonomy (NCBI): domain Eukaryota; kingdom Metazoa; phylum Arthropoda; class Insecta; order Plecoptera; family Taeniopterygidae; genus Brachyptera; species Brachyptera risi. The sequence continues at coordinate 41,593,370 of OZ023331.1, read as the reverse complement.
TCAAAAATACGTTTTTTGCTCATTTTAATTGGGCGTAGTACATCCGCACACTAGTATCAACAAAATCGACTAGAAACTGCGAGATATTCCACTAAAAACATGTTTAATAAATGTTTCATCATGAAGAAGCATCATTTTCTCAATATCCATCATTTTCATTTGACGCACAGTTATAAACATAAGCACGGAGCTGTTTGCTGCATGGCGTCTGTCATCCTACTAGTCTATTACGCGCTACGGGTACTGCATCTGCGTGACGTGTGTGGTCTAACCTTGACGAGCACGAGACTGTTTCGTTTGTACGACTGGAGACGGCCGAGCGCCAACCGAAGCCGGCCATGTATGAAGATTGCGTGAGGCACCTCTCAGCACTTTCTCACAAGTCGTTTCGGCCGGTGACGTAGCTTTCTCTTACGAAATTGACTAAATTCTACTCAGGAAGACCGATGATTTACGTGGAAAAAAGAGAAACTCTTTTTTCAATTACTGATCCAAAAGTTCAAGGGGTCGGCTTATATTCAGGACAATACGGTAATTTGCGAAGTCAAAACTATCAAAAAGTGTTTCCCATTACCCACATTACCCGGTGCCTTTCTATCCCTAAACAAAACATGGTCTTGGTGCTACATGGTTTATAATTTTCTCGACGTGCCCGTAACCCTTTTAGGTGAGTTCGAGGAGGTGATCCGTGCCTACCACCGCCTGCTCGATCTGAAGGGCAAGCATGTTGACGAGGAGGTGCTGAAGATCCTGGTGACGGCCGTCGTCAACAACTTGGCGGACAACGCTGGCGCTCCTGCCGGCCGGCTCAAGAAGTCCGCGCTCGCGCTCTTCGGCAGACTCACGGGACAGGTAGCGTGGGTAGCCAAATAATTAATATAATAATTGCAAACAGGAACGTGTCTATTAGGGTTAACGTCGATTACAGTGAAACCTCTAGCCATCGTTTTTCAAGGGACCAGGAAAATGAAACCATCCATGCAGGAAAACGATCCATCCAGGAAAATTTAACATTGATTATATGGGAGTGGGGTGAGAAAAAATGAATGATACTTGTAAGCGGTAAAACGATGGATCCGGGAACGATGCATTGAGGTTTCACTGTATCAAGAATCGACTCAAAATCGATTCCAATGCCAAATGACTCTGAAAATCGAGAATCGATTCTTTTGATATATATTTTTTTTAACGAAACTGTAGGCCTACTCCGCCTACATATTTTCAGCATTTGAGTCAATCAACTGACACACATGTTCTTTGTAGCCCTTCCCTTCATTGACTTTCCCCTCTCGCCACGGTCGTTTGCAGGTGACGACTAACCCGACGCTGTGGCAGCTGTACGCCCAGCTGACGGCCAGCGTGGAGCTGCAGACGCCCGAGACGCTGGAGCGCACGGCGCAGTACTTGCAGCGGGCGCACCGGGCGGCCGTGCAGAACACGCGCTGGGAGTGCGACGTGTTCACGAGCCACGAGGTTATGAAACTCTGCGTCACGCTAGCCGACGGTAAGCTGATTCACACTCGCTAACATTTTGCTACTTGGTATATACGGTGGCTGGTATCCTTGGTTAATTTACAGTTCGAATATTCCCTTTTAAATTGTGGTACATATTTAATTTGCAGTCTACTCCTGCAATAATGATTTCTAAAGGTCATTCGTCAAATGTTGACACTTGTTGGTAGTGTTTTTGTTGTCGTAACGGACCTGCCACCTCTCGTTATTGCCGCATGTCTATTCAAGTATAAGCCGTTCTGGCCTAGATAGCTAATGTTCTGCATTAGATGCTGGAGACAAGCCAGGCGTGTGTTTAAAATTAAGTAAAGTCATTAGTTTTTTCTAAACAGTACAACATTCATACATCACTCGGCTGTTGGTAACCCAGCTGTTGTTGGTGTTGTTGAGCAAACGATAATCATTTCTCTATAAAATCATTTCCGTCTGTCTAACAAACATCGATAACGTCATATTTCAGCGTACTTGGCATGCTGTAAGAAATGTCCGTTGCCCGGCCAAGAGATGAGGTTGTTGACGTCAGCAAAGTTCTCGCTGCAAGGAGTCGTGGCGAAAGTGAAGGTATGATCGCTAAAGCAACGAGTTTATTTTATGCCTGCGTACATTTCTTCATGTTTCCTTATCTGTAAATGTTGGTAGGGAATACTTCAAAACATGTAATGCAATGTTGAAATACAATTGATCCCCAGCCACTATTCGTAGCTCAGTCAGTCTAGGTAACACTTTTGAAACAAAAGTCACGTTTCTAATGTGTTCGAATTCCGCATGAAGCATGAGATTTTGTCCTTTCACTTATCACTTTGTATCACCTGCTCATTCACTGCCCCAAATAACCTAGTTGTAGGTGAAGTTGTTGAGCCAAAATGATCATCGAATCATCCCCACTTACTATTTTACCTTCACTCCCCCCCCCCCCCCCCTCATTTATTCGTACTGCCACCAACCGCTAACAAATACAAATGAGTGCTAAAATCACGCGCGATTGTGCTGCGATTGACCAGAAATCCAGAACTTTTGTTTGTTAATTACCGGTACACCATAATTTGAATTTTCATAGTTTTATTACATAACTAGAGTATGCTGTAGGCTTAGAGTATTTCCTTATTTATCCATGTCATATGTTAGATTTTGTTTTGCTTAAATGTTTTTTCACTCACTTTTTGACACTGCAATATGTTGGCTAGTATTCAACGTTCGGTGATTTGTTGTTATTGCAGAAAGAGTATTTCTCGATGCAGCTGGATGATGTGAATGAGCTGATAGTGTCTGACCTTCATGAGCTGGAGCACAAGTTGGAGGAGATCGTCCGGGAAATACAGGGACTTCAGAGCAGACTTCCCGCCCTGCTGGCAAGCTAAGGTACGAGTGAACGGGTTTGATTGGTCAAACCAAGATGTATCGAGGTTACACGGTGGCACGGTCTAGAATTATCGAAGCGGGCTGATACCAACAGTGCTGCTCGTTCCACCAAAATACGTGCAAAACGCTAGGTGAAAAGAGTCCATACGGGCCACGCTCTACACATGCGCTCCCCAAATTACGTCATTGTTGGCGGCAAGACGTCAGCTGTCGTACCTCAACTGTACCACATGACTGGCCTCTGTACACCTAGCGTTACGCACGGATTTGGTAGAAGTAGCAGCACTGTTGGCATCAGCCTTCCAGCGCACGGAGATAGCTCGATACAAGACCTCTCCATTCTAGACCGTGCACGGTGGTTTCACTCAGCTGTCAGTCTTGCTCTATTCCATGAGTACAGTGATACCTCTATGCTTTGTTCCCAGATCCATCGTTTCCCTGCTTGTACCAACCATTTTCTCTCACCTCACTCTGTTCAAATTTTCTGGATGGTTTCATTTTCCTGGTCCTTTTAAAAACGATGGATAGAGGTTTCTCTGTACTGTCCTTGGAACCTACTTCTTGATTGCTGCTCTACCTATAGTGAACAATAAGAAACTACGCGTCATACCTTCTGCAACACTAAAATATTTGCATTTCAGGTGGCTGTTACTACAGCTTAGCCGATGTAAACGTAATTTTGTGAACAAAGTTGGTTCTTTGCATCACTACAAGATTACCGTGTTGTCCCGAATATAAGCCGAGGGTTTTTCTCGAAATTTCAAGCCCAAAAGTCACCCTCGACTTATATGCGAATCTCGGCCTATAATCGGTCAAAAATACGTTTTTTGCCAATTTTAATTGGGCGTACTACACCAGTACACTAATATCAACGGAATCAACTAGAAACTGCGAGATATTCCACTTAAGACACGTTTAATAAATGTTTTATCATGAAGAAGCATCATTTTCTCAATTTCCATCATTTTTATTTGACGCGTAGTTATAAACATAAGCACGGAGCTGTTTGCTGCATGGCGTCTGTCTTCCTACTAGTCTATTACGCGCTACGGGTACTGCGTCTGCGTGACGTGTGTGGTCTAACCTTGACGAGCACGAGACTTTCTTTCGTACGACTCGAGACGGCCGAGCGCCAACCGAAGCCGGCCATATATGAAGATTGCGTGAGGCACCTCTCACCGGTTTCTCACAAGTCGTTTCGGCCGGTGACATAGCTTTCTCTTACGAAATTGACCAAATTCTATCTAGGAAGACCGATGATTTACGTGGGAAAAAAGAGAAACTCTTTCTTCAATTACTGATCCAAAAGTTTGAGGGGTCGGCTTATATTCGGGACAATACGGTACTTACGATCGGTAGGTTCACATTGTGACTGTAAATTGTTACATCAATTGATACATATTTTCAACATTGGTGGGATAGAGAGATACCATAACAGACTGACAAACCAATGCAACCCTCAATACATCTTGAGTCAAACCTTAATCTCTGGTTAACACGGTAGAACTCTTTTCAACTTATCAATTGCGTTACAAATTGCAGTCTGGTCTAAATAAATGGTTCAATTCTTCTTTTCCAGGATTGTGATTGGTCATCAATTGCTTGTCAATGCTCGTCACTAGGTGGCCGATTCCCGAACACGCTCATGCGCCGGTATCGAACTCTATAACGGGCAACGTTTGCACTTTGGCTGCGTTTTTTAACGAAGTACAATCACTCGAGTCAGATCGGTGGTTCTTTACGACTATGTGCGAATACGCCACCGTCGTGTTATGCACTAAATGCTTGGAGATTTTGCAAATAAAATATTTAATATTGATATATACTTGATAGTGCCCTGATTGAAATAAAGAATTACTGAAATTTAATAATTTTCATAAATTTTGCTTATGTTATTTAATTTTATGATTTTGAATTTAAGTGTAGGTCTAGCTCTTTTATGGCTTGCTTATAAAAAATGAACAAGCACTAGTTTGATAATTTCTGGCTTTTAATTTGATATCTAGGCATATTTGCCCAAGAATTATTTTCACATTAGGAGCCTATTCCTGTTGCTTGCATTGACTGAAATTGATATAGACGTGAAGCCCTCTGGAATACATAATTGTGGGTCTAAATTTTATTGTAGGTAGGTAGGTACTGTAGTAGTTGAGTTTACAAAGCATAGTTGTTTGTAAAGTTCTATATACTACCTCAACTTGAGTATTCTCGAGTTCCTATTGACCAATGTGCAGGGCAGTCTATTTTAATCTGTCTGTCCATATACTATGCAGATCTTTTCTCATTCACCTCAATCGATAATGTTTTCAACATTTGGGCTCATTATCTTTGAATTTATTCGTATTAATTTACATATGGTAGTGGTGATAAGTAATAACCCTGTTTCCGAAAACGTATTTTGTTTCAAACCTTTGTAGGCCTACACTGTATTTGGATATTTTAGGTACATGCAAAATATCATTTCCAAGGTGATCATTACGACAAGCAGGCGTTGAAAACGACTACGTTGTTTGAGATAGCCAATCACACACAGTTCCATCAAAATTCTGTATTGGTGTGAACGAAATTTATTTCTCCAGTAAGAAAATAAAACAAAAGTGAAATTGAAATTAAAATAAATTGAACTTATATGTCTAGACGCCTGCGGCATCCCATCTGTTTCTGTAGAATATAATCATTCGTAATATACGGGTATATTTTACGTTTAGTTGCCTTGAATTTTACTACACAATTTTCTACGTACCGTATCTTATGGTGCAATTCTCAAGTACCGAATTGTGATTTGGACTTTTGAAACAATCTACATCTAGGTACACAATGAAAATGATGTAGCAATTATAAAAGCAGATCGTTACTGATTTGAGCTATTTACTTGGCTTATTAGTTATTATTAGTATCACGTTTTCATCAAAAGGCTGGTTTTAATGCCCACAAATTTGTTTTGCATCGAGGTTTATTGAAGCAGTTATTGGTTTATGATTTATTAGTGACAGCTCATTGAAGAGAAAGAAATATGACTGTTGACAGAAAAAAAGACTTGAAGTGATGTGTAACTGTTTATACATCCATAAAGGACGGTATACACGGATGTAAGGGAGTTGTCACAATCTCCAATTGACATGGCCAACTGAACTGGATTGTTATATCAGAATTGCAGTGATGGAATACAAAATACAATTCCGAATAGAAACATCTTGAATTGACAACAACTTGCATATTGGATCGCTCGAATTGTAGCGTAGGAGCTACGTATGGTAGTTGTGTAGTTTTAGATGACCGCATTCTTATTTTTCGTGGAAAATTAACCAGTTTCGTTGTAACATTCAGCATTATAGTTCCACTTTCTCGACAACATTGAATAATGTATTGTCAGTTGATTCTCACCTTTGTTTTAAGAAAAGTTATTTAGAGAGTAATTCTAATTACTAATTAGTGAATGATATTTTTGAATGTATTTTATTTGTCATTTTCATGTCTCGTAGTATTCACTTGTATTCATTAGTGTGCTTGACAGGTTGACTGAAGTCGATCTATTCACCATTTTAGGTCAAACATTTTGTTATTCTAATCGCAAAGACTTGAATTAATGTTTAATAATCTATAAGATGAAAATTATAAATGGATATGATGAATATTGAATAAATATAATAATATGATGAATAAATATATTAACTAGTTATTGGGACATAACTGATCTTTGTAGGACGAGTTTTTTACATCATAAGTGAGAAAGAAAATCAAAATTAGTTTTGTGATACTGTATTAGTTTTTGATTTCAAAAAAAAAAAATCAGCAAAATACAGTAGTAAGTACAGAACGTTTCGAATGTGTTCGTAACGAGTAACAAGAAGAAGGCTAAACATTTTGTGAGAGTTTTATTGCTTCATTTATGTCAAGTTGATTGAAAATGAATGTGACGTCTTATTTGCTCCGCATTTGTTCTTGCTCAATAATGTATTTTATTTCCAAGTGACAAGCTATTTTTAATTTTACTATTTGACTATCACAAGTTGCTTGAATTGCTTGGTAGGCTTGTTTTGGAAAGGAATCAACACTTTGAGTTACCAGTTCTTACTATTTGCAAGCTCAACAAATATCTAGATAGCAGCAAGCATAGGTAATCGTAAGCCCGATGATCCGAAAGCAATCAATAGTCTACTTTTAGTAAATGGACTTTTAGTAAATTTTAGTAAATTTTCACCTGAATGGAGATTTTTCATCAGATACAATTATATTTTTGTTAATACTTGATATGCTTTTTAGTTTTTAGCAATTTATGATTTTTAATTCAATATCAAACATTGCCTTGAATAACCTAGCTGTTTGTGGGGTCGTTTGGGCAAACAACAGTCAATCATTGTTTCGATATCAAATCAATCAAGTATTCCAATTAAGATACCAAATCCATGTCCTAAAGTATTGGGGTTTCACGTTTCAGTTCAATATAAAAATGGCAAACGATATCAAAGTTTCAATATCGGATATCTTTAATACCGAACCAAATGAAAATTATCGAAACGAAAATATCTGTTGGGAAAAACGCAAGATTGGAAGTCACGAATCTCCATTGTAATAGTTTCAGCTTCTTTTCTGCCCTTTTTATAATGAAATAGGCCTACAAGATTATATTTGACTCTTATAAAGACGGTCTATTTCTTCTTCAAAGGAGAAAGCCATTGACAATCTGTTAGTTCTACCTTATAATAATCTTATACGTGTGTGTGTGTAAGAACACGATATGAGCACGTTGAGCTCTTTTCCCTGTATACACATATTATACTCCGCGTATACCATTTATGACAGCAACGAGAAACCTTGCGCAAGAGTCCCATTATTTATTCTATTCAATCTGGTTAGATATTTAATTTTCCACTTTTTTGTCAACTGTTCATTTGACTTGTCACTTATTTCAGCTGTTTCCTATTTTTTAATTACGTATCGATCATCGTTTTGGTATTAAAATAATCGAGAATCGAATATTCCAATTCGATATCAAATTGAAGTCCTAAAATTCTAGGTTTGATTGAAAATATCGAAATCGAATGGCAACCCTATAAAATATCGAATCTATTGAAAATATCGGTATCGAATAACAACCCTGAAATGTAAGCATCTTATATTTAATAAATCCAACAAATTATTGAAACTGTTGAATTTTTTAGATTATGTTTATATACTGTAGTTGACTATGAAATAAATACAATATCTAAATTTGTATTTCAGACTTTTTTCTATTTTGCTGGTACACTCTTCTCTCGTACAATACCACTATATAATTGCAAAAAATGCAATGTTTTGTTGTCTTTTCTTACTAGTACGTAGTAATTAGGCAAAAGTAATCATATTTTAGATCATGCTCTAGCTTGAAGTGATTTTCAGAGGGATTGTGATCAATCACACAATTGCATAAAAGTAAAAAAACAATTTCGTGGAATATCGGTGACATATTTCAACATTTTTCTCACATTGATGAATGAATATTTAAATCTTTTGTCATTTTCACTATTTCATATTGGATGTGTCCATTGGTGGTGTAACTTTGGTAAATGACTTAATGATGAATTAGAAATGAAAAATGGAAAATTAATTGTTGCTGGTACATCTTCAATCATTTCAAGTATGTGAGAATATTAGAATCAACTTGTCAACACAATGTGGCTTACAAAATAATGGTACTGTATCACTATGCCTACAGGTGTTATTATAGTTTTTACATTTTTATATGATTAATCAGTTCATTTGTATTGGCCTTGCCTAATGCTGTATGTCTTTATAATGAGCAAGAAATAGTCAAATATAAAGATATTACATTACCAATCTTGTGGTATAAGGTATATTATTATTTTTCCTTCATCGTATGTACATTTTGCATGCGTGTGTGCTTCATCTATTGTCACCGGAATAATTTCAAGTCATCATGTTGTGTTGGTTAGATTAGGTTGACTTGATATAGGTCCATTTGGTTTAAAATATACTAACGTCTACAGTGAACACGAGGCACCAATTCAGTGAAAATGGAGATGGCCCATTTTGAGTATAGAAAAAAGAAAATTATTTAGAATATTTAGAATAATGAATATTCATAGGATATTTACTGTGATAAAATACGTGTTACAATAAAACATGTAGTTTAAATTGGACATATTTGTTGGGATACTCTAAAGGTGCTCAGGTAATCTACGTTGGATGTAATGAAGAATTGAAATGCTGATAACTATCAAATATAAGTCCAATACATAATATAATAGTCCTAAAGTCTATAATGATAATGAAGTCCGATGATTTGATGGTTTGAAAAAATGATAATCATAAAATTAAAATAACTTTTAAAATAACTTTTAAAATAACTTTGAAAAACTTCAGATTTTGAATAACTTGAAAAATTACGTTTCTATACGGACAAAATTCAGTACCAGTATTATTACAAATGTTGAGAATTCAAACTAGATCTAGAGATGAACTTATGTGATAATATAATTTTACATTATGATGATTCAATATTTGATTACGTATGATATATAATGGTTTACATAGGTTTACATAGCATTACAATATGAATTGTAAAAATGATACGGTACTTGAAATTCACAATTATTTTATTTCAATTAAAATAATAATCACACATGATAGACCCATCAGAATAGCAGAATATTACAATAACACTTTCCAGCGTAGACTGGTAGACCCTCTAGCGCCGGGAGCGCGCGGCCATGCCGCGAAAAAAAATTGCCTGCGGGTCATTTTTTTTTCAATGTAAACCTGTGGTGAATGTAGATCTAGTACAGTTGTTTCCTTTGATTGATTGATTGATTGATTGATTTTCATATTTTGTATTGTTTGATTGAGGATATGACATTTCTCTGATGTTGGATCTAAAATTTCAATGGAGAGATTACTAGATATTCCAAAATTCTATAGCATTTTCAAAATCCAAGTCACTCAATACAATATATGAGTCAATAAGGGGGCAAGAAAGAAAGCATGATACAGTAGTTACGTATAATTTAATAGTTTTGTATAAATTGTATTGATAAAATTAATATTGTAAAATATCTACATTTCATCATCATTCGGCAGGCACATGCAGCACTGTAGTTAAGGCACTTGCTTCCTGTGATCTGGTAGGTAAGGGAAATATCGGATCTAGTTCGATTCCCACCATTGGTCATCTTTACAGGGTTCTTTCATGCTTTCTCTAAAGTCTAGGCTCTTAATTGTTGAGATGGTTCCTACAATATAGACCACGATTGCTTCCTTCCCACTAGCCAAGAAACCTTTATCTCATCATCCTGATCATCATGATCCATGGATCCTCATCATCCTCCATTAATCCGTCGCCAATAGATCTTGGCTATCATTGCAGTGCTGCGTTAGAGCCCAATCTAAATAAACAAATCGTGATACGACTGTTCGAATTCAAGCAAAATTCGAATCAGGAAAGTAGCGATTTGAAAAAAATCCATCTTCTGATTCTGTTGACTGACAAGATTGTTTGTTTCTCCCTTCTAACTCTTGACTCTGTTCCTGGGTCGTGGTTTAGACGACCGCCTAGTTGTCTGTAGTTAGAAGCAGTTGACGAGGTTGGTACAAGCTAACTTGCTGATGGAATGCCACCTAAAACAGAAAGACGTTCATCATTCAAGTAGATTATCGCGGTCTTTGTTGCAAATGAAAGAGTTTTTTTTACCTCTTAAATATATGGTGCTGCTAATTTCCAATTTAGGCTGAGTTAGTTCAGCACCCGTTCATTCTACCGTACTCATCTTTATTGTACAATCTATATAAGAAAAAAAAATTGTTTTGACAATGAAACCCCCTTCGAGTTATTGGTGGAAGTGCCGGGCCAAGTAGATTATCGCGGGCTTCGTGGCAAATGAAAAAAATTTACTTCCTAAATGTATGTTGTTGCTAACTTTCAATTTAGACTACGTTAGTTCATTCCCGTTCATTCTATCGTACGTATTTTTATTATTTCATTTTTGAAAATATATTCTTTTAAATTTCTTCTGATGTGAAGCCCTCTCTGAGTTTTTGGTGGATGTGCCGGGTTTATTTCAAAAATCATATTTAAAAGTCAAGCTGGAGAAAGTCTGAACACAAGTCTTCAAAAATTGAAGCATTTATTTACAGCAAAAAAATGAGAAACAAAAAATTGGCGAAATATTGAATTTTCTTCAAATCTTTCCAACATATTTGGTAAAAGTTTGAACTTTTATTTTAAAATTTCAATAACAATTTCTAGAAGTTACACAGATACAAATTGACAGCTGTAGTAAATGTTTAATTTCAAACATGAACATTTTCAAAAAATTTGTTCAAAATGCTACTCTATGGACCTCGCATCTGAACAGGGTGAGACATTTTTGATTTATTCAAAAAAATAACAAGAGAGAGAAAAATCAATTGAAAAAAGATTCAACGAAAGTCAAATGTATATATATATATATATATATATATATATATATATATATATATATATATATATATATATATATATATGCTATATATATATATATATATATATATATATATATATATATATATATATATATATATATATATATATACTTATATAAAGTGACTACCTATAAATCTTTTGATGATTGAGTCGATATAGCAGTTTGTTGTTCGACCGTCGGTGACGTCTTTGTGCGGTAAGGGTTGATGGTGGGGGCGGAAGGTAGCCGGATATCCGATACCACATCGGCATTAAATTCAATTCGGAACCGCTAGAGGGCTCGACCTGTCCTGTCTGTGATCTATCACATAACATCTTGTTTGATGTGTGGGAATATTTTTTGCCTAGATATTTGACATTTTATGGTTTTTATTAGACTTTTATTTGGCCGCCTCTATATTGTCACTGCGGTAGTGTCGCTAGTACGCATGCGTAGATGTTGGTGAAGTAACGTAGATGCCTAGAACTTAAAACTTAGAGGCCTGGTACTACCAAGTCCAGTTAGCCTTTATCTGACAGTTCAAACTTGTTATCACCATGGTTACCCATGCTATTTGTTTTCACCAACTCTCACATAAAAATACTAACTGGCCGTGGTAATACTGGGCCTAAATGAACCGAAATAAACCTAATTCAACCGAACAGAACCTGAAATAATGTAACCGAAACTAACCGAATCTAATTGAAACCACTCTTCATAACTATTTTAAATATAGGCCCCCTAAATATATATGAGAAATATTGATGGTCACAGATGTAAAACTATTTGTGTGAAAAGACTAATATTCTATTTAGTAATCTATTTATCTAGTAATCTAATCTATTTATAATCTATTTAGCAACTTCTTGGTGAATAATTATAATTTTTATAATTTTTGTCATTGCAACAGAGTGTGAGTTGATCAAGTGAAATATTTTCAATTCGCGTTTGAATTACTCAAGGTATCTATAAGATATTCTGGTGTGAAAGCGTGATGCGAAATGGAGTAAAATATAAAAAAAAAACATTAGAACCGAAACTTTGCGAATTGGCTACTTCGAGAGAGATTTCTGCGCTTTTTTTTTTAAAGAGAAATGAAAAAAAATGTAATTTTTATTTTCAATTCCAACGAATATTTCGAGATGAAAATGCAAAAAATGACGATGTTTCCTTCGAAACATCATGAAAATGCGTGAGTAGAACTATATATATAAAAAAATTTCATAGTTAATAGTCAAACATTTTTATGTTACATTCCCCAAAATTTGACTCGATTTTAATTATTCAAAATACATAGAATAATCACAAGTAGCTAGTTGAGCAAAACAAATGATAATAGTAGGCCCAAATATTAAATTTATTAACCATATAATAATTATATATTTTCATTTATATTTCAAATTTCAAGTCAATATGAAGATGATAAATGTTTCAAAAAAAGCGTTTGTTCTCATTCATCAAACCAATCACTGTCTGAATATACGATAGATTTATTATCTATTTTACAAAATAGTTCTTCCACCCACACATCGTAGGTGTATAACGCTTCCCTCTAGTTCTACACATACTATTTTATCATTATTTTTTATTTTATGAAAGTTTATTACACCATTTGTATATCACACCGTTAGGTAAGCATTACACATACGAGTAGACATTCGTAATCGAATTCCTACAACACCTCACATATAAGTTTATGAACTTCTATAATATGTTTGTCTATGGCTATAAAGTCACCAGTACAGAAGCCTATTGGTAAACCCATCCGCAACATGAAAATCCCTTTTCAGAAAATCTTTGTCACGTTATTTTTATAGACTTGTCTGCGGTTTGTTTACGTTGCTTTGATTCCCTTTGGTCTCGCATTTGGAAATATAAATAAGACGCAGGGGCAGATTGTCGAACAGGGTGGCGGGGCGTTGTGACGCCCAAGCCCCCGGCGTCGAAATCTACAAGTATAGTCACAATATAAAATAGTAATATGGGTGTCGATACCAAACTTCCAATACCTATAGATGGTATATTTATGTGTTGCGGTATTTTTTTTTTTGCATTGTTATTGTCAGAAACGTCTTGGAATGTATGAAAGTCTTATTTATAGTTACGTAAAAGAGAAAACTTTATATTTTTCAATGAGCTAGAGGTACAAGAGAGAATATGAAGTTACAAAGTTCTTGATATTGTCCAATTTAATATATAAATATATATATATATATATATATATATATATTTACATATATATATATATATATATATATATATATATATATATATATATATATATATATATATATTTACATATATATATATGATTTCAATAGCTTCCTGGTTGTCCACCACATTTCACGCCATATTTTTTTTTTGTGTGTGGGGGGGGGGGGGGGGGGGAATTGGTGTTTAGGTGGGTTGGTGGCATTTTTTTGGGGGGCTTTGGAGAAATGGCAGTAATAAAATCATAATTATCTACCCCTAATCAAGGTTAGGACATCAACCTTGTCCACTAACACCAAAACACTTTCCACACAAATATTGGAAATGGTACGTTAATATTTTTAAAAATATATTTATAAATATTTTTAAATTATATTTTTAATTATTATATTTTAAAATTAGAACCAATCTATAACCTAATTCCGGTCCGATGAATAGTCTCTCTATTAACCTTGGCTGACTTTGAGCGTTGACTTTGTAGCTGAAGGGCATAGTCATGTGACTCGGTGACTCAGTGACTAGTAAGGGTAGTTTTAGTATTTATTCGTGAATGTGAATGTAGTAAAATGCGGTTATCAGAAAGTTTAGTGAGTGTTTCACTGTTCTTGTGTAAACAATCGTTTTGTATTTTATTTCTGTTGTCATCTCATTAATTCCGCCAACTGTGTACGAAGCTTCACGTCTAATATTAATATTAATATTTTACAAGATTCTCTGAATTATCCCACACGTAACTTATATGGAGTGTTTGAGTTGAGTGTATACATTGACAAAATTGTTTGGTATTTTTCGTTCTGTTGGTGTTTTGTTTAATTTATCAGTTCTTGTATTACATTAGACAACCGGCAGAAGTGAAGATGACCAACTGTTTAGGGGGTAATGTGAGTCAGTTTCTGCGTTTCACACTCTTTGGTAAGTTTATACACTCTTTGTATGATCGTGTGCAATTATTGAGTGAATAATAGGGTTATAGCGTGGTCATTTTGAGCCTGTCGAAATGGTTTAGCACCTGTTTTCATAACCTAACTTATACCAAATTCACGTGATACAAATGTTATTACAATAAATATGTAAGGTAAATTTACTGATTAACGTACCACGCCATTTTTTTTCAATTTTTTTCAATTTTTTCTTCATTTTTTTAAAAGTATATAAGCTTAGTTCCGCCTGCCGGCGGTATACGCGAGGTTTGTACACTAACCTGACCCTAACCTAACATACTGTCCACCTTTGTCATCTTAGTCAGATCACAAAGCATCAACTTCAAGTGAGTAAAAAACATGTTGAAACAAACAAAATACAAAATGTCCAAACTACACACCATAGATATGAACAAGATCTATCAGAAAACACAAAAAACGCGAACATAGGACAAAAATTGGCCATGGTACGTTAATCAGTAAAATTACCATATAGAACTTGTACGCGTGGGATATGTAAGTTTCAATCGAACGTCTTCCCTACCCTATATATCACACTATCATGCGGGTTGCTCGCGCCTTTTGACCATATAGGCCTACCTGTTTTTACTTTTCACTTTTTTTCACCAAAAGTAAAAGTGCTTTTTCTAGCTGACTAAGTAAACTATTGGGTCAACATTGTGATATTGTATAAGAATTAACAGGTATCAGATGAACAGATAACGGACTTTCAACTTTGGTTCAAACTCGACGTAGAAGAAAGGTGTACTAAATCATTCGTATACATGGTATGTATACGCCTATGTATATGTATATGGTATGTATACATGGTATAGACGCCTCAGGAATATCTGCGTATAGAGAAGAATATTAGTATGTCCGACCCTGGCCCTGGGTATATATAGACTTACCAAAGAAAGTATTCTTTTTATATTGGTTTCGTTTCACCGAAGCACTGTACTGACGACTTGGATCTATTGGCGTCGGTGAATGGTGAATGATGTGAAGGTGTGATAAAGGTTATTTTATTAAAAGTTTTTGCATAGTAGGAAGGAGTCGCTCTTGACCTGTTGTTAAGGAACCATCCCACTACGACAGAGGAGACCCACGAAATTTGTTTTCGTCAGGATGATCGTCCTTGGCGGGAATCGAATCCCGGTCTCCTGAATGATGGTTCAGCGTGCTAGTCACTGGTCCACCCGTTTCAGTAAGAAAATAGCGTGGGAGCAGTACCATGGACAATAACCAAGAGATCTATGAGGCCTACAATTAACGGCAACATGTCACATAAATCAGATCAGCCGTTTTGATTTTCTTTCACAGGTCTAATAAATTGAATATTGAATCAATCAACATGAGTAATGAATAAAACAGGAAGGTAGTGACATATTCATTTTGAACTCAAGGTGCATATACAGCTTTTCACCACATTTTATGTAAACATGCCGGTATCGCTCATCCAACAACGCATATGTTGCGTTTTCCTAGTTTTATAATAAAACAGCTGGAAAAAACTCATGATATATTCTTAGAAAGATGTCGAACGCGGTGACTATATACCAGCAAGCTATAACAAAACTACCCCTCAACATTGATCTTGAATTAAAACTATAATTTTATTGAAAAAAACCACCCCATGAGGTTAGTGGAGTGATGTCAAGCTGTATTTGTGCACCCTTAGAGTAATTTAAACCCAGTTGGGTATCAACCCTTTACTCATTGAATAGCCCTGAATATGTGTGATGCGCAGTCCAGTGATACCAATGGAACAGCATGATTTGGTTTGTCCGTAACCATTCTATAAAAGATAGAAGTATAGTCGTTAGCATGGAGATAGAGCTGTTATATTACTTCTGTATTTTTTTATTTATTTTTTTTTTGAACAAAAGAACATAGAACATAAATATGAATGAAGGAACAGTCACGTGATGTCCACAAAGCCCTAAAGAGCTTGAGTGTAGATTATAGATTGAAAATTAATGGAAAGAATATTGTGTAATGCGATGATTGAAACGGAAGTATGCATAACAAGGTCGAATAAAATAGTTTCATGATAATTATTGTTTGCTTATCGACCCCACCAAAAACTAGGTTCTAAGGGGGTACGAATGAGCAGGTGATAATGAAACTATGAAGTAATGATAAGTGAATGGACGTTTACAAAAAAAAGGTGCCTCATGCGGGACTCGAACCCACGCCTTACGAGGTGTCGTAGCTGACTCAGCAACAGAGGGAGAATAACAGTTCATGGCTCTTAAAAGCCGAGAAAAAAATGTATATCATTTTTAGTTCATAGTTCATAGACTTGCGCGGTCATATGAAATCATTTCTTTTATTTCATTTCTATTTCTTTTATTTCTTTTTCTTTTTTTCTACTTTTTATCATTTTATTTGATATGTACAGTAAATTGCAATTTGAATAATATCTATAGGCCTATACGCAACTGCTAATTTGTTCACAGAATTTTGTCTCAATATTAATCGTTTCAGAATTTTGAAAAAAAATGATAAAATGAATTATTTAAAAACCTAAAAAGTTCAAAATTAGATAAATCCTCCCCCCTTCCACCAAGAAATTTGATCAACTATCTTATACCGTCCAACCTGTGTGGCGCTCACCAAAAATACAGAGAAAATGCCAAGAGAGTCGCATATGTAGATCTTCGTTTACGTTCATCCATTAATCGTGATTTTTTCCCCTCCTCTCAAATAGCTGGACAACCTCCAACATTTTCTTCCGAAAATTACATTCTATAATATTATAATATATGTTACTAAAGCGATCTCATAGAAATTCTAAGATGATTAAATATAGAAGCGTTCTTAGCGCGTTATCGCCTTTGCGCAGACTTGACGTTATTTATTAACTTGAAGCTGTTCAATTTTAAAGCTTTTTTCTTTCCTGTTTTTCTCACGTTCTCAGATTCTGATTAATCACTTGGCGATGTCGTCGTTTATCAAACACCAATGAAAAGGCGAGATGTTTTCGTAGTTTGTATTTTGTAAATACGTTAAACAAAGTGAAACTCCTATCGGACCCGGTTCGATCCCCGCCACCGTCCATCTTTACAGGGGTTTTTCGTGGTTTCCCTCTGTAGTCTAGGCTAATGCCGGGATGGTTCCTACAATATAGGCCACGACCGCTTCCTTCCCACTATCCTTCCCACTACCCATAAAAACCTTCATCTCATCATCCCATCATCTCATTAATCATTCATCCGACGCCAATAGATCTTAGTAATCATTACAGTGCGTCGTTAAAAACCCCCCCAAAAAAAAAAAAAAAAGTGAAACTCCGACGGATCAGTTGGTGGCACGGTGAACTGTCAGACCGGGATTCGATTCCAGTCATGGTCAACAATCCTGGCAGAGGTTTATCGGGATTTCCTTCAGTCAGTCGATGGCACGCTGAACTACATTGAGAAGACCAGGGTTCGATTCCAGTCATGATTAAAAATCCTGGAAGAGGTTTATCGGGATTTCCTTCAGTCGGTCGATGGCACGCTGAACTGTCATTCAGGAGACCGAGGTTCGATTCCAGTCATGGTCGACCATCCTGACAGAGGTTTATCGTGGTTTTTCTCTTTCCTTAACAACAGCAGGTCACGACCATTTCATTCCCATCCATCAAAAACAACGTATGAAATACCCTTTCATCTCATCTTCTCGGCTTTCAATTCATCATTGAATTGTTGGATTTCAAAGTCTCGAAAGATCGTGATCAACATTGCAATGCGTCGTTGAACCTAAACCAAAATGAAGTAATACAAAATCTTATACATTTTAAAATATCTATTCCTCATATTTTCTTGGTATTCTTCCCAATTGATATATATTCATATATTTATATATATATATATATATATATATATATATATATATATATATATATATATATATATATATATATATATATATATATATAAATTCAAAACACTATATTCCACTGTTTTCATATATATCAACCAATATATATATATATATATATATATATATATATATATATATATATATATATATATATATATATACATATATATATATATATATATATATATATATATATATATATATATATATATATATATATAGGCATATATATATATATATTTATATAATACATATATATATATATATATATATATATATATATATATATATATATATATATATATATATTAATATGTATGTGCGTTTGTGTGTATATATTTCACAATAATTGAAGTAAACGTGGCTATAAAATTTTCCGTCTATGATGCATATACACGTTGGTCTACCCATCTCAGCCAATAAAATAAAAAAAAAAGATAAATTAAAAACAATAGTTGCGGTTTAAATCATTCAGTGTGAATTAGCTGAAGCAGCTATCCTTCATGATGAGGTATGCTTTTAGGGCTACTTCCCGGAATGATAGATCGGAATGGGTGGGGAGAGTGTGCGGGGGGGGGGGGGGGGAGAGTCAGCGAAGAAACAGTGTAGGGGTAAAGGGTAACTAACCGTTCACGAAAACCAATTCCGTTAAAATGTTCGCTGGACGTGTTAAATCGTGTGAAAAGTATACATTTTAAATCGAATAACAAAATTATATTTTCTTCTACATTATAGTTTGGGTCAAGTTTTTATTTCACGGAAAGAGGGAGAATAAATTGATAATACACACTCTCTTCTCTTGTTTCGTACGTTTCTCCGTATCCGGTGTCTCCCAAGTGGTTACAAAATCCTAACAAACTGTAAATCAAAAATTACGAGTGAAATTTATCGGTGGGAAAGCAGCACATGGCCAGCAAAAATTGAATGCAAAACTCTGATCTGAAATTCATATTTTATAGAAATAAGGGTTGTTATATACATATATATATATATATATATATATATATATATATATATATATATATATATATATATATATATATATATTGAACGAGAAGGGTGGTGTTATATTTCACACTCTTTTATTGAATTTCTGTACATGCCGGTTCGTTGATTTTTCCAGCAGGTGTCCACAATGAAAAACAAAACGGATTTGAAGAATTCTAGTTGGTTAGATCAAAGTTCTAAATGTGAGAGGATGATTTAACGTAGGTCTACAGAGAGCGTTTCTATTCTTAAAAAAAGTCTAGAGTCGAATTGACCACTGGTGATAGACGAGCTTATGAGCAGGGCATCTAGATGCACTCGTGTGAGCATTAAGAGCCCTAATTGGTGATGCCAAATTTCCCACACAATGAACAGCCCCTTTGATTGGTTGTCATGTTTAGTGACGTTCGTGGGCGGTGACGTAGACGCGTGACTATTCATAGTGACTTTCACTAGTGGTGTATTCTTGCAGATTTGATAATATACTATTTGCTCATGCTGATTTATTATCCCAATATTTTTAATATTGCCTGAAATATATTATTTGGTATTTTACTTTTTCAACGTTGAAATATTTTTCAAACATCTTATTTTATTGTATTCTTTCTTATATTTTTCTCTTGGGTCTTATATTCTCTTATTGATCGTTGTATTGAATTTTTTTTGGATTAGTGAAGCGAAGACTCTATTTTACCATACTCAAAAATAACGAAAGCATTTTTTTGTTCATTTTTTTTTGTTCACGCTCCACGCGTCAAATGTGACATTTTTTTGGATGAATCTTGGCATACACATATGTCATGATCTAGCTCGATAGTGTATAGTTTTGAGGCACAATTGGTCGAACCATTTATGAAAAATATTTCGAAATTTTGGAAAACCTCTTGAAAATATTAAAAACAAATTTTCTCCGAATAAATTCACATTTCTACTTGATTCGAGCACAGATAACCAATGAGATGATTCTCATTGATCAAAGTGCATCTATCGAATTCATGTATATTAAATCATGCACCAATGATAGTTTATATATAGGCCTATTTAATTAAAATTACCAAGAAAAACTAAAATTAGTTTCAAATTGGTTGCCTTATGTAGGGTCTACCATGATGTACAAAAATTGTTCTCTCATTCTTATTTTCATAATTAAATTTACGCCAATTTTAATTTTAATTTTTATGTTCATTATCATTTAAACTGTCGAATTGAATTATGTTAATAATATATTCATTATTAGCATTGTCAATCACATGTAATGTTCTTGTTTTAATCTCACAGATAAGCCAGATACGGCTTAGTAGACGAGAGTTTGAATTGTGTCAACTAATTCAACTAATTTGTGACAGTGAATAAAAAAAAATAAAAAAAAAGATTTCAAAAATTGACCATCCATGACACTCTGTCTATCTCTGGATGGAAAATGTGTCGCGTTTAGGGCAGTAGCAGCCATATCAGATTACATCCTGGACCCTTGTCCCAGTGTGCATGCCATCAACTGTCACTCTAATCTCCCCCCCCCACCCTCCCACCCCACCTCGTCCGACGTCCCCGACCCACCCCTTCGACCAGGGATGAGACGTCTATAAATTTAAAATTGAACTCGTATGCGAATCACCATATCATACAGGGGTAGCAAACCTCGACGAGATTGAGGACAAGAACTATTTATATATATATATATATATATATATATATATATTTTTTTTTTTTTTTTTCATTGAGTAACATAAAATACGAAGCGATTCATTACGATTCATTTTGATTTCATTATCATCAAAATCTTGATATTCAATCATTGTTTTCAATCTGTTCAGAAGTGGTACCTCTCTGTTGTTATTTCAAGATTTTGAGTAGATAAAAAAATAAATATAGATGATAGGATGAAGTTTTGAGTTTTGAGACAGTTATTAGATAAATATTTGATCTTCAGATTCAAACTTTAGAGAGTATGACAATTTGTATTGCCATGTATGGGCTTAAAGTGAATTGAGAATTATTGGTAGCCAGAAGAGCCACTTCGTGGTGGTTCGTTGAAATTGTTTGAAATACTCATTTTGGTGGAGGCGCCGAGTTTTGGAATTTCCTTGAAAATTCAAGTTATACCGAATTTAATTTTGTTGATTCAATACGTTTTCAATAAGTTCAATATTTCTACACTTAATACATTGTATTATGACATTTTTTCGAAAACAAATTCAATGAAACAAAATAAAGGATTTTATTGAATTGAATTTTTTTTTTTTTTATCAAATACTGATACCAGAAAAACCAATTCATACATTCTGAAAAATGTATTCGATATATTTTCTATTTATCCTTGTGGTACTGTACGACCTCACCAACAGCTACGTTTACTCAATTGATAAAATTATTTCTTGACTTACTGAATATTCTTTCTAGTAAAATTACATATCTGAATCTATTGAATATAATGAGCTCAAGATAAGTTCATGGTTATGAAGCTATTTGGAGGTACGAATGGAATGAAGTAATGGTATAGGTGAGAGGTATTTGAAAAAAAACATGTCTGCAGCGGGACTCGAACCAGCACCCGTCCTTTCTATTGGGATATACAGATCCATTTGATTGAGAGATTGAATCTGAGACAGTATAACGCATGACAAACTGCATGATTTCAACACAAGAAACAAATCCGCATTCGTCTTGGAGGCTCACAAGCTGGAGCTCTTCAAGAAAAGTCCAGTTTATGCTGGGTGTAGATTTTTTAATTGTTTACCTATTATGCTAAAAGATGCCAGCAAACTCGATTCTAAAATTGTATTCAAAAAAAGACTACGCAGTTATCTGATTGACAAATGCTTTTATAGGTTAGATGAGTTTTGTTAAAGTGTGATCATATTGAGATTTTTATATTGATCATTTTGAATTTTTGTTATATAACTTTTTTTATGACTTTCCATTATATCATGTAATGATCCAAAAGGAAATAAAACCATTATTATTATTATTATCATTATTATTATTATATTCTCGTTTTATAGAAGTGTGTACGAGACTAAATGATATGACTATGTATAAAAAATATTTTGATAATATGTCCACCGATTATTTGTATATCCCTGATATTGTAAGGGGTGGCGAGGGTATTTTAATGTTCAAAGTGTGGGGTGGGTTTTTTTTTCGGGAGAGGGGGGAGGGTTATTGGGGGGTGGATTCATAGCTACTTTGGTAAAGATGGCTGCATTGATGTTCTAAAAATAGTATCTATTGGACAGAGGCTTTAGTAGAAGATCTCTTTTGAATCTTAGATTTGCGAATATAATTTAAAAGGGGGTATTTCATATATTTATACCGGGGTATATTGTGAATTGTGACGTGTATAATGTAGCGACGTTACATGAGTCGACAAACTCGGAAATGGAAAGTCAAAGGACAATAATATAGACAAGACGAGTGGAAAATGGGAGAGATGAAATGTGAATGGATGAAATTATGAATATGTGTAGGAAGCGTCAAATTAAATCTTTATATGAAAACGAAATATGATGGAATGATTATAAATATTGTTTTTTAACGACCCCATCACATGATGATGGGCCCCATCATCATCTGTTGGTTATTTTGGTGTGAGAGTGAGTAAGAGATAAAGGGATGATGAGTGAAAGGGCGTTTACAATAACTCATGCATTATGTTGGACTCGAACCCACGCCCAACGGTGACTTTAGTTTCTGAAGCGGTGCCTCAGCTGCTGACTCAGCTACGGTGGGCGGCCATATATATATATATATATATATATATATATATATATATATATATATATCCATGGTATGATTTTGAAACTGATTGAAAATTGTGACCTCCCCGGGTTTCGAACCCGAATTTCCAAATAACCGGTCTGGACGCGTTTCCAATCCT
>OZ023331.1:41380196-41567696 GCA_964007535.1 Brachyptera risi | reverse complement strand
GAATCCCTTTTATACCTAACCAAATACGCAATCTCTTGCCAACCCTTTTTGATACCTTCAAGTCTTCACCGTTCGTTTTTCAACCATCCAGAATTTAAATATGAATAATTTGCGTGCTACGATGGACCTAATGTAACTGTTACCTACTCCAGGTATCAACTCTATTGAAAACGACCGATAAATATAACAAAATATAGTGACCAGAAAACCCTTTCATGAATCAAAATTTCGTCGGTAAAAATCATATTTCAATATATGTTAAATCACTGGATGGGAGTGGGTCGTATTTCCGGAGTGTAGGTTGGTGGTTGGCAATATCCGGTTCAGAGGTAGAAACTAGGTCGTCATTTAGATAGGAAGGAAATGCAGAAGGAAATTGTGAAGTTGAATCAGAAAAAAACGGTGTATTCGTTTTGTTGCTTTGAAGGATGAGCGAGAAAGGAAATTGACCACTTTACTGTGAGTCTTATCTTTACGAGAATGGTACACACACGTATTATACATTTCGAATTATACATCATACATTTTACGACAATCTTCATTTTAAATTAATTGATGATTGATTGATTATATAATTTGTCAAAATGTTTTATAATATTATTTTTATTCTCTGGAAAATAACCAACACGATTTTATCAAAAAAAAATATGTAGCAAGAAAAACTATACATTATAATGTCAGTACAGTTCAGTGAACATCTAGGACTCGTCACTGATGACTTTTTTTGTCTGTTATGCGCTAACGATACACAAATAGATGATTTTCTTATAGACGGTGAGATAGAAATTAAAATGCAAAACTTCTACTATTAGATATATCCATTAATTTTATATCTTTAGTTTTCTTGAGATACCCCTTATCATTGATCTTGGGTTTTATTATGTGTAGACACTACTAATATTGTATGATTATGAATGGATTGAATGAAAGATGATAGTAAAAAACACGAATACACGCCAGATCTACAATGGTTCTTCTCAATTTGTATCCATTAGAAATTGTTTCTGCTTCTCTACACAATAAACAATAATACAAATGATTAATTAGACAATTCAGAAGATATGTCATCAACACAATAAAAAACAACTACGTTTATTTTCTACATTAATCTTTTCACCGTCTGAATGTATTGTGATTCCATTTCACATATTAATCAATTTCAATTGTCATCACTATATACCGGAAATAGAACGTATTCGGTAAAATTCGGCATCTACGAAACAATACCCCGAACAAAAACTCCGATAACCAATTATCCCCCCCCCACCCCTTCCCCCCTGGCTCTATTAACGAAGAAAAGGGTTCGAAGCCCGTCTGTGAAAGTGAACGCTTTAATGTCTCGCACCGCCACCCTGACCTATGCCACACGATAATTCGTTAGCCACTGCCGCCTAGTTCACGCTGGGATTGATATAATTACACAGCTGTTTATGAGTGACTGTAGAGTCTGGCGCTCGACAGAGCTACCGTAGCAGATGCAGATTCGAATTTATATCGGGACACGCGTGTTCAAAGGCTTGGTACACTCGGCACCGATGTGTTATTCACAATGTTTCATACTTGTATTCAAGAAAGAAGATTATTACCAAAATAACGAACATATACATTTTTGAAAATAAACAATTATCATATTGATTTTATCACTTCTACTAATTTTCACTCGGATTTATTATTGTTGGATAATTCAAGGACTTCGCAACCTTTGAACTAGATCTCAATGAATAATGTCGATTTTTATTTTTTCAATTTTAGAGGAAGACCAGAGATCATCACCACAATTTCATATTTTTTTTTGTCCTCCAGAGACCATTTGTCATGACGTGGGCATCACCGAACCTGTATAGAAACATGGACAGAATCGAGTGATGTCACGTCACAAATCAGGAAAAAGGCCCGGTCCTGGAGGAAAAATTATTCAATTTCAATTTCTAAAATTGAGATTATAATTTCTAGTTTTCTCTAAAATTGTAAAAATAAATATCGTCATTGTTAAAATCTAGTTTCAAGGTCTTCCAAATTTTTTTATTCGTTAGAAAACCCACTTCTTACGTGTCTACAAGTATTATAATACATTATGGTCGATGAATATCATACAGGTTGTCATGTATATATATATATATATATATATATATATATATATATATATATATATATATACACATATATATATATCTCGGTCACTAGGGGCAGGTAACTCGACGCTACGATGTCACCACTCTCATTTGTACCAGCGGACCGTCGCGACGCCCCCCTCCCCCCCACCCCCCGCTCGCCCCCTCCCCTAACAGATTCCCCGCGGGAGTCTTACAGGACGTATATATACGGTGGACCCTCTAAGGAAATGAACGGCGCAACACCAAGGGAAATACTCCTTCTGCATCGTATTCACGGGTATATGGTTGATGCCACGGTAAAGACATGCATCATGTAAGGGATCAGTATACGGGTGTGGGCAAGAGCACAGGATCGGGAGACGACGTCGGAGAGACGTCACAAGATGGACGATGGCATGAATTTTGTATGGTCGGTGATAAACCTAGTTTTGGTAATGGGTATAGGTTGTGTTTTGTGGGTGGTTGAGGACTTGAGACTTTGACGTTGTTTTTTTTTATGAAAACTTTGTGTGAAATTGTCTAGTACAATAATACAAATGAAATACTGTACTATAATTAGATTTATTTTTACTAGAAATTTAATCACTGGTTCAAGCGATAATTAGCGGATTAACTTGTTATCATCCATCGTTCGTATACTGTCATTTTTGTACCTTAATTAATAATTAGTCCATAGTTGACACATTTAATTTCTCGTTGAATGTGATCTTGATCATCTTTGAGTATTGATTGCTAGTAGGTTAATGATAAAATTATTATTCAAAATTGTTTATTTTTAAAATGTATATTCATTAAACCATAACTTGATGAATAATAATGAAAATGTCCAATATCATCTCCCAATACATTTCCAATAGTATTTCTTATATGTAGGCGTATATAGCAATAATCAAAATGAATAAAATTATGGTGGTATTGGATGATGTTTAAATAATAAAATGGTGATGGTAAAATTAGTAACAAAATTGCTAGTCATTTGAACGTTAAACTTTAATTTGAATGTTCATGTATGATTGGAAGGGTAACAACGATTTCATTATCCATCGGAATAATTGATAGAGAAAGTAAATCATTTCGCATCTATTACATACTCACCAGTTTGAATCAATAATAAGTCTAATTTGTATATCTGAATCTCAAAGTTTCACTGATTCCAGCAAAAAAAAAAAATATATATATATATATATATATATATATATATATATATATATATATATATATATATATATATATATATATATGTATATCCTTCTTTTAGGAAAATTCCTCATTGTCTTCAACATCTATTTTATAACACATGTCCATTGTTACTAAAACTTATTTTCTTAACACCGACAACTTGATACAGTGTTACTAATCAGACGGCGAGAAAAATAAATAAAGGTATTTGGTTAGCATTATAAGAGTGCTTTCGCCACACCAACCCAAATGGACTTGGGGCTTGGTAATCTACCCCAAGTAGCCTACTGTCGTTAAAAAAATAATAATAATGAGAGATTTTCTATCGTGAACTGATTTAAAAAACTGAAACAAAATCAAATACAAAATCAATAACAATATAGGCCACGACCGCTTCCTTCCCACTATCCTATCCCACATCTTCACGATAAGAGTCATACACACACTTGTGAAACCCATGAGGTACGAAAAATAAACACGTATTAAAAATAAATATTGCAACATATTGCCATTTTCCAAATTATTTATAAAGAAACTATCTCGTTCCTTCCCAAACTATACCTGTAAGGTAGTGGAGTGAATATTAATGATTGGTGACCTATTGAAACTGTAATGGCTTTGTAATATACATCGAAAAAGTGACTTATAACACGAAACAAAATACAGAATCAAACACATTATTGAAAATGGAAAAATCAACATACTTTTATGAGATAGGCTTATTCAAGAAAAAAACGATTTCAAATATTTATCTCCCCTCAAAATATTCCATCTTTTGGTGGGATTGTTAAGAAAATGATAATAATGACCGTGTAACATTGAAAGTCAATTTGTAATTCATATTTAAAAAATGTAAAGTAATATAAAACAAATGTCTCGCATCTCAAACTCGACTGAAATTACATGAATAAATTCAAAATCGAGATGAAAAATCAAATACACATGAAAACAAAAATCGGAACAATTCCATAATATATATTCCCAACAGACTCATATAAATTCATTACTATTCCCTCCTGTTACTGTTTATTGTTCTAGTGCGCATGCGTTGATATGTCAATGTCAAGCATGTGTGGTCCTAGGTTGATTGAGCGAGCGTAATTGAACGTGACTCAACTGGACTTGTGTGGCATTTCCCTTCTTCTCTGTGTTTCTGAACTTTTGTACTCACTATACGCAGGCTGGACTCTTTTTTGATCAAAATTATTCATTTGTGAGCATGCAGACTTATCCGACTTCGATCTGTATCGTTTTGAAAAAAAAACTGTCTTGAGAAATCTAAAAAAAAAAAAAATTGGAATGGGATTTTTCGAATTTTTTATTTCTATATAATTTGAATATATCAACGATACACACTATAAAAAACTACACACAAATCAAAACAAATAAAAAATCGGAACAACTTCACATTTTCTCAACTTTTTCGTAAACCATTCGAACTATTCCGTTTTCCTCCTGTTTATTGTTATAGAGCGTACGCATTGTTATCTTTGATTAAGTGCGGCCATGTCCTGGAATGTCCTGGGTTGATATATAAACAGGTCGTCTCAGAGCTATTACCAGGATTCCTAAGGGGTGTATTCTACCATGTATAAGGGTGGGTTATACATACACCAGCGCACCATCCCCTATGCCAGCTTACATAAAACGGGGGTAGGTGGCGGGTGGAGAGGCAGGGGGGGGGATGATGCCAAGATATAACACACTACATTGGGAATAGCATATAGGACAATAAAGTTTGCCGCAAAACATATACTAAGTCTCAGCCCAAGACGTTTTTACTAGTTTATTTCGTATGTAAATATGTTATACGTATAAATTCTTTTCTCTTTCCGTGTGTTTATAACCTACTTGCTGTGTATGTGTGTGTTTACTTGTCGTGTTGAATTATGTTTGGCAATTTTGAATGAGGTTGTGTGGTCAAAGAGAATATAATATAAGTATCGTTTTAGTACGCATAAATAATTGACAAAATGGCCATGAACTAAAATTACCCCATTAGAACGTTTTCAAAAATACTCAAGTACCTTCGTCCTATTTTAGACATACGTCTACAGACTCAGAAAAAAGAAATCTTATAGTAGGCCTACTGAAAAATTTCAATACTTCAATCGACTTTGATAAAGTAATGTCAATAAAAATGACATATAGAATAAAGTTAATGCATTAAAAAATCTGGAAGATTTTATAACTTCATTTGTTGTCATGGGCCTATATTTACAGCGTTGATGTTTTCATAGGATTGAAACATCAATAGTTATTACCGTATATATTATGATAATTAAAATGTATACTGTTTAATTTCATCGGTTAATTATTGACGAGGATATGACGAGGTGGTTATAAGTTCAATAAAGTCGACCATTCAACAAAAATAAAAAAATAAATCAATTACAAAATTAACAATCACAAAAATGTTGGGTTTAGGATAGAGAGTCGGCTAGAACAACATACCTGTAGCCGTTGATGGTAAAATAATCATCATATTTCATAGTCTTCAATTGGTGACAATCACTTTGCATTTGTAGTTATATGAAATGTGGCTTAATCTTCGCCTAGTCTATTTTTAGTTTAGCTATGCATTTTTGATAAAATGGTTAGGTTGAAATAGGCCCATATATATTAAATATACAGTTTAATTCAACATAAAATTCTTCTGTATATTACACATTCTAATTTAGTTACAGAAATGTAGGAATAGTATAATATTTTCTGTTTGCAAGAACAACCTGGTTTCTTTTTCCAAGGAAAACTCCACAAAAGATGTTATTAATTTTTATACAATTTCTTCAATCAATAATTTGAACTCAATATTATTCTGCTATGACCCAAAATTGACATAACTGACCATTCGAATATATTCCTAACAAACAGAATATACAAATATCTTCATCTTATGCCTGAACTAAAAGCAGCATCCACATTTAACTATCGAATACGGAGTCAAGTCACATATAAAAACATAAAAATAATGTATGATGTTCTTGTAGATGTATCGAATTACATACCAAACATATTGATGACATTTTTATGGAGGACATTACTTACCAATGATCTATTCTTATAAAAACCAATATTGGAGCATAAAACCTATCGGTAGACAAGATAAGCTTGTATCTATAGGATGAGGGGTAAAAAGGGTGGGTTTGTGGGGAGGTAGGTGGGGAATGGCTTGTTACAAGTGAATTATACTGTCCCAACCTACTCATAAACAATGTTATACAGTTTGCATATTTTTTCTCTTGTAGTTTTTCATGTGATGTATCTATTTCAAGTTTTTCGAGATATTTAGAGATGCTTTGTTAGATCTATTTATAATTTTGTTTTTAGATATATATGGTGAAGTTCATGATACAAATGGAATATTCTGAAATTCGGACGACTGTATACAAATTTTGAAATTCAAAATTATAGGTAAAATCTGATGAAATCAACTTATTTGTCAACATTTGTCCCCGGTATTGAAATTTTATAAGATTCTTCAACCAACAAAATTGTTCAATTCAATTATGAGTGATAGCATTTCATTCAAGAAGTGATAATTGATGTGAATGATGAGAAATGTTTGAGACAAAAATAAATTAATTCAAAAAGTAGAAAACAGAAGTAAAATATGTGCGAATAAAATGAAAAACCCAACAGAATTATTTATAAATAATCACAAGACAACCGAACCATTTTTCAGAATAGGCCTAAAGAAGAATTCTCTTTTTCAAAATATGTATGTAGTCCATACTTTATACAACTAACAAATTTTTTTTTTTTAAGTTCAAAGAACCTTATTCAAAATTCAAAATTATTCAAAATTTCATACACTCGAATTGAAAATGTTCGATCAATTATAATCTCACTCCAAACCCTGCCGGGTGAAAATTTGAAGCCAAGATGGAGATTTAATATTCCAGCAAATACAAAAACTTGTTTCTTATAAGAGGTATGAAATCAAAACTGTATGCCGAGTGCCATTCCTCAGTTACATTGACAAGTTCACCTCTAATTTTCACCTGTGCTGATCTCTCTGTCTGTACCATTCAGAGATGATCCAGTTATTTCAACAATAACACATTACATACATTATACGCCCAACAAACACCCTTTAAAATACCAGCTCAAGCTATTTAACCCTTCAACCTCAATTTACTTGGCAATGAAATGATCTAGTTTATCTCTTTAGTTTATTTCATACGTTCAACTATGGGATTCTGTAGATATGGACCAGTTTGCAGGTCGTTGTGTACATAATCTCTTCACACATAAGGGAGGAAAAGGGGTGAAACGTTCATAATCAAAACTGGTCAGGCAATATTAAAATATTTCATACCTTTTGACCGCTCATTACAAATGATGATCTAGTTATCTCTTCAAAAGACATTGTTGTAAGTTGATACTACAAACAGAGATTCTGTGTATATCTAAATGGACCAGTTTTAGTAAAACACGTTTATACATATTATATATATATATATATATATATATATATATATATACATATCTTATTCGGGATGCTGGATAAAAAAAAGGGTGAAAACCAATTAAAAACTGGTAATGTGGTCGAGTATTTTGACCCTATACGACTTTACGATCCTTTTATAGGATGCTTTGCGTATGAATACATAAACTTGATCTTGTTTTGATCTCCGATGCATTTTTATTAACTGAAAGATCAAGTTTTAAGACACGTGTATATTTAGAGGAGCATCCCTTAAACCGGTCATTCGAATCTGTGGAATTGTAGCTCGGGTTTATATTGTGATGATTGTGAACGATAATACATACACAAGGGATGATCTAGTTACCAGTGGTACAGCACACTTTTTAACTTAACCTCAACAGGTATTTTTGATCTCATGGAAATTGTTAGTATAAAGGGATGCTATATGGACCGGAGGGTGATTCATTTTGTTATTTTCTTGTTTTTAATAATAGAATATTATTATGTATTTGATGCTCACACTTTGGTTGGTCATTTGTACTTTCAACCCCGTAATGAATTGATTATACTCAGTACAAAGAAAACGATAACAAATTAAAATTAATAATTAATATCAGTTATTGAGACATTAAAATATAACAATATTGACAATATATGTTGGATTTAACGACAATGTATGATGTCAATGTATGATGACAACAATGTAATGATAACTAAGATATATTGGCGTAAAAGACAATAACAATATTTTATGTAACATTATTTTCATTGGATCATCATTGGAGATATTACACGTAATATCAATTAAGAAATTAAAATTATCCAAGCAATGAAAAATATATTTTTTGTTGTTGTTGAAGAAGCCTATGAATCAAGATGCATTGAGGGGTTTGTTTGCGGCCAGGGGCAAACGCAACCCTCAATGCATCTTGCTATGAATATATTTATTTTTTGGTAAGATATCAATCAGACATACTCATGCGTTCAATGTGCAGTGTAAATGACATTGTATCCCCATTATGCTTCAAACTTACCCTAATAATAACCTGCTACAAAATGTAGGGTTTCCTAAATTTCTATAAAAAATACGTGACCTTTGAACACTTATACTACACTTAATCCCCCCTAACCCCTTCAGAACCACCCCGTATATTGTTACTACCCCTATTGTTAAATTCAGAAACCGATTTTTACCACAAATCCGTTTATTTCACACAGAAATATCACATATTATTATACCTTATATCGAGCGAGACGAAAAATCCAACTATTTGGAAATTCAGAGGGCGGTGCATGGGGGATGGGGCGCCGGGAGAGACAGACAGAGAGAGAGAAAGAGAGAGAGGTGGAGGGTGGAT
Organism: Brachyptera risi; assembly: GCA_964007535.1. Classification (NCBI taxonomy): domain Eukaryota; kingdom Metazoa; phylum Arthropoda; class Insecta; order Plecoptera; family Taeniopterygidae; genus Brachyptera; species Brachyptera risi. Next base: position 41,558,613 of record OZ023331.1, on the reverse strand, counting down.
ATCATATCAAACACAATCGAGGATATTTTTAGTGGAAAATTGGCTGTAAAAGGAATACGGAAGTGGCTCATAAAAAACTGGTTTATATAAATGTTTATACAACGTGAATGAAAATGTTTGTTTTGGAAAATAAATGTATATATTTATGATCAAAGAATGGATATGTGATGTTTGTGCTATAAATGCTCTTTACTTATATGATAACGTAGTATATATATATATATATATATATATATATATATATATATATATATATATATATATATATATATATATATATATATATATATGTAATATTCCACAAGCACATTGAACCGTCATTCAGGAGACCGGGATTCGATTCCCTCCATAATCGACTATCCTCACAGAGGTTTTTCGTGTCTTCCCTCAGTAGTTGAACTGAATACTGTAATCAGGAACGTACCATGATCGCTTCCTTCTCACCGTACAAAACATCTGATAGAATAACTTCTCATCTCATCATCCCATTAGCACATTCATCACGGAATGACACTAATAGATCGTAGTTATTCTGTTCGTCGCTAACCCAATATAAATGTGCATCAATGATTCACATTAAATTCAAGTTCTAATAGCAATATGTTTGATATCATACGAAACATTAAATTATTCAAAATTTTCATGGAAAACATGATGAACTTGTATAAACAATTCAATTCAATTTCATTTCATTTTATTCTGTATGATATAATAGCTGATAGATAATATGAGTGAGGATAATAAATCAACAGAAGCACGCGTAAAAACAGAAGTTCTTGAGTGAACCCCAGTGATATCAAATTTTAAGTTCACTTGTGAGATAATCCATCTTTTATCCATCAATGTTTTTTTTTTACGAAAAATGAAGCTTGATAGCAATTCTGTATTTTGATGGTTCAAGAGTTTCCATCTCAGCTGATAGATGATTGAAAGATTCTGCAAGACTCCGACTTGAAAACATATTACTTTTCAACTGCCCATTCATTCATATTTCACAATCAAATCAAATGATGGAATCAAATAATTCGAATATTTCCTCAGACAACTTGACGTGCAGTTTGTTTTTCCTTTCAAATTTCAAGTAGTTTTCATTCATAAATAATGTATACACAAACCCAGTACTAATGAATAAGTTTCATCAGATAATATCCAACTCACTATTCGCAATTATATTTACCTTTTGTTAAACTATTACTCCAAGTATATACCGTCTACTAGTCATATTCAATCTGATATCATCTTTATATTGTCTAGTAACACGGATTTCTACCACCGATCCCCTCCCATCTTTCTCACAAAGGACGTGTCAACCCTTTCAACCACTGGCACAGCAATGACCCGAGATAGATATCACCTACTTGACCTCAACTCGAGAGATACCCGATCTGTGATTGGTCGACCACGCCATGTGACACTCTTGAATATCCAATGAGAACTCTTGACACATTAATCAATTCAATGTTATCAGTGTGAACCATCGATAAGGTCCAGTCATCTGAGTGAAGAGAACTTGAAACGAACTTTTTTTAAGAGTTTTTTTTCTGCTTTCGAATGCAGAATGTATCCCCCCCCCTCTCTCTCATCCCTTCATTCTCTCGCTCTCTTCCTTTCATCCTGTATTATCCTCTTCTTGGTATTTCTATCTCGCTCGGTTGGTTTGAATTTTGAATTGATCTTTCTCTCTTGCTCTCTTAGTTTGAATTTTGAATCTCTCTTGGGTAGGTGAGGGAAGGGGAGGGGGGGGGGGGTGAAGAGGGTTTCGGAACCTTTAGGCACTTGGACCCTTGATCCTACGTAAATTGGATGGCTTTGCGATGTTTCTATCTATACAGTGAGTACAGTCTATAATAAAACAACAATTTACATTCAGATCTGTATTCTTAAATTACTAAAGAGAGGTTTTTTCTTTTCTCTTTTGAATGTCTTCCCAATGTTTTATAAAGATTAGATTTCAGATGAGTTGTACTCAATACTTGAATGATTGTTATTTATTTTTCAGTTCATCATCCACATGAAATTGTTGGAATTATATATAATATGATAAAATTAATTATTGGATTCTGAACCTACATATACATGAGGGAAGCTCTCAATTTTAATTCGGTGAGGCAATATGATCACAATGACGTGCACTAATTTGAATTGTTGCACATCATAATTGTGCACTAGCTGCTTGGTTAATTTGAACAGAATTTTTTATTTACATTTTATGTATTTGCTTTTGCTGGATAATTTCCGTATATGTATATATATATATATAAATATATATATATATATATATATATATATATATATATATATATATATATATATATATATATATATATATATATATATATATGAATATATTCCCATTCTACCACCCAATGAAATGAAATATTCATTTCATTTAAAAATATACGCATTTACTCTTTTGATATTCATATCTATCACTTCTTTTGTATTTCTTCATCTTCAACTTTTTATCCCAATACTTCTAAATTCCCCAGTTGACCATTTTAAAACACGACGCATCTTTGAATATATACAAATCATCACTACATTCGATATTCGTATATATATATATATATATATATATATATATATATATATATATATATATATATATATATATATATATATATATATATATATATCGATTCTCAATTATGATATCACATACCATACTATTCTTTTCTTCGTGTGGGCTAAAAATAGCACCATTCTTTTTCGTATCAGCAAAAATTGCCACTGGTAGTTTTCTGCTGACGCTGTTTCTGTCCCCTTACCCCCCCCCTCCCCTCCCGCCTCTTTTCCACCCTTCCTACAAGGGTAGGTGAAGAGCAGAGGGTTTTAGAGGAGCGCTTCTTATCAGAAACTAACCAGCAGTCAAATCCAAAGCCTCCTTAAGTCCTCTGGCTTGGCTGGCTGTCCGGCCAATGGTGAATATTGAGAAGGCCGTGGGTGGGTGGAGGGCGAATAGAAAGCCAATATGCAGTGTAAGCGTGTGGACATAAGAAGTGTATTGCATTGACTAACCGCACTTATACACGGTTTGCTTGTTATAGTGGCTATTTTAGGAAGGGATTTTATTGAGGATGAGAGCGAGAATTGGAGAGAATTTCATGATGTTGATGATTATTTGACGAATGATCCCACTAGAATTTTGGTTATTTGGGGTACGAATGATCGGATGATAGATGAACGATGTTTGTGAAAACTTGTGCCTCATCCGGGACTTGAACTCACACACGACTTGAGTGTGATTTTTAAGCACTGTCTTAGCTTACTGAGTCACGACGGGTCATAATTTTATTTCCGGCCATTCACTTGCTTGGGACATAATGAGTGAAAACCATGAATTATTATTTATTTGATTTTAAAAAACTTGACTTAATATTTCACAATTCGATTTGAATTTCGAATATGTGGTTGGATAATCATAGTGACAAGTTGTACTTTTGTAATTCCAAATTAATGTTTTTCAATTAGGGAAAATATTCCGACACATTCTGGTGATATTACATAATTAAATTCACCCACATATATAACTTTTCACAATGTTTTTTTTTCCATAATGACTTCTATAATTTGAAAATATTGAAACAAAGTCACCATCAAAATATCGTTTTGTATCTCTAAATCGTATACTTTTACTTTTCCTCCAACATCACTCACCCAATAACGAGCTCAACTACATCATCGACTAGAAAAAACAACCCAACCAAGAACACGAATCTTATCGCAATTCTCATTTCCTTTGGTTTAATAAAAATGTCTTTTTATTTTTCTACATTTTGATGCTTCTTCCACCTATCAGCACACCGATCAAGCTGGCATAATCTTCGTAAGCTATATATAAAATGAACGTATTTTTTACTAAGAATTTTCAACTAACCAACTATACTTGTATTCACAAGAGAAAAATATTTTCTACCATCTAAATAATTGTGAAAATTTCGGGAATAACATAATAGAAATAGGAATTGCGTTTCTTAGAAAACCTCGTTTCGAAAGATCATAATACCCTGAATGTATTAATTACACTTATACTACCTTAAAATACCGACTTAAAATGATTTGATTTTTTTTTCATATTCTCAAATAACTTTAAAAATAACTTGAAATACCGACTTCTTCTCACCATTCAAAATCACCTGATAAAATAACCGTTCATCTCATCATCTCATTTATAATTCATCGACGCCAATAGATCCTGATCATCAGTATACAGTGCGTCGTCAAACCTAATGAAAATAAATGAAACACATAGGTTTATAACGGTACTTTTTTATGTTTTTCATGTTGTTAGACGACCGTCTGCTTTCGTAATTGTAAGTATATATTATGCGAAATCTACGAAATAAAAATTCCATCCATCGAATAAATAAGAGTACACATTTCAGTTATTACAAAATCTCGCTGGAACTCGTAGATTTTAACGATTTCGAAATATTCAGATGCATTTCTAATAATATATCTCGTACAGAAAAATTCTAACACTTCTATTTCTAACTGTGATTTTATGTTTTGTTCCGTTGGTAACCCCTATCGTGGATACGAGCATATCTTTACCTTATTCTTGGCTTGTTTTATTTTCTTCTAGACCACGAGAGTCGATCAGAGATCGAGATAATGCGTTCGATTGTAGCCAGCCAAGGTGATTTGTTAACTGTGCTCCTCAAATAGACTCCATATAATTTGAGGGGAGGAAGGGGGGAGGGGGAGGGGTGAAGGAGGGGTAGTTTGGGAATGGTTTGCTCTTTTCTTTAATGCGTGGATTTCCTCCGATCGGAAAGGGAAAGTGTATACGTCATGGTCCTGTTTTATGGAATTGTCCTTCACTGCCTTGTTCACATGGTCTGTTGGTATAGTTTATGAAGGACTCAAATTAATTCGACATTGTTAGAAGTTGAACACGGCTTTGTGACAGAAGTTGTAATTGTGAATAAAATATGTGTAAATATGAGTGTGTCTATATGTATCATGTTGAAATTAATATAATCCATGTTGAAATATGAAAAAATTAAAATTTAGATTTAATATTTATTATTATTGTGTTGATATGGATGTGCATTGATATACAATACATACAGACATTTGAACTACAGACATGTATGATTTATGATAATTCTTGATTTCATTAAAAATAATTCCGTTTTGTCCCAAAATTTTGTTGACAATTTAGGAAAAGTTAGTAAATAGATGCCTGTTGAGAAGTATATTTTTATAGAAGTAAAATATATTTTCGTAGTATTTAATTTCCATATTTTTTTGGTTCAATATGAGGAAAATTGAAATTTCCTCAAATTGTTTTCACTTCTAATAAATAATTACAATATTTCTCATATTCATTCACGAAAATACGGTTTGAGAAAGAGGCTTTGTTTCAACAATGTTTAAATAATTTCAACAACGATTTTGACCGCCGATTCTTTTGCTCGTGTGCACGGGTCTCGACTTTCGACGTTCTCTAGAGGTCGTCGTTGGGTGGGTTTGGGGGGTGGTGGGTTTAGGGGTGAGGGGGGGGGGAGGGAGTCTGAAAGATGGCGGCGAGGCGCAACGGAGACAATAATGAAGAGCATCGGCAATGGCCCTAATCAATCTCCTTTATCCACCGTTAGGGCGGGATGTGGCCTCTTCTATCTCGCATTCTCTCTCTCTTGCTCGCGTTCTCTCTCTCTCCCTCTCTCTCTCTCTTTCTGTCTCTGCTGCTCTCACCAGTCCATTCGCTACTACGAACTAGATCAATGTCCTATTCTTAGTCAGGGTGGCAAATAGATCACTTGAGATAACACAACACAGCGTGCTCCTTCTAGTTAGGTTACCCGCTATGCGGCGACAACTTATTTATAAAATGAGCACTTTTTAGTATTTACTTCAAAATTGTGTTTCTTTTATCACATCTTTTTATGTGTTGTTGAATTCAAATTTGAAAAACCAACATACCCAGATGACATTAGATTTAGCGAAAATCAGTTTTTTCAATTCAATTCGATTTTTTTTCAATTGATTTTCAAATTAATTTCGTGAGATATCGAAATTCTAATGCGGGGGAAAGCCAGGTATTTTCAATACCTTCAAGATGAATCATTCAACTTGAATTGCATAATTGTCAAAATTATACAGCTGAAAAAAAAAACTCAGTTGTGGGCCTATACGTTGGACATAATGCAATGTGAGGTATATCGCTCACACCACCTTGAACGTATTGCAAATTCATTTATTCATTTTATTCATTTAATATTTGTCCAAATTGAACACACTTATCCATGTAGTACAACAATGGTTAAGATGTGTGCCATATGTGTTTCCGTATTAGAATTATGATTTACCATACCGCTAGAAAATTTTCACAAAAAAATGATATTTCGAAAATAGACTCCCATTCGCTGCTAATAACATTGCACATTTTCTTTTTCACTATACAAACTTGATGCCAACTTACTAACAACTAAATAAGAATGTCAACGAAACACATTATACTCTTGTATGAGAAGTTTGGTTGCAATGAGACTATCACATTTCCGCTCTTTCGATATTTTTGGCGGCTCCGATCAACTATCTTTCCTATTCTTTAGCACTAAATGTCGGTGGTTTCGATCCACCAACATACCTATTGAAGTACACGCTAATACAAACTCGTCTTCTCGTCTGGGACCAGTCAAAGACCATTATACTAATTTCAAAACTAAAATTAATTTCAAAGAGGCATCATGACATCAACTTTTTTTTTTCATTCTCTGCGTAAAATATTTCAAAAGGTCTTGGATCCATTATTTTTTTATTTCTTTTATGCTATATAATATATATATATATATACACACATTTTTATTTTTTGTCGGTATCAATACGTTTAGTTTAGCTTCCGTCCAACCCTTTTCGAACATAAGGTGCTAAACTATCTCATGGTTCTATACCTTTGGGGTGGGTTGTTTAGGGTAGAAGGGTTTTTGTATGCAGATAGGGGCATGGAAGTTCTCTCAATGGATCGGAACCCTTTTTTAAAACGAAATAATATGGTATATATTCATAAAAAAAGTACGTATTTGTAAAAGAAATTGGAACACGATGCTGGTTTATTACTTCCTGTGTTGAAGTTTGGTGAGGAATTTGAAAATGTGTTCTGAAATCTCACATGTTTTCATCAAATTTGGTGAATTGAAAACTTTAAAAATAGTTTCATATCTGAACTTTGATACTTCAACATCAGTCTAGCTCTCATTATTAGCTTTCTTAAATTCATTAAAAATGTATAACATTGATGTATTTAAACCTGACTTAATAAAGATATGAAGAAAGTCAGATTGATTTTAATTGGTTAAAAAAAAACAATGGATATAAAAATCCGATATATCAATACATGATTTGAGAATAAAATATAATTATGTGTGATTTTCAGTTATTTATTTCATTTATGGGCTATATTCTCATTCAATAGCTCATTATTATTATCTTTCGTCCGAATCAAAAACCATTATATAAATACTCATACTCTTATTCGAAATTTGAATTTAAATAAAAGACACACGTGCTTAAACAAATTATTCTCCTCAGTATAAACGCGTGATACAACTTATGCTTGACTCCGAATAAAATGGAACGCATTTGATTCTGGTCTGATGTAAAATCCAGATATAAACTAACCTCCGTTCTAACAGTATACAAATCTACCGTTAAATAACCCTTTCTCAATTTTTATAGACGACGGGGATGCCAAAAAAAAAAAGATTTCATATGTTAATATCAGGGATATGTGTTGTAGACGGTATACCCAGGTGCCTAAGGACTTCAATTCATATTCTAATGATAGTAGATGATTTTTTTTCGGGGAGTAGGGGTACGGGGATAAAAGGAAGGGGGTTAAGGGGTCACAGTCTGGGATCCTCTTCCGGGTTATAACCATATGAAACTCAGGTAGTTTTTTAAGGGTTAAGACCGAAAGGGGTGAAAGAATTGGACCGAGTTATTAAGTCCTTCAGTTGCATTTTAGTCACCAACCGTTGAGGAGATTCGAAATTCGAATTGAAATATATTTTGAATACAGATATATAATTTTTAGATAAATAAATCTGAATATTGTGAAAACAGGTGGTTTGTGAATATGAATAAGATAATATGAGATGAAGAAGGTGTTGGTGCAACAAAATTAATTGAATAATTATAATATTTGACATCAAACTTGAATTTCTTTGACAAATCAAAACGGGAGTGAATGAAAGATGGAAGCCAATGTCGTGAAAAGACTTGTTTTAGTGAAGAAATTCAGAAACACAAACACAATTTTCACTTTTTTGAATTGTTTTTGAAATACTCTCAACAATGGTGAGTGATTCTAGATAATAAACGTCCTCACCATCTTTTAGATGTGGTGGGATCTGTATTTTGTTATATGATACCAGTGGTTTGATGTGTGCTTCGTTAATAGTATGTCATTAGGCCTATTCACATGAAAATTGTGTGGAAATATGTTATAATAATATAACAATTATGAATTATCAAAATAAATTCAATTATTATTGAATTATTTAGTATTCGTGAATTATGAGTATCTTTTTTTTAAATGACATGTCTATTTGGAATTATAAAATGAGATTAGAGCCTGAAAACAGAAGGTGTGAAGGGTGCGGGTTCAAGTCACGTATATTATACAAATTATCAATCAATCACCAGCTCATTCGTACCCCCAAATAACTTGGCTCATAATGGGGTCTTGTGAAAAATCAAAATTAATATTGGAGCGATACAACTAAATAAAGATTTAATATAACATGAATTCAATTCATATTGAATTCAAATTCGAAAGGCAAAACTTATTCTAGAGTTATAGTTGTAATTAGATTAACGTTTTTACATTTCAAAAACTCGAACCAAACCCGAGGGCAGTTTCGATCATTTTCCTACAAACATATCTTGGTACATCTCCGAAAGAAAAACTAATTTAAAATACAATATTTCTTATTTCTCTTTCGTATATGTATAACAAAAAAAAAAAGACAATACAAAAATAACATTGTGTGTTTCACAAGCCAATACCAGATGTTACACGAAAAAAAAACAAAAAAACAATTTATTATATTTTCGAATTTAAATTGTGGAAGGGTCTCCGAGATTTGTTTTTCCATAGACGAAATAAAACCAACATACGTTATGGAGTCGAGTTGATATTGTGTACAATGTTATTTATGAGATTCGATTTCTCTTCTCTGACCAACATGAAACACGTTCAGGGTTGTAGGTTCTACCAATCTGAATATTCAATCTTATTCGATTACATTTCGAGTAAGAAGTGAATCAATATCCATGAGTTCACAAAACCGTCGATCTTTAAAATGAAAACGGAATCATTTAAGATCATCACAACCCTGAATAAAGATTTTAACGAATAATTCATCAAATAGAACAAAAATGATATGACGCGTTTATATGGTCTATGTGATCGCTCCGTCAGATACATTCATGGTACACACATATACGAGTATACCTCTTACAAACCCATAATATATATGTTTTCCGAAGTTTTTGGATGAAAATTTGCGCCCAATTCCCCTTTAATCTTTTATTCGACTGTGCATATACGTGGGGTACGTATATGTATGGACATCGTCAGCTAATTTTAGTGCGTTTAATTATGAGTAACTTTCTGCAAACTGCATTTTGATGTAACTTGATCGACCACTTTATGTGGCCGCAAATGTGCCTTGCATTTATGTTCACATAATAAATGTACTATATTAAATAGTATATTATATAGTATAAGTAATATATTATAAATTAAATTTTCCACCACTGACTTGGTTTTTCGTGGTTTCCCACAGTCCTCGAAGCAAATGCTAAGATGAAGTACTAATTGGCCACGACCATTAATCAGTAGAGCGATAGGCCTAATTATAACATTATAGGCCTATCACTAATTTAATTTGTGCATCTTGTATAATGATCAATTTTACATCTGCTGTCAAGGGAAAGAAGTGATCATTGCCCAAGAGACTTAGTTCAAAGTGGAAGAAATCAACATTCGTGTGTTTATACTGAAAGACTTTTATCCAGGGCGAAAAAAATTATGGTCATAGACAGCGCAGTCCTGGTGTTGAAGACTATTAGTTTTAAATAATCAAAATGGGGTGGTAAGATCGCCCTTGTGGTGCCCCGTCCAAACGATCCTATCTTTCATCCATAGCCTTAATTGGGGAACAATGATTTTGTATCAAGTTTCGATGTTATTAAAAAAATATATTAAATAATGATATGTCAAGTTGAAAACTATTGAAAACTTATTTGAAACTTATTTAGGATATTTGTGATTTTTCGGAGAACATCACAACCTTGAAACTAGATTCCAAAGAATGACGACAATTTTTATCTCCCTAATTTTAGGAAAATAATGAAAATCACCATCTCATCAACTTCAAAACTTGAATTTTATCTTTTTGTCCTCCAGAGACCATAAGCCATGACGTGGCCATTGCCTAGTTTGTATAGATTTTGTATATTTTGGATACCCCACAAATTAAAAAAAAAATTATAAATCATCATCTCAATTTCAGAAAGTATAATTGATTTATTTTTCCTCCAGGACACGGTTCTCTTTCTGAGTCGTGACGTAGACATTACTTGATTCTGATTATGATTCTATACGAAATAGGCAATGCCCACGTCACGAATTATGGTCTCTGGGAGACAAAAATTGAAATTTAATTTTTGAAATTGATGAGATGGGGATTTCCGGATTTTTTTCTAAAATTAGGGAGATCAAAATTGTCATTATTCATTAGAATATAGTTTCAACGTTCTGATGTTTTTCGAAAAATCACAATCATCCGAAATAAGTTAGAAGTTATTAAGAGTTTTCAGCTTGACATATTTTTATTTAATATAGTACATATATTATGTAAACATAAATGCGAGGCACAATTGCAGTCACATAAAGTTGTCGATCAAGTTACATCAAAATGCAGTTTGCAGAAAATTACTGATATTACACGCACTAAAATTAGCCGACAATGTCCGTACATATACGCACCTCACGTATATCTACAGTCGATTAAAAAATTTGAGTTGAATTAGGCGTAAATTTTCATTCAAAATCTTTGGGAAACATATATTATGCGATCGGAAGAGGTATACGCGTATGTGTACCATGAATGTATGTGACGGAACGATCACATAGATCATATAAACGCATCACTTCATTTTGGTTCTAGTCGATGGATCAGTAAATTGATAAAATTAGACAGCTTTTCGAGTTACAATAAGTTGCATTTCGGAACAATTTACAAATAATTCACATTTTATTCTACAGATAACAAGTGATACGGGCGATTTTCTCAATAAGGGAGTACGAGATAAACTTTGACTTCAATTAAAGCGTAGCCTATAATTCGGTTGGTTGTATACAATATTTTTTTTGAAATTAAATTTCATGTCATGAATTTCAAATATTCACCTAACTAGGCTAGAATAATTGGATTATGCGTAAGGAACCTTTTTCCAATAGCTCAAATATGTTATCGTAAAAAATCGACTCTAAATACGTTTTTGGATCAACTAAAAAATCCAACTCGGCACCTCCACCAAAATACAACAGATCACATTCTAATTTTCCCAAACAACATTATTTGTTGCTAAGTAACTTACCTACCCTTATGACCAATATCACCCAATCACCCCTTAGCAATCCAATATGGCCGTTACACCCCCTCATACATAGGAAACCTCAGAGACCAACCCACCCCTAACCGATTTTTATCGACATTTGCGATTGGTCTAGCTGGCATTTGAATTGGTAAGGGTTGGTTATAGCCATATGCACCCTCTGCATGATTAATTGATGTCCACCCTACTTCCAGTGTGTGTCCGTGACGTATAAGACATTGCCACTAGACGCCATTTGCCGTCATCAACACGGAAAAGTACTTTTATTTTGATCGAAAACATGAATAATGGATGGATTCGCTGAGAAACGATCTGGACAATATGTCATGCGGGAGATCGGAGCGCAAGGTGACGCCAATTTTTTGACGCGAATACGTAGAGGAAACTATTTACTTTCTCTCTCTATTCAAATTTATCAACTTTTTTTTATTTAGTCTCGGCTTTCTGTTGAGATTTATTCTTGTATATTTATTCCAACTTTATTTGTAATTGTTATCCATTATTATATTTTTTAATTCATCTTTGCTAGACCATACATGAAGTAATTGGACATATCTGAATCGAAAATATTTTTTATTAGGCCTTTTTAATTTATTCTCATCAATCAACTTTCGCATGACTCGATCCCGGAGGTGATCAAAATCTTTAGTTAGCTATTTCCATAGTATATTGTTAATTATCGCACATCTTGATTCATTTTTCCAGTAGACCTGTGCACTATGATATAAATTACCTGAGGATAGCAAGGTTCTTGAAATGAGATAATTGCTCATTTTAATATCGACTGGAGTAATTTCACTGAATACAGCTATTATCTAATCAAATTTTCTTATGTATTTGTTCACTCAAATATTCCATCACAATCTTAAATAGGAATGTCGGAAAACAAATGCCATACTATTATTGTATCATTATTCCTACTGTAGCACGGTTGAAATATTATATATAACATTTTATATTCGACATATTATAGTTATTTATTACTTCTGAATTCAATAGGAATACATAATGTTTTCAAGCTCAAGTTTCATATATCCGGTTTATATAGCGCTTGCGTAATAATTCTAGATATACACATCATCATAATATTGAGTTCTGTAATGATAATAATTGACTCACGGATGAACCAAATCGAATTTTTGCACATTTAAAAAAAAATTTAAATCTCAAAACTTGATACTCATATCATCTGTATTTCATCGTACCGGTAGCTATGGAGTGATGATGATGAAAAAAGTTTCAAAACTAAATTCATGAACGTGACTTATTGTAGCAGATAGTTCAAGAAGTTCATTCATTTGTATTGATTGGAATATACAACACGTGCAATAATTAGTCCATTTAGATAATCACAATAATCAAGAAAACAACTTAACAAAAGTTGAATTATATTTGTTGGTAACTGTACAACATTAAATCTTAGTAATTAGTTAAAATCCCCAAAGAAGTAAACGAGCCTTTATATGGTGATAAGAAAAGAAACCCTCCCTTAATTTGTCGGCGTCCAGAATGAGGGAAACACGGAGACGCACGGTGGGCCGACAGGGGATGGGGGAGGTGGGAGACGGGGTTGGAAGGGGGTGGGGGTGGGGGGAGGGAGGCCTCGAAGGCGATCACGGTGGACCAAAAGACGCTATAAAAATAGGGGGTGAGGTTGTTAAGGGTGGGAGAAAAGGCGAGAGGGAGAGTTTTCAGTATTATTGATCCTAGGGTCCAGTTAGTTAGGGCGCAAGTCCGGTTCAACCCCGGATATAAGGGTGGACTTGTTCATAAAGTCTGAGTTTAAAAATAAAGTTATTATGATTTTATTTTTGAGTGATGAAAAAATCTTTCAGAATTATTCTCAGATTTGGAGAACTTTGAATGATTTGTTAGTATATTCAGGAATGAAATTTCAGAATTATTAAAATTTTCCTTTTTTTTTTAAAAGATGTTTTGAAAAAAATGTGAAAGGTCTATTTTTGCTTTCAAACAACTATACTTTCTACGACCTCTTTGGTACTTTCTTTCTATTTATTTATCGGACTTTATATATGTCTCCTAAACTAACTTACTACTGTCTTGTTCTGTTCTTTAAAAGGAACTTCGAGGTTTTGTAGATACATGTATAAAAACACACACACATACACATCCCCTAAAAAAGGAACTACCCTTCGAATAACACTGTTTGTTCAAGAAATTGTGTGACCCTAGATTTGGTCGTTTTCTTGCTTGATATATGACAAAGTAGCCATCATTTTCTTCACTAGATATATATGATTCTATGCTACATATAAAACCCATTGTTTATCCAATTACAGTAATGGTAAAAAGAAAAACATACAACATAACATGTTATAGAACATCTGAATGTACTGAAATATGGACCTATAGAAGTAAATATGTATATGTTACCTTCCGGCAGTTTTTTAAAAATATATAATATGCCTTTATACTATATGTAGTCCCAACACAATGAAGTGACTGTATCCAGGCCTATATGCATAAGGTTTCATATATATAAGCCTACCACCTTTTTTTAAATTTTTCAATTAAGTATTCATTATTTATTATTTGGAGAATACATTTTTATGTTGACATATTACATTTCTATATTTTCAGATTCTCATAATGATTTGTACATCTTAAAATATAGATTATATATTACATAACTTTTTAATGCATATTTTTTTATCAATGGGCTCAGATTTTGAAAAATGCGACAAAGTTTTCAATGGAACAACAAAAACCATGTTTGTATTTGTGTTGGTATTGCTATAAGTGGGCTTATACATGGAAGAAGGCAATACATTACGAAGTAATATAAATCTTCGACAGCCATATATAGATCACGTTCTCAAGGCTTTCGGAGGAATAGCAACAATAGACTATACATACGTATATAAGCAGTAAAAAAGATAGACAAATTGTCTGGACTATTCAAATATACAAGATAAAATACGAACCCGCATCCGTTTATTCATAACTTTTTTTATTTTTCTTATTCTATATATACACAATATTCTTTCGACTGACCCACGATCTGAACTTTCAAAGAAAACTTTGCCGAGTTTGTGTTTTTTTCGAGTGTATTTTTCGGCTATTCTTTTGCGTTTGTTTTGAAGCGTTCTGCCGTTGTATGCTTTGCTACAGTTACGTCTCCCAATGATTAATAGCTACTTTAACGTCTGCTTTTGTTAAAGATCGAGAAAAATCGAGACTCTCTCGACGAAAAAAATCGACTATTTTTCACACCTAATCTTTTGAAATTAATCACAGTCCAACGAAGTGTACGATTAATAATCCCATGGATGATGGAAAATAAAAATAAAAGTGGTGAGATTTCGTGCGTAAAATAAGGAGACACGTCAAGATGTAGATACATTTTGGAGAAGGTTTTGAAGTTACAATCCATAAACAATCAAATGAATAAATGTAATCGGAAACTTGATAGATCTTAACTGAAGAGATATTAATTACATATTAAAATTATATAACTCATCTATTAGTTCAATATATATGATACATTTCATTTTAAATAGAAAATTGTGAAATCTGATAAGTGTTCTTTTGTTCCTACCGGACTATGTAGATATATCTTATTATATCACTTTTAGGTGGAAGAAAAGAAACTCATGTATTTGAACCTCGTCATTTCATTTTTGTTAAATAATCATCTCATTTTATAATTTGTATATGTAAATTGTTATTTCTGTGTTTCTTTTGTCAACTAGGCCTACTCAAAAGTGAATAAAGACTTATTATTATTATTATTATTATTTATATGATATGATGGTATCAAATATTTTAGTGACCATTTCGAGAGATAAGTATAAATGCATAATCAAATAAAATATATATATATATATATATATATATATATATATATATATATATATATATATATTACGAATAAAACGTATTGCTCAGCAAAAATGTTGATGAATAATTTTGAATAATTTTGATGATATATCACATTTATCTTCAAAATTATTATATTTGATATTTTTTTAACATTTGTATTTTACAGGTCCACGTTCACATACCAAAAAGTCGATATATGAAATAAAAATTACTTATTTCACTTTTTCCTCATGCACATTTTCATTTGATAATCAAACTGCATCTGTATTGATTGATTCATAATACTCATTTTTATGAAACTCATTTTGATAGAGTGTAGTTTTATTATATAATGCTCCATTCACATGCACTAAACGATGAATGAAAAGTAACGGAACTTATGATGAATGGGTCCAAGCCCACATCTATAGCCTTATCCATAGTATATATCAACAGACTCTTACCTAAATGGTTTACTTAATTTTGCACTCTCACGTTTTTTTTTCAGAAGGATGTTTCTTTTCAATTGTTTGATGAAAAAAAATGGACTGAGTTCATGTTTATATATATATATATATATATATATATATATATATATATATATATATATATATATATATATATATATATATATATATATATGCAGGCTATCCCGCTCTAGTGGTGATGACGCAGCTAAAGATTCTTCACCCTTTTTGCGTCAAAAGAATCATCGTATCAATAGGAAAAATATATATTCGAATCAAAAAGAGCTTTCGAAGCAATCTGACAAAACATTTATCATCTTCATCTGGATGTGTATTGAGTGTGTAGGCCTATCAGTTCTATGTTTTGTTAAGAATGAAAAATCTTGATGTTGGAAAAATATACACACATCGCGTGTTATTTTATATATGAAAAGAATTTTCAATTTCCAATAATAACTTCTCGTCCCGCACGGATAGTGTTTTGATATAAGGTTTGGGTATATTGGTTTGGGTTTATGTATCTTTGTTGATTTTTCTTATATGGAAATATTCGATTATAAAGAAGATTCAAGTCGAATATTTATTAAGACGTATGAAATTCATCGATAGCATTGATAATTCCACGGAGAATACTTTATCCTGATGAAAATCCAGTCCCATTACACTACATTTAATCCAGATTTTAGATCTAAATAAAAATTTTCATATAGTTTACTTCTCATCGTATAGCGACAGTCTTCTATAAGTGTATTTCAAAATGAATGTATGTATTCATTCATATATAAATAAATATATATATACATATATATATATATATATATATATATATATATATATATATATATATATATATATATATATGATGCAATGAGTGAATAAGAAAATATATATAGAAATATCTGATGAAAAAAGTATATATACAAATGAATAAAAGATAAATAATGATAATTTCAATAATGATTTGATCTTCAGATTGTTTTTACAAATGATCTATAGTAATTTCGTTTCTGAACAATATGGGCCAATTACCAGAATATATTCAATTAATTGTACTTCATTTAATGGCTCTGAATGTGAATTGGTGTTAAACATCTTGAATAAAAATATGGCATGTTGTTCCACCATTCCACCATTACAGCTGAGAAAGTTGAAAGCAAACAAACCAATAGTGACGTTGTTTAGTACAACTCAGTAGCCAAGTGCAAGTATAACTATAAATTATATAATTCAATGCTTTGTGTGAATATTAACTCACAGTGTTCGTTGATAATTGATTCTATTCTATCTTACTGAATATTTATAATAATTATCATCCTAAATGATAATGTCAATGATAATAATCAATTAATAAAAAGTGTATTCTGTAAAATTGGAATTTTGATCTGAAATTAATAGTGAAATTGCAAATATGATTAGAAATGATACAATTCGATTCACTATATGAAATTTAAAAAAATTATAAAATTGAATACAATTTAAAAAGATAAATGCACATGACTGTGTGCATTCATCTTTTTTTTTTGTTATGATGATATGTATATGTTTTTTTTTCTTTCTCATTGTGTTACTTCAATATGTTATTTTATTCCAATTTTCAATTCCCTAAATGTTATATTTTATCATTCCAGTATGTTAATCTAGTTATCTCAGTTAAGGCTGGTGGTAAGGCACATGTTGTTACGGGGCTTGCTCTATTCTTACCACCAGTGGTACACCACATTTAAAACTTGTGTATATTATAATGTATTGTGTATCAAAAATAAATAATAATAATAATAAAATAGTGTTTGATACAAAAATCAATAGTAATATTGGGCTATAGTTTAGAAAATTCGATATTGTAATTGACGACTAGTGATTGACCCGCCCACAAACGTCACAAAACAGAACATCCAATCAAATGGGCTTTGTTATGTGGGAATTTTCACATTTACCTATCAGAGTATCTCTAAATTCTCACATGAAGTATGATCAAGGTGGCCCTGATGATTAGCCACGCCTATCACTAGTGGTCAATTGATAACTTATTTAGAAAAAGAAGAGTAAAAATATTAAAATCATGATGATAATAACAATGAATAAGAAGTGCCCTCTGTAAAAGTGGAATTCTCGTCTCCAATGCATCATGATATTGTCGTTAGATGACATCTTAGATATTGAACGATATATTTAATAAAAATGCATGCAATATATTCTTCTCCATATATTATATAACGAATTACCATCACGCTCCCGCGAATAAATTCTTCGTTTTCCTTCCTCTTCTTTTACAATTTTCCAATACTATTCCCGATTTTAATAAACGTACAACGCTAGAAGCATATCAAACAGGCGATGACAATCTTGCATTCCAAACCTGATTACGAAAAAACCTGCATGATTCAAAATATGAAAATTTCAGATATGTACTAGACTACTAGTAGATATCGTTATGAAATAAAATGATAGTAGTGAAAATTCATGATGAGATGTATACAAATAATCTCGACTATTTTAATTTCTAATTTTTCTAATATTACAAATTAATAATTCAAAATTTGTAATTGAGCGATATATATATATATATATATCTATTTTTTCTTTAATTTCCAACTACTCTTTGTAACAAAGTTGAGTAAGTACATTTCAACAAGGGCACAACATGTCGACTTGATTTTGCATATTTCAAAAAATTAATTAGCCGATCATTTACAAACACAATGTTGTTTTGTGTTTAAATTACTCATGAACCATTGGGTTATTTGGTCTAGTTACACAATATGACGGTGATGTCTGTGTAATTTGTGTGTGGATAATCTTCTTTCGGGGATAGGCACTAGACAATGTATGAAAAAATATTTATAAGGCAATTTTATTGAAATAAATAAGAAAACATCTGTAAATTACTTCTGCCACGTGGACACAGAATAATGAAACGAAGGTGATTGATTAATAAGAATTAGAATGAAAGAAATTATTGTAAAATATTATGACAGTAGAAAATTTTTGAATGAGTTAATGGTCTAAATGAATTCTTATCAAATAAAGATGCCATGTCCTAATGAATATGGTTACCAAAGACACATAATAATAATCAAATACAAATTAATTGAGAAGTAAAAGCTCACAATCATCAATGATAACGGATCAGGTAGAAAAAAGTCAACGATAATGATAATTCATAAGTCAAATAGTGTAAAAAATGTAATAAAAAAAAAATCCAACTTCAAATAATCGGTTGCCTATTCATCATTTACAATAACAAATACAATCCCTTATTTTTTACCTCAACAAAGCGTGTACCGTAGTATTCACAACCTCATCACGCATGCGCATAAGACTTAGTTGTAGGCCAGAAGACATCCAAGAGGTGCAGTCTCCGTTGTCCCCTCGCAATAATGCTCAGGTGTACTGAAACGGATAGGTGGGGTGTTGTGGGGGAGTGGGGTAGGGGGGGGGGGGGGAGGAAGGAGTGGATGAGGGCGTAGCTACTGACCAATGGAAACTTTCCTGCCACTGTACTTAGCCCTCGGATATTGTTTTCATCAAATAACTACCCCAAACGCAAACATCCACCTCTATATATGTTACAGGGTAGAAGTGAAGATTGACTGAAAAAATGATCTTCGATTTTTCATTTCTAGTTTTGTTAGTGGGAGTTGATTGGACATTGAGGAAATCGAGTTTTTAATTCTGAATTAATAGTTTTGGTGGAATTGCCGATTAACTGGCTTCGCATTATTGTCGTGATAAGAATATATAAAGTGAAATGTTTTCAAATTTTGGGAAAATGAACTGTTTAAAAATATCTCAAATGAAGTTAATATTTCCACAATGTTTAAAAATTAAAATAAATATTCAAATACATCTGCAATTTACCGTGAAATTCACCAACTATCGAATAAAATTATCACCATTTAAAAACTAGTCTTTCATCTGAATGGGCCTATGATATTCATATTTTCTTCAAAACACATTTTATTTCTTCATCAAATTAAATAGCCCACACTGATGTAATGTATACCTAATTCGATTGTTTGAGTAACGCTTATATAAATATTCATAAAACAAAATTGAGTAAAAATGTAAATTCAAATTACAACGTATCAGTCTCATGTTTTGAGAACCCGTAGTATGTAGACGTCGCAGCCAAGGGTGGGACGGCCAGTGGTAAAAATCGTGTTGTTAAAACCGACGCATGCGCACAAACCCGATATTCGTGTCCACGGAGAGAGGTTGACGAAATGGACATTCGCTTTTCCGTTTTCAAAATGACCACTTTGATCGTGGTCAAACTACAATACTCACGCGTCACTCTTATACAATCCCCTGAATACAACCCTGTCAAAACCTGTACTACATGCAAAAACATCCCCTAAAACGTCACCAAAGAAAATCAATACTGAAATATATACATTGTTAGCTGTGTTCAACATTTATCACTATATAAATACTATATTAAATGAATGAATTACCTGGAAATGGTTTATAAGACTTGATTTTCTCTTGTTGTCGATGTTTTTCGTGATATTTTCGACGGAGTGATTATTTTTGGCGTACCATTTCATCGTGAAATGCTTCACGACTGTGTAACCCACTGTTTTAGTTCAACACCACGCGAGGCGGTAGAGGCGCATACAGCGTAATATACCGGTATTACATTGTACAGTCTCATTGAAGTCATTATGAACCCTTGAATTTATGTACCAGGGGGAAAAAAATTCAGTGCAAAGGTTCTTAGAAAAAGACTGCTTAACAGCCAAAAAGAACGAAGATAATTCATTATACACTAGTTTCTTCTTACCCTTCATCGTTCATCATTCTATTATTTTATATATAATTGTTCACATTTTTTGATAAGAATACATTTTTTATTTTATTTTTCATTTTATTTTTCATATTTATAGATTGTGATATTAGTATAATAGTGTGCAATTGTAATTGAAAATGTTCTCCTCGCCACCGTCATTGACATTTGTGAGAGTATGAAAAAAAAAAAAAAAATACTTGAATTGTTGATTGAAAGTTAGAGTGATAAGGAATAACATTTGTATTGATGTTTTCAATCAATGATATATATGAAATTGGAATATGCCTATTATATATTTTTTAATGACAATATGTGAAGTGTAAATCAAGGGACATGCTCGTTTTTATTGAAAACAATTTCAAGAATGTGAACCCCTCTTTTTTAAATTATACATTATATAATTTTACTATGATTGAATATAGGCCTGTAGCTGTACCTAAAATATATTTTGGTTGGCCTATACATCTAATTCAGTCATAATTTCAGCTGTTTCAATTTTTTTCATAACATTTTTCATCGTCTTTGACCGAGTGTTGAAATTATCAAAAACTTTCATCTTGGAAATGTATCATTCAAATTTATGATATAATTAATAATATCACAAATACAATCTAAATAATTCGCGATGAAGGGAAGATATTGTGTACAAATAAAATAAAAATAACAATATGAAAATAACAAACTTTACCTTGGACGTAAAATTTCGTATGATTTCGTATATCTTCATAGTAGGTATAGATGTAGTACATCTTTCGTCAATGCATATATACTCACTGAATATGAACTTATATTTGAGTACTTCAAAGGTAGGCTTACACACTGTGTTGCATAAAACCATAACTTATTACACTATTTCAAACCTGCAGCATATTTTATTAAACACTTTCATTCTCGTTCTTCGTTAAATACTTATATTCCAATACCCCGCGTGGCAACAACAAACTCAAAAACTCTATTTACTCAATTAATAATACCTGTCTCTTTTTTTCAACAGGTGTTGTGCGAAACTACCCAAATATACTCAGAGACCTCGAGAGTGCTTCACACACATTACGGTAAGTCTAGATTATAAATCCACCCTCCCCAACCCCCTTACCCTCACGCAGGGTATTTATCGCGACAAAAAAACAGGGTCGAAAATTCAACAGAGCACAAAAAACAGTACAACTAACACACACAAAAAAAAAAAAACGGTGAAATAATATAAATTCCGGTTTTTAGCAATAGAAAATCGTGAGTCAAAATCATATTGTTGGTATAAGGGTTAGTTTTGGTCGGGATTTTGTTCTCATTACATCAGATTATAAGTAGTATTGTGGTGGACTTCACACTGGGTCGACTCAACGGGTAGCTTATCTATTGTAAAAATAGTAACGGAGAATAAACTATATTCGGAAGTTTTCTATAAAGTTCACAAAAGTTTAAAAGATTACACGAAGCGTCCTTTTGTGATTTACAAGTGGAAACAAAAATGTATATGTCGATTTTACTTTGTGTGTGTGTGTGTGTGTGTGTGTGTGTGTTGGCTATGAAAAGAATTTTTGACAATAAAGATTTTATTGCTTTATATGACATTTTCACGATTTGTATGTTTTAGTAAGTTATTGAAATAAAATCAAACTTGTATGTTATAACTGTTTGTATAGTTTTATGAAAAAGGACGTTTAGTTCAAATAAGAAAAAATGATTTGCTTAGACCCGGTATTACCAAGTCTAGTTAGCCTTTATCTGACAGTTCAAACTTGTTATCACCATGGTTACATGTGGTATTTGTTTTCACCAACTCTCAGATAAATACTAACTGGACTTGGTAATACTGGGCCTTAGTGCAAAGTTTGTAAGGAAATAAAGTACAACAATTTCGTCATAAAGTGGTATGACCAATATGCATGGGCCTCAATTCATTCAATATAATTTATATCACAAGTCTAGCTATTAATTATCTCTACATATCTTCACATTATATTACAACTTACTAGAACGTTATATTATATTAATACTCATCAGATCATTAAATTAGAACGTTTTACAACGTTCAGCCTAATCGACCAATTGGAACTAAACACTAGAGAGATTTAAGTTAGAAGGTGAATAATACCCGGACTGACTTTCTATACAGATCGTTTTTGCTTTGCAATTTGTAGAGCGCACGTGAAAGAAAAATAAATAAAAATCGGTCAGGCCCACTTATCGCTCATTAAAGAAT
Source organism: Brachyptera risi (assembly GCA_964007535.1). NCBI lineage: Eukaryota > Metazoa > Arthropoda > Insecta > Plecoptera > Taeniopterygidae > Brachyptera > Brachyptera risi. The sequence continues at coordinate 41,535,695 of OZ023331.1, read as the reverse complement.
ATAACTATATATAAGTGGCATTCTAAATATTAGGCCATATTGAAAAAAATATGTATTCAATAACATTTTTAAATTTGAATATCAATATATTAATATATAATAATAATAATAATAATTCTTTTTTTATTCTATGCTTGATCATAATTACATGATATTGGTACGTCATATTATCGGTATATAATCAATATAACCAAAATATCATAAAATAACATAAAATAACAAAATTCAACAGTCGAAAAGAATGAAAGAATACAATGGGCAGACATTAAAAAGCACAACACACAACATGAATAAATTGATATGAGAAAATGATTTTAGAAGGAGAGTCACATATATTAACCAATGGTTCCATCCATCAAATATTCATTAATTTCATAAAAACATTTGCCTAATGAGTAGGATTTAAGAACATGTTTGAAAATTTTAATATCAACGTTGGCAGCCTCTTTGATGAAAGTAGGAAGATTATTAAACATCTGTATGCCTGCAAAGATGGGACCCTTTTTATACATAAATCAATAAATAATCAAAATCATAATCAATTCATATTTGATATAAATTCATGGTAAAATAATGATGATTCGATCGATTTCATAATTTGATGGTATAATATCAATATATAATAATGATACGAATTTTCTTGATGTATTCGGTATCGAATACTGAATATTGAATATTATATATTATACAATAATTTTGATTGGGGAACGATGGTTTTTATATCAAATTTCGATGTTGACGAAAGAAATTCAGAACAAATTTCAATTCATGTACATTTATGTAGGCCTAATGTGTGATTCTGATTGGCCTAGCTAAAACTATTTCAAGACATCACGCATTCTTGCACAATCATTTGTGTTAATTGACCAACAATGCATGGCTGTACGCCAGGATGGGGGTTGTTTTCGAAGACGGCTCGTGCCCTGTAAGTAGTCTAGATCTTGTCTTGTTCAGGGGTGCGTTAAACCAGGGGTAAGATTGCTCGATTTGTAGCGTGAGGCGAGATGTGAAAGGAAGATTAACACGATGTGCTGGGTATATTATGCAAAAACCTGAATAAGGACACGAGGACAATGTCTGTCTGTCTCTCTCTCTCTCTCTCTCTCTCTCTCTCTCTCTCTCTCTCTCTACTCTTACTCTATGATATATATATATATATATATATATATATATATATATATATATATATATATATATATACATATATATATATATATATATATATATATATATATATATATATATATATATATATACATATATATATATATATATATATATATATATATATATATATATATATATATATATATATATATATATATATATATATATATATATACAAATATATATATATATATATACACACACACATATATATATATATATATATATATATATATATATATATATATATATATATATATATATATATATATATATATATATATATATATATATATATATATGAGGTAGATGAAGAACGAAGGAAGTTCGTTATCACATATACAAAAATATCACCATTATAACTGTGACAAAGCCGCTCTCGGTGGCTTGGTCAGCTGAGGCACCGCTTCAGAAATTGAAGTCACCGTTAGGCGTGGGTTCGAGTCCTGCATGAGGTATGGGTTTTTGTTAAAATCCTCTCACTTATCATCACTTTATAGTTTCATGTTCACCTGCGCATTCGTACCCCCGTATAACTTAGCTGTTGGTGGGGTCGTTAAGCAAACAATAATCAATCAACATGTGGCAATGTGAGACTGATTTTTAGGACGATTTTGCGATTGAGATTCAGAAAAGCTACTACATTTTTTTAAAGAGTGTCAAGTATTTCAATTTTCAGCGATATCTTATTTACAATAATTTTTTATTGGAATTATTCAGATTTGATTCGATTCGATCTGAACCACTTTCTGAGATTTTTTAATTCGAACATTGGATGACTTTTTATCGTTATATCATTAAATTAATATTCCATCGATTACTGTGTAAGAAATCACATTGATATTGGAAATATTTTGAACTTGAAATATCTTCACATTTTTCTTCAGTAGATTGATCCAATTCTTTTACGGTCGTGTCGTCACTTGGTGTTACGATAATTAATTTAGATGTTGACCATATTTCATTTTGGGGTGGTAAGATCGCCCTTGTGGTGTCCCGTTCAAACGATCCTATTTTTCATCCATTGCTTCAATTGAGGAACAATGATTTCGTATCAAGTTTCGATGTTATTAAGAAAAAAAAAATCATTAATGAACAGTGTGTATTTATTGTACATCATAATATTGAAAATATGACAGCTTTGAAGAAATCGCAAGTAGTAACATTTTGATTTTTTTACGAATATATATTGAGTGGACATTCAGTGCTGTTGGTGATATTTTTCATCGAAAAAACTTATTTTTATATTTTTGTCATATCACATTATTCCTCAAAGCTCACTTTGTTCAACATTGTTATTTACTGGTATATTTCTGCTAACGTGAGATAACTTAACACGACGAAAAGGGGATGTATAGTCTAGTGGGAGGAAGAGGATGAACTTTGTTCACAGACAATTTTACGGCAAGATTGAAATTCTCCATTTCTAAAATAGTTCCATAAGTAATAGGACCTCTGGCGACATGGTTGCCCTCTGGTGTTGCTAAGGGGAAGGGGGGGTGAGGGGTGTGTGGCGGAGGAGGGAGGCTGGATGAAAACTACCAGCACAAATCTTTATTTATATCGAGTCGGTTGCAATATCTTTCATCCCCCCCCCCCATACAGCCAATGTCATATGAGAGCTATAGATAGGCTATGGGCTACACCCATATAAAGAAAGGACTCAGGTTGGCCATCCGTATCTTCTTTGGGAACTGCTGTGCTAGGAATACCCATTCTACCGTGCAAATAAAAAGAATTGTTAGTTGGATTTGTCTCAAATGTAATCTCTTAAAAGTCTTTAAAAATAGAGTAATAATCGATTATGGAGGCCTATATAATATATTTTTATATATATTTTTATATTTGATATATATATATATATATATATATATATATATATATATATATATATATATATATATATATATATACATATACATATATATATATATATATATATATATATATATATATATATATATATATATATATATATATATATACATACATAATATATACTTGTTAATGGACTAAAGGATGGAATGAAACATGAATAGTCGAATAATTTTGTAGCACACTATTCCTTCACAAAAAAGTGTGGGTAAAAAACGAATAACTCCGTATTTTAATTTCAATTGTCAACGAATAAATTCAGTTACTGGGATCTCTGCTATCACATATGTTTTTCGGTATTGACGACCTCGTGACGAAAAGTGAAAAAAAAACACACTCCAATTTTTTAAAATTTGATTATCAATTAATGTTATATAATTACATTCTTTCCTCTAAAGTCTTGAATAATTTGTTAGCTCAATACCAAATAAGCCCATGTTCTGTGCTATTACATACAGACAAAGATCGCATCTCAAGTTTCCAGTTATGTTCTAAAGAGGTGTTAGTAATGGAAGGGGAATGAGGTGAGGGGATGGTGGAATTGTGAAAACTACCAAAGGCTCGCCATGTTTTCTAATGGCACATCTGAATATATAGCCAGCTTATTATAGTACCACATGAGTCCACGTACGAAGAAAAGCGCCGCGCTAAGCGTCGGCTAGAATATACAGTACTACCAATTGTAGAACGTTTTCTCAAATCAAACGTATTACTTTTCAAGGACGGTCGTTGTAACTTTCATCATTGTTGGGTTGGTGGTCGGGAAAGAAGCTACAATATAACCACATGAAGTGGAATAGGTTATGCATTAATAAGCGTATTGGCTAGACATCTTGAGCTTGATTCATAGTAGTACGGTTGCACGTTTTTTCCGTCCCGGTAAAAGTCATGTGAACCACTGAGAAACGTCATGGAACGTTTATGGCCAAGTTCACGTGACTTACCGGAACGGTTTAAATAAAATAGTATAATTTTTTAATGAATAATTTTTTAGTTGAAGCAAAATAATCAGATAAGATTGTTTAAATCATTGTTTAAAATTGAGTGATGAAAATGTAACAATAAATAGACTATTTCTCAGTATAAGTTGACAGTAATTTTTTTTTTTTGTAATAACATCGAAATTTGATACAAAATCATTGTTCCGGCTATGTATGAAAGATGGCATCGTTTGGACGGTAAATTAAATTAACTGTTAATTAATTAAACAACAGTAAATTGATAAAGAATGTAATTTTAATGTTTGATGATGTTTTCTGAGAATTTAATGTACACTAAAAGTGGTTCAAGTTTCATAGCTCCTGCTACAAAGAGATTAATGGGCCGAATATTTCTAGTTTATTGATATTTTTATAAGTTGAACTGATTTAAATTTGAAGCTTCATTTATTGATGTATTTATCTGAAATCACAATTTTTCATTGCAATTCCAAAAACATTTCTTACATGACTGCCAATATCTTTAACGCTATGGCTACTATAATATAAAAATTGATTTATATTCAGTTTTGTACCGTTATTTTGTGCAGCCAATTCGAACGACCAGGGTCGGAAACAAGCTCCCTTCAAAAATGAGCCTCCTAAAACTTTATACATCAACCTCTATTTAGAATATATTGCCTTTTTGGAATAGCTATAACATCGTATGGAAATGAAAGTAGTCTTTTGGCCTTAGGATCGAAGATAAAAGTCTTATAAATATCCATTTAAGTATCCGTATAAGGCCGAACCGTATATCTACGACCGGAGTCCGAATAGTATGAAATGACTCGCTGGGGAGTCACTTGGAAGGGTCATCGCGTACGTTGCCATAGCTGTCGCGTATCCAAGGGACAGTGAAATATATTGCAACTGTAGAAGTGTTTCAGAAGGCGGTGGAAATGTTCATGGGGACCGTGAAACGAGTCATAGGGGCCGGTTCTGAGGACGAGTAGAATATTCTAGTCCAAAAGAGTGTATAGTTTTAGATGGTATGGCAGAGAACCATGAAGAATCATGAAAGTTTTACGTCTTCACTGAAACTTATATGTATTTTTGTGAAGTTATTTTAGACCAAGCTGTCATCATATGATTCAATATTAAAATTTAGGTAAAAAGAATTTCATACAGGAAAAATTCATTGCCATTGATAAAATGGAATAATTTACATTACGACGACTTTGTGCATTTAATGACTCTTAATATTGTTGAAACCGAATTGTTCTATGCTATGTTACTTTGGGAATCACAACGAAAAGCATTGTTGTCATCAAAATGTGCACCAATATTTCTTCCCATAGGCTTCTGTCAAGTGAAGTCACTCATTTTTGAAATTGATAGACAACAATATTCATCAGTTGCAATAGACCAATCAGAATGTTTGGTAGTCCACCAGTTCGTTGTACTGCTATATATGGTAACTATTTGTCATTTGTTACGTGAGAGAAGCCTATATTCTGAGAATATAAGATAGAAATGACTATAGATGGCCGTGATATAGACAGATAATTGTGCATTGTTCACAGTTTATTGTTGTAACCATTGATACGGGAATTATTTTCATTCATACTGATAAATCAATTTTCATACACTTTTCTCCTTATTACGAAGATTTTCAATTATTGCGAACTCAAAATATCTAATGATCTTTAATACGAACTGAGAAAAAATCTCAAGACGTGAACTCATCTGTGATATTCCACGATTTATAAATTATTTCCTTTCCAATGCACTCAATGTCGTTAGAGAAACATGACATATTTATTTACAGTTTCAATTGAAATCAATAGTTTACATCCTTTTTTTTTTGGATAACGGTTCTCATGAATTTAGGTCAGCTTGACACATGTTTAGTAGCTGTATCACCCAAATCTACCCCTTTTTTACACCAAGTCGGCGCCCCGAAAGTCCCCCCCCCCCCCCCCCGAAAGTGTCCCCGCGAAGTGTCTGTGCCTCAACACTTTACCATTATATCCGGTAATTCACGGATCGCTACGTTTTTAACGCGGATAATTTGCTACCTGTTATTGGGATACGACCTAATCGAAAAACGTCGGCTTAGTTAAACCATCTCGCGACTTTTTTTATAAGAGTATTAGAAGCAATTTTTTAAATTTTTTTTTTGATAGATACACGAATTAATAACAATGTAAAGAGTAACTTTTGAATACAGTATTGATTAGTTTTTCAGAGATTTGAATTTGAAAATGGGTTTCTGTGTGGATAATTAGAGAAAATTTTGTCTTACATGTTCGGAATATACATACACACTTCACTGAATACTATATTTGAATAATTAATATTTTTTCATCATATTTGTGTATTATTAAAATATAATATCTTATACCTAACTTGTATTCCAGAACATAATTCTACAGTTTCAAAGAGGAGGAAAATATGCACGGACCTTATCCAGCCATTCTAAAAGTATGTGTTTCTGAAATATTCCATCTTTCTTCGAATATTTTGCTACTCATTTTAATTTATTCAAATTTGGTATAACAATTCAATGAAATAACTGCTTACATTTATCGGTTTATTCAATGAAATACAGTGAATTCTTAAAATGTACAGTTATATTACGGTTAGGTGGTTCTAAAGTGTCTACGTCATCCTAGTCTAGACTTAGGACGGTATAGAGTAAATTTTATCTCATAGTGCAATGTTTTCTGAAATGTTAGTATCACTCATATTCGATAGATACCTTTTTATTACCTGCGAATTGCTTCCTACTTTATTCATTAATAGAAAAAACTTTATATTATTCTATATCGGCAACCCTTTACCTTTTATTCAACCCCATTTCCGAAAGGGTTACACTGAGAAACTTTCACCCCTTGAAAAATATATTTTTACGAAATGTTCAATACATGTATGTATCTTTATGACCTGTGTATAAAATATAATAAAATGATTTAATTTCTCTTTACCTGAGATTATAACATAAGTTAGGACGATCCAAACTCACCAAAAACCATGGGAAACAGTTTGTTACCGAAACGGGTATCTTTTGTTGACAATCCTTTTATTGAAGATCGTTCTTTATCAAAATGATGGCATCGTTATGAATTTCCTATTTATTATATATTATATATTTTTGTATCAATATACACAATGTGAAATAAGATTTATAGTTTTGTTTGTTAATGTTTATTTGTAAAAAAGGATGGAAAAAGGAAACGATGTTCGATATTTTAAAACATTTATCTGCTCCATATAAAAGGAAAGGGTGCAACTGTCAGTTTTAGATGACACCAAAGTCCCGAAGCGCTAGGAGTATTTTTTCCATTTTGACAGTGATTTTTCGTGGATTGTGAATACTGGCTTCCCACTGTCTGAAAAACGCAGACAAAAAAACCTGCATCATCTCACTTTTCAGTCATTTACACCGTGCGTAAGATCTTGGTCATCGTAAGGGTGCGTCGTTAAACCCAATGCAAAAAAGAGCATATTCCACGTTGTTCCATATAATTAATTTTTCATTATAGGCCTATTATAATAATAATAATAATAATAATAATAATACTGATAATAATAATGAGTCTTCAGTTGTGCGGCGGGGTTAAGCCGCAATGGCTTCTCTTCCACTTTCTTTCTTTCTTTTCTCTTCCTTCTTCTCTTCTCTTCCATATACAATCCTTTATATTTTGATGATGATTATTGTTTGCTTAACGACCCCACCAACAGCTAGGTTATAAGGGGAATTTATATTTTCAAACCTGAATTTTTGCTTGTCAAAGTTATCGATTCTCTAATTTCAAAATAACATTCACGATATATATTTACCGAAGAAATTAAAGTGGTTAGTTTCTCAGTTATACACACACGATAAGTTTACCGGTGTCTGTGTAATTAATTACATTGGATTATATTGAGTTTATAACAGCTTCCCTAGCAAATAAGCGAAGCTATGTGGTCAACAGGCAAAGTACATATTTAAGCCCAAACTGAAAGTCATTTGGAAGTATCTTAGTTCCCGTCCAAATCTTGGTCCAATATTGACTTTATCTAGTTATCGTCCATGTTTAATTACTTGATTAAATACTATAAACCAATTATAGTGAGAAATTGAGTTCGACTTTACACGCAGGATACCGAAGTTAGTTGGGATTACATTGAACACGTGTAGATGGAGCCTCATATTGTGCTAGAAATTGATTTTGTTGAAATTAATAATAACAATAATAATAATACTAATGGTTTTATTTCATTTTGGATCATCACATGATATAATGGAAAGTCATAAAAAAAAGTTATATAACAAAAATTCAAAATATTCAATATAAAAATCTCAATATGAACACACTTTAACAAAACTCATCTAACCTATGAAAGCATTTTTCAATCAGATAACTGCGGAGTTTTTTTTTTAATACTATTTTAGAATCGAGTTTTCTGGCATCTTTTAGCACAATAGGTAAACAATTAAAAAATCTACAACCAGCATAAACTGGACTTTTCTTGAAGAGCTCCAGCTTGTGAGCCTCCAAGACGAATGCGGATTTGTTTCTTGTGTTGAAATCATGCAGTTTGTCATGCGTTATACTGTCCCGGCTGTTCTCCAGTACGAACATTATAGTACTGAAAATGTATAAGCCAACAACTGTCAATATTCCATCGCTTAGGCGATATCTATCATCTCATAAACATGGAATGCGCGATGAGCTATGGGTTTCTTTCCATCTGAATCTAATTTTTTTGAAAAAAATAAAATCATCACAATACATCTTGATTGTTTTTTTTTACTCATCTCTATAGCTTCAGTTCATCATCCCTGATATGGACCTTATCATTAAATTTTATTGCTCTACCTGTCCAAGTTATATAGTCTGTTCATTGATATACTCGACTGAAATACTTTATTTCTTGTTCAATTTTCTTGTGTTTTTTTCCCTTATTTGTACTAATCATATTTTTCCTGTGTTCGAAGTCCGTGATCTTCAATTTTTAGGTTCAGAGTGGACCTATCAGAAAGAAACAAATGGAACAAATATCAATACGATTATGAAAGAAAAAAAAAAAATTATCGTAATTTGAATAAAAATGTCTACATTATTAACTAAATAATATTTACCAATTAATTCATCCTTATATTTATTTTACTGACACTGAATTATTAAATCAGTCTGAATTAATTTGGACAAAAAGTTAAAGTGCTTCACGTCTAAAGATTCTCTGACTTTGGGTACCCATCTGTGAGTGTGTGAGTGGGCGAATTGTGGCGTGATATCAGGTGTTCAAATAAACTAGACGTCTCTTAACGCTTTGTACTGGCGGGGGCGGGGGGGTAGGGGGGGCAGTGTGGATGTACTGCGTGGAGGAGGGGTAGGGGGGGGGGGAGGACACTTATTTATTGCTCCCACTGAAACCAAAAGCTACTAGCTGAATTGAAGTAAATATGAATATATGTGTTTTGTTTCGTTTTGTCCAACAGGAAGTAGGGTATTTTGAGTTGACTTATATACTAAGTGCAAATATGTTTTTAATGAAGACGCCACACCTTTCTTGTCTTTGTCCATCCCCCTTTCTGCTTATTAATTAATATTATTGTTTAAACCCCATATTCCTTGTGTATCTGCTCGTTTGTCCCGGTCAACCAGGATAGTGTAGTTAGGGCGGTCGTGGGTTTGAATACCGCATAAGACACGATCTTTTTGTGAACATTCAATATTTTATTTGCCAAATCATACCTTCCAAAATGCACCAGCTGATGGTGAGGCATTAAGTGAACATCGTTATCACCTATAATGGTAATATGATGATTTTTGTTTTTATTATATCTCCTCATTTAGGCCTATACATAGATTAGAATGACAGTCTGTAATGGCCGGGAGATATTTTTCTGTATATGAAAAAAAATCCATCGAATTGTCTGAAAAATAATACATTTCAGATTACTTCTGCCTCCCTTTGATTTTTTCCTCAAATCTTAAAATAACCCGATTAATGTATTTTATTTTTTATTTTTTTTGGTAATTGTGTAAATTATCGATGTCCATACTAATATTCTATCACACTCTAAGTTGAACATATGTAATGGATATTTGAATAGGAACTCAAGTGAGTATATTGCTGTTTCGAAACTCTAAACCGTTGATGTTATATTAGATGAGGGAGACTAACGATTATCCGTCATCAAAGTATTCACCAACACAGTGAATTAATATAAAGAGGTTATCCCATATATAACTATCTCTACTACATTGTCAAACTACCATCAGATCATGTAGAAATTCATCTTAAATACTTGCATCCACGAAAGATGAATGGTCCGATCGGCTGTTCTTTTTATCCCACAACATTAGCCCACGGGTGGTTCACGCCTTCATCTCGCGTCGACACAAATATATACAAAGCCAAACTATTTATCACTATTTTGTCATTGTTATAGTGTCACTTAGTCTCTCACAGTTCAGCATGCAAACACAATTTTAATGTTATCAAAAATAGAAGATTGATACATCAACAAAGTTCAAAATGGAAGAAATTTCATAAATTACAATTAGTGTTAGGCCTATAAACATTGAATAAACGACTTGAAATCAGGAAGTACTATTCAAATAAATCGAATGAGCTCACCAAAATTAATTGGTGATATATATTTTCATTCAGGCTCATATAAATATAAGGAACCGCAAGTTCTTTCTTCTGATCCATTCTAAAAAATATGATCCATCGATGTATTTTAGTTAAATATATATATATATATATTTATATATATATATATATATATATATATATATATATATATATATATATATATATATATATATATATATATATATGAGGAATTTGAAGTAGAATATTGATTTTTTTATAGTCAGATATGAAATGAATGCCTAGATCGCGTCATTTTGTCACATCATCATCTAGTTGAATATAATCGTTGGGGCGTTTTGATTGGCCTACAATGCAAGTCACGCGTCCAAGTTTATTCCGAGTCGTAGATTTGGCATTTCCACCCTTAACTCGTCTGTTCACCCACCCCTAGTACCACCCCCCCTCCCAACCGCCTCCACCACCCCCTAAGCTGTCCACCCCAAAGGACGAGGGTTCTAAAGACCTTTTTCTTCAACGCGACGTGGACTAACATTTTCTCATTAGCCGCCCAGTGATCGATGTGAACTAGCCAAGCTTTCCAGGACGACGTAAACTCTTATCTCCCTCTCTTTCTCTCTCTCTCTCTCTCTCCCTCTCTCTCTTTCTCTCCTAATGCCAGTTCTCTCTGAAGTTTTCTCTATCTTCACTCTCTTGGGTGAGTCGTCTTTAGAACTCGCGTTTTAGAAAGATCTCTTAACATGGGTAGATCTGGAAAATGATGATACACAAGTTATCATTCATGCATATAATGTAGAAATAAACATGAATACAAATTTTGTATCGGGCGACTTTTTTTTTATTCGATCGATTTCATTGTATATTCCTCATTTTCGTATCATATTTCAATTTTCATATTTTATCATTTCTTCTTATTTTGAAATGTCGTTTTGACAATTTTTCAATTTAAAATGAAGAAAAATACAATGTTATGATATGTATAATTACAATTCATTTTCAAATAAAATTACCCATAGTTATGTAACTGAACCTTCTGAAATGTTCGCTCATGACTATACACTGAAATAAAACTTGGCCCTTCCACCAAAAATAAATATTTTCAGAAATGAAGTACCGGTAACCTAATTATTTATAAGAATATACACGTCATAATCTAAATATCCAGAAAATTCATTTTTAATGAATGTCATCTCACCTCAATGAATCTTCACCTTATTTCAATTTCAATAGAGCTTTTTGCAATTGCTACGTATTAGAACATTTTATAGGTGGAAATACCCTTCATAATTCACTAAAACTATCAATAAAAAGTACTGTACGTTGTTAATTATTCTACCATATATATATTCAAAAAATATCTCATTTCATTTTATTTCCGTTGCTTTCATTCTAAAATCCTTCCTATACCTTCATCAGCCATTCATTTCATTTACATCGCCCACATCTTTCTTCTCTCTCACTTGCTTCTACCCTCCCCCACCCCCCTCTACTCCACTTCTATATACCCACCACACATTAACACTTATCATACACCACTTCCTCACCCTTAACGATAAGACAAACATTTCTTTCTCTCTCCAACCCTTCGGAACCATTTCTTGCTACTTTCTTTGTCTCATTCTCTCGCATTCATCTTCTTACTTCTTACTTTGAGTCATATATTATCACTTGGTTGGGACTTCTTAGGGTGCCAAGACTTTAAGCGATACGGGAACGTCGTATCAAACAAATCAGCTGGCTTTGTCCAAAATAATACTCACTGTGTGTTAAATCGTCTAGTCACAGAGGTAATCGTTTGATGCTGGAAGACTGTGTCTTGAATTATAATCTCCAGTTGAGTTGTTGTATGGAGATTAGTTTTGATTCTTGATTAACGCCAATGTTATAGTTATTTGTATTTACTATGAACAAATGACTAAATTACCAATACGAGCAAAATTTTATATAAAGAGACGACCGTAAATGACTGTGGAGGAACTACATAATATATATATATATATATATATATATATATATATATATATATATATATATATATATATATATATATATATATAATTTTTCATATTACTCATATATGATTTTATATATCCGATTTATAATTGTTGATTCAATTCGAACGTTTACAGATTTTGTATTGTGCTCTACAAGTTACCATTTTTCAATATCAAAGCAATCCGATAAATAGGTGAATTCTGAATCAGAATATAACTAAAAAATCTGATATTTCATCTTTAATTATTTTAGTTGGTAGTTTTCATCGTATTTCTCAATAATTCATCATGAAAACCGAGGTCATCTCTTTAAATATTGGTTATTTTTAATATCAACAACCAATAGTCGTCCAAAAGCCGGTTGTAGACTAACAGTTGATTAGTGAAGTGAGCAGTAATCAGCACATTAACTTTTCATTACTCTTGGTTACTCATGTCTTTTTTCTATATTGACTAATAATTGAGTAGTTTATATAAAGACCCTATTATCTAGGATCCTATCATCAAGGTAGTAGGATATTATGGTCTTTGATTAATATTCAATTGTGAGTTGGCACTATCGGCTATGAATTTGAAAATTTTAATTCTAAAATAATATACATTTTGAAGGGACTCTTCAAAGTAGACTCTCCAAGTGTTTCCTCCATATGTATAGATGTAGATATTGGAAAAAATAAAATTAATCATACCTACGAAAATATATTTCGACAGTTTGAAATTACATCTTATATCAAAAGTCTGAATCATTTATCATACTCCGGTCAATACTACGAAATAATCTCTTATACTTCATATTGAGTCTATCCAAAAGGGCTGGTTTTATATATTCAAGTTTGGTATTAGCTTCTGGTCATTCCAACACGGATACCAACCCGTATTTCACCCTCTCCCGACACAAGAAGAGAAGGGTAGCAAACCAACCCCTTGCTTAATATAAAAAGCATGTCCGAAGTGTGTTGGCTTGTCGGGATGGCGAGAGGGGGGCGAGAGAGGGAGAGGGGGGGATTGCTGGCAACCGCACGTCCAGTCAGTCTATCACTCAGGGAGCGGGGTGTTGGGAAGGGTGGGAAGGAGGAGGGGGGGTGACTGGACCGGCTATTGGTCATAGAAGAGCGCGTGACCACTCCCAAAGAACAGCCGTGTAAGGATTTTGGGGCGAATACGTTTTAGAGAGGAAAAGTGGAAAGTTGGTTCGAATGTTTTCTTGAAAAGATGTTGCCAAGATCAAAGTCGGACAAGTTTATCAAAGTTTCAATTTAATGTTCATCAGGTTAGTTTACTATTTGTGGTATCACGTACAAATATACAAGTTTCATTAGCTTTGTTAAGTGGACACATTCTATTTTTGAATACATCATTTTATAGGCCCAGTATATTCTAAATCAAAATAAAGTACTCCCATGCTCGATCTCCGTTGAGATAGTTCACTAATTTATTTCAACACAAGATGAAAATAAAACGCACTTCGGGAATTTTTACGAATTTACTTTTTCAAGTAACACTGCGTATTGGGTACGATTGGAATGGGAACTAGAATGAATGGATATAGAGATACAATTTCTCTCATTTGTTATCCCAATGACACTTGATTAATTTAAACATAATTTGAATACTGAGATAGAATTTGAATTGAAAATGAACCGTGTAGTATGAAATTCAAACAATTTTTCACTCAAATTTTGTAGCATAAATAAATAATATACACTCAAAAACTATATAAAATACTAAAAAATAATATAGACAAGTCCATAGATAAGTTTGTATTTTAGGTTTATGTTTCCTCCATCGGATGAATATAAAAGATTCTTTTGTAAACAACTTATGTATACAACAATTGTTAAGTAGGCTATCCTCAGAGAGTTTACATATTTCGTATCATAAACTTTCCATCGCATCTTATTTTCCCTCCTCCAATAATAACGCCCTCCCACCACACTCCTCGTTAATACGAAAACAATATCAACTTCATCATAGTCACACCGTCACCACGTGACCCTCATAACATAACTTGTTAGCCACGTCCACGCACACACCTGTATACGTGGAAGACGTCGGCAGCGTCTCTTGAGGCGTCGAATCGATCGACGGACACCGGTACCGGCACCGGTGTACCGGAGATGGCCAGGAAGTGCCGGAAGTGTAGTTCGAGTATGCTGGGCGCTCCCCCCCCCCTCCCTGTACAGCGTTGATCTATGTGGACATGCATACCTCAAATAAGGGGATGAGATAAACCACTATAAACTGAGATTTGACCACAGGTTTATAGGATTGGACATCTGATGTGCTTGTACATGGGTACAGTGCAGGGCAAGAGTGGATTGTATTTTGGATTATATTTGAAAGTGATTGTTAATGATGTTTGGGCTACACAGTGAAATGTATTCCAACATCTAACTTACATCTCGTTTTGGGAGCTTTTTGAATTTAAATTCAATTCTCTTCAATTTGATATATGAATGTGAAAAAGATGTGAGCATTCCAGAAGACTGAAGACACTTATCTATATACTACGACAAATTTGAAAGATTTTTAAGAGAAGTCATTTAAAGTATTGTGATCAATAAATATATATCTCAAAGAATAAAATTGAAGAATAACCGATCTGTCATCTGATAGTAGGCCTATAACTTTAATGTGTGGGTTCCCATGCTTAAATACAGAACATAAATTTTCCATCATCTGTGTTTCTGTCTTTTTGATAATAAATATAATTACCTATGTTTTCAGTGATATCTTCAGAAAGTTTGTGTTTTTCAGCATATATTGATAATTGTGAATAATATTAAGATTGATAATTGAATGATTTCAAACATATATTCGATATTATCTTTATAAACCCGGCGCCTCCACATTAAAAAGTTGAAATTTGTTGATTCAAAGTACAAATATGGGATCTTCTTTGATACAGAATGAAACTTAACAGTCTGAAGTTTCAGACTTGAAACTGAATTAAACTGAAACCATGATGAACTACTGAAATCTAGTTGATAAAAAAAAATTGTAATTCCAAAAATTGAGGAAATTATATTTGCTTCGAATGTATAATTAAAGTATACGTCATTGAAGTACAATTCACACATTATTATTCTTGTGAAAGACTTTATTCATATGGAATATCATAGAGTAGAAACACTCTAGTTCTAACAGAAGGTGGCAGTTCAATTCTAGTGTTTTTCTTATTTTTATGAATAAGTCCCGTGGGTAAACCTTCTTGCCCAACCAATTTACACCTCACCCTCGTAATAGATGTATCTTATACATATTTCCTCCCACTTCTCACATATAGAGGAATATTCTCCGCTCTGAACGTATATAGAACTCGGTGGTCCCACAGCGATATTCTACCTCGATGGGAAATTCAACTAACTTTGAAAAATAATTCAATATTTCTTATAGCATCTGATATACCAATGTCATCTGTTTGGAAAACAAAATTCAAGAGAGAAAATGTTATTTTGTTTTTTCATATTGATGTAGTCGTGTGAGCGAATATCCATGTTGTACTACAAAAGAGTATAGGAAAGTCCATTTTGATATTTCTTATTCATTCTGATATTATTATTACATGTAATGACATCCATGAAAAATAAATTGGTGAATTTATTGAATTAGATAAAAAACTTCATTAAGTTTCTGCTCACAATAGAGTTGCCCTAAGACACAGAATAATAAGCAATATAAAACATTAATTTTAATAAAATTACAAATCTATATTATGAATGTGCTTATATGAATGATCAAATGAGGCAGCCTATTATAAAAAAATACGAAAAAATGAATGAAAGAACACGGGGGAATTATTATATCAAGAGTTAAAAAAAAAAAATGAAAGTAAGTGAAGATTAATAAAAATGTGAATATGAGTTGTGTTAATGGAATAGGGAATGTGTGAATATATATGATTTTAACAGTAAGTGATGGAAGGTGATTAAATCAATGATTGGCCATACAGATTGGTCTTTGACGCATTTAAGAAAGAGCTCTGATATTGCGGTATCAAGATTTTTTTTTTCAAAATGTGATGTTATTTTTATGAATTTGTACATCTCACCATCAAATATGTCGTGCGTAAACATTTCCAAGATTTGATTATATTTCCGCATGTCAAAGAGTAAAATACCGTAATTAATACGTCATTATAGTTAAATTTCAGACATGCTATGGAATTTATAATATTGAGATTTTTAATCGGTATTAAACCTACTGATAAATAGAATATCAACTAATGAACCATATTTACCGAAGTCTTTTGTAAGTAAAATAGCCATAATACTATTCTCATACATATAAATTCCAATGAAGATGTAAATATAAAACCGGAATGCAAATAACTAACGATGTATACACTTATAATTCAGAATGTTTTCGGTAGCTATAGCTTGTTGTGTGTAGAAACTTGGCGTTGTTTATGATTCACAGCAATGGTCCATAATGGTCCATTTCTCCACCACATAAAAAGCAGCCAGTGTAAAATTAGCTGCTCGAGAAACTAAAGGGCCCATAATTTCCTATAAAACCAGGTTTAAGTTTCTGTACTCACCGTCCTGAGTTTATTCAGCGGTGAAATAGAATGGGTATTGTATGAGAGATATTTTCTACGTCTTATACGCTTTGTTTTAAGGTTAGGGTTGAGGTATGAATTGAGGTGTTCACTACAATTAAATTATATGAATCAAAATAGTTTTATATCAGTTGCATAATAAATGTATTGTTTAATAAGATACGACATATTTACTCATTATAATAATGACCGAAGCCGCTGTCGGTAGCTCAGTCAGCTGAGGTGTCGCTTCAGAAACTGAAATCACCGTTGGGCTTGAGTTTTGCATAAGGCATGGGTTTTTGTAGAAGTCCTTTCACTTATCATCACTGTATAGTTTCATAATCAACTGCTCATCCGTACCCCCGTATAACTTGGGTGTTTCTGGGGACTTTGAGCAAACAATAATCGATCACAAATCAATCAATAATGACTAAATTTAATATGAATAATGGAAATTTTATCACTCAACCACTCACCTACAGCTAGATTATTTGGGAGTGAAAATGACTAGGTGCTCCCATGTAATTTTTTGAAACAAATATAATCGATGGTGGGAAAATGTTGATCGTAATCGTCAAATAACATGGAATTAGGATAGGATCAGTTGAAAATATTCGTAAAAATACACAGCTTGATGAAAATACCATGTTTCATCTTCCATATATTCGATCTTATTCAATTCACTGCTCATTTTTGAGGATTATTAGGATCATTATTTTCCACAGGTCTTATCCTGTAAGTAAATGTCAATTTCCGGCTATTATTCAAATATGAGATAGCTAGAAATTGTTATGAAAATAAGTATCAAATGTGTCAGTCACAAAAAATTGAATTATAAGAGTTCTAGACCTGTATCCACGAAAGAAGATGTTTGTATGTCGACTTAACAAGTACTTCACCGTTATAGTTGTGTAACATGGTTTTTTGAGCGATTGTCATTTTCCAGGACAAGATTTTTGATGAGAATTTCAACTGCATTCTTCGAAATAGTTGATTGTTCAAAGTTGCAACAAGATTAGGTAATGATAGTAGTTACCAAATTTTCAAAAATCACTCACTTCGTTGATGACCTTTAATATCGTGGATACAAATACATGGGAGAAAATGATTGGATACTTATATACTTCACTAAGGCCCGGTATTACCAACGTGGGAGTAGCTCCAACTGGCAGATAAAAGTTGTTATGACTATGGTCACCTGTGATATTTGTTTTCACCAACTCTCAGATAAATACTAACTGGACTTGTTAATACCGGGCCTAAAACGCAACAATAGTTGACGTATTAACTAAATTAAATAGTTTCATCAGATAGAAACTGTCTCCTTTGTAGCTCAATTGTAGACCTATGTAGCTTATTTCCATTGAAATGTCCAACTCCTATATTCTTCC
Source organism: Brachyptera risi (assembly GCA_964007535.1). Classification (NCBI taxonomy): domain Eukaryota; kingdom Metazoa; phylum Arthropoda; class Insecta; order Plecoptera; family Taeniopterygidae; genus Brachyptera; species Brachyptera risi. Next base: position 41,517,190 of record OZ023331.1, on the reverse strand, counting down.
TTGTTATAGCTGGACGACGTCGTCAGCGTCGACAGCGTCGAAATGGAGTGTTTATAGTCGCCGCTAGATGGCAGCGATAGTATCTAAAACCCAAACTAGACTGGAAACTCTTGTCAACATCGTTTAAGGTAACTAGAAACTAGAATAATAAGTAACTATGGAGTAACAAACTTACTGTGAAAATATTCACATGTGCAGGTACTACACACCTGAAAGATCCCGTTCTGAAAGATCCCGTTCACATGGGCTCAACATTTTTAAATGCACTTCCGCTTTTCTTAAAAAAAGAAAAAAGGTGATGAGTTCAGAAAATGCCTCAAGACATACTTAATGGACAAGTGTTTTCACTCATATAGAGATTATTGTCTGTAATCAGTGTTTTTATATTTCCCATATATAATGATCGATTATCATTATGAGTGTACTTCAACTGTTTTTTTTTCAATGTTATTTTCAATGTATATGTATTCAATATATATTTATATATATATATATATATATATATATATATATATATATATATATATATATATATATACATATATATATATAAATATATATATATATATATATGTGCATGTGATAACTGTATATAATAACATCATGACTGTCTGTATATCCTTGGGATCTTTGGGACAAAAAAACGAATCATTATTATCATTATTATTACACAGATTAACCTAAAGAAAGTTATAGAAATAATATTATTACATAAAAAAGTGTTACTGAGAATGAATATCATGAATAATCAGTTTGTCTAAAATTCATCATTCACGCGTTTGATTGTAGGCCTATATGGACATATGAATATTAAATACACACATTATAGAATAATTTTCTTGTGGAAAAATTTAATATTTAACGTACGATAACTATTATGGATATACAATTAAACATGTGCCTTGAAAAATTGAACAGGCAACCAATAATGAATTTCAAAGTAATTCACTCACTTTCTGATTATATCTTATTGTTTGAGCAAAGATTCTGCATTACACAAAAAAAATGTCCGAGGGACACAAAATAACAACTGAATCTAATGGTGAATTATAGATACACAAGACACATTAAATACCAACTGAAGGCATAAACTGAGATGGGTGGACGCTGAAACAGTATTCAGGAGACCGGGCTTTGATTTCCGCCATGATGGACCATCCTGACAGAGATTTTCATAGTTTCCCTCGGTCGTATACAGGTTCATAGTTAGGATAGTTTCGTAACAAAAGGCCACGACTGACTCCTTTTCACTATCCAGAAATACATCCAGTAAAATAACCTTCCATTATATGTCATTCATCATTCACCGACGCCAATAGATCCAAGCCATCAGTATATGCAGTGCATCCCTAAATCTGTTGAATTATAAACAAAATTTATGAACAAATAATGAGAACTGTGGTTTTTTAAATAATGAAACCAACTCAAAATCGAAGCTACACAATCAATATAATAAATAATATTAAAATATCTGCTCATGATTGGGTTTGGTTGTGCAGTCACATATTGTGGTCGATTTAAGTGCACTAGAATGCATTCCAACAAGAATTAACTGATATTATACGCACTGAAACTGAAAGAAAATTTGCATACGAACTCTACGCATAGATATTGAAAATATTTGTGGTTAAACGTGCTTAGATTTTATTCAAATCCTAATTTGAATTTCGGTATAAATTATTTCATGTGACCACAAAATATGTAAGTACGGACACTCCAACTGTTTATTCATTGATATTGATGGTTTCTGAAAATATATATTCTAAGCCATCCGAAGTTTTTGTATCATCTATTGTAAGGCCTATATGTCTTTTGAATGTACAACATTTTGAAATATAAGCCTACTAATTTCAAGTACCAATTTATATATTTAATTTGATTCGATTCATTTCACTATTTCAATAGCACCGCTTAATGGTTTTGTATTTGTACCAATCAATGTTCAATTACTTTTTTAACATCGTGCGTTGTTGAACAATTGATTTTCATCTTGCACGAATGAAATCATTCGGGCTATTTCATAATTGTATAAATACATAATTATATGACTCATTTACAGTAAAAATAATCAAAATTCACTTTGATATTTTGATTTTTACGATCATTCGTGAATGTATCAAGGATATTTTCCATGTTGATATCCATAACTGGCTTAGAGACATTTTAATTAAAGGTATAAGTTTCTTCAACATTTTATTCAAGAAACAGAATTCAGTGGAGGTGCCAGTTTTTCAAAACGATTCTCCAAATAAAAGTATATTAGAAATGAATTCGTATATTCACCATATTTGAAAGAGATAACTCACATTCCCTATTCACCAAATATTATATTCATCAACTCGATATTTATTTACTATCAATGTAATCGTGATGACAAAATGAGAACTGCTAGGACACTATTTGCAGTGATGGTTATATTGTATAAAACAAGCTGGCATTGTTGTTGATGAACGCAACCTGAATCAACCCATAATATAACCAACCTAAACAACCTAAATCAAACTAATCTGACCTCAATTAACCTAATCGAACCGAAAAGTAACAGTTATGTCATATAATATTTCAAAAGCACTGGATGAAAATAGCCACTACGAAAGAAAACGTATGTTTTTTCTTTCAACCCATCACACTATACTTTCTGGCCTCAGTATATATATACATATACAAACTTAATACATTTGACATTTTCTTCTTGCTCTCTCTCTCTCTCTCTCTCTCTCTCTCTCTCTCTCTCTTTCTTTCTCTTTCTCTCTTTCTCCATTATTGCATTGAAGATCCAGAAAGAAGCATTGCGAGGTAAAAGGAATCGGCAAGACTCTCTAAGACGGGTAGTGAGGAGAAAGGGGAAGGGGGGGATATAAGTTTGTTTGGGGATCTGAAACCCCTGGTCTTATATCACTAGTGTGTGTGCGTGCTGTGCATGTATGTGTGTGGTCAAAGAGAGGACGAAGGACCCTCCGGGGAGTTGAACTCAAGACATGTGACGTCACCGTCACGTGATAGAGTTTCAACAGGGCCGCATTGCAACGCACACTCTTGTGTGCGTGTGTGTGTGTGTGTGTGTGTGAACTTGTATAGGGTGTTTCTGGAGATTGTATAGGGTGATAGATAACGCAAATTTGTAGGGCCTATTGTCTAGTGTCGATGGACTTTGATTTAGTTTTCACCCGTGAATTTTCCCAATTTGGACTTGAAATATAGTATCAGAAATATAAAAAATAAGTATAGCCGTGAACATAACTAACTATGAGAGAATAGAAAACATTCCATGAAAGTTAGTAGGGGTTGAGTCAAATTTATTCAGTTTCAATTCTTAAAAAATGCTTGATTATTTTATTCATCATCATTATCGTTTATTATAATTATTGATAAGAGGCTTCGAAAACATGTGAACAATGAAGTAGTCTGAATTCTGATTTGAGGCGGAGAAATTTCATCGGAGCGATCAAAAACGCGAATTATAAAAATGCGAAATTTTTGCAAGGAAATTATAATTGATTTGTACACTACATTCACAATTGATAATTTCCACTATTTATATGACCCTTCATTGAAACGATTGAATCGGAAGTTGGTGTGATAATTTCAATAGATTTCGACGGAATACTTTTGAAATATAGGCCTAAAATTTTGAACGTTGGTTTTATAGAATTGATATAGTTTTCCAGGTACTTTTACAAAACACTTCAATTTTCATGAATGTACTTTTCCTTAATAACAACTCTCTCACAGATGAGACCTGAGTGAACTAAAGTTCCTAATTTCGATAACATTTCGTTTTTGTTATTGCATCAAATTATGAATCGTATATATATATATATATATATATATATATATATATATATATATATATATATATATATATATATATATATATATATATATATATATATATATATATATATATATATATATATATATATATATATATATATATATATATATATATATAGGTCTATATATAGGCGACAACACGAGCTAAGTACGGGCATATACATTTACCCTTAGAGGGTGAATTTGATCAATAGTTTAGTCCAATGGACTGGACTCTAAGCTGATAATGGCACTGTCCAGTAACCCTCCCTCCACTCCTCCACCCCTTCATCATCCAACCACCCCAAAAACCCTTAACCAACCCCTAACTACGGTTGCCAAGGAAGTTAAGTCCAAGGAGCTTAATCAAGTAGGCGGCGGGGAAGGAAGTGGAGGGAGTGGAGAAAGGTTCGGGCAGGCTAACCACCACACTAACATACCCACTAAGTGTAGAAAAGAAAAATGGAATAATTTTAATCAAAAGTTAATTAAGGTTTCTATGTAGTCTTGGCATTATCCTGTAAAGCTCCTCTATATCTCTATGGGGCGGACATCTTTATTGGAATCGGGCTTAGTGAACAGAGAGAGAGCTGTACTTTTTATTATCTGGAAAATCCTCTTTCGAGGCACTTTTCAAACTGGCATTTTTTTCAGTTCAGTTATATATCCTGTGGAGAAGTAACCCAGTACCAATGTTACCAAGTTCACAGTGTGATGATACCATGCAGGAAAATCTACTTCAAATTCATCGTTTTTTTGTTTTAAATTAAATAATCCTTTTAATTCTCGTTCATTCTTTTACATATATTATTAAACTGTTATCAAATGGATTACGTACGGAAATTTTATTTCTTGTAAGCAGTAAGCCATAATGTTTTATACATATTTTCTTTATATTTCAAATACATTTGAAATGAACTTGAATACCGTATCATGTTTGATATGATACCGCTCGATTATCTGTGATGATACACATGACTTGCATAGATATTTGTATGCTTGTGATATGTTTTCTCACTTCATTGAGCGAGTATTTTGATAATATATAGGATATCATTTTCTCAAACATTTGAATTTTGAAAAAAATCACATACAGATACATTATTCATACATACTCTCATAACTAGATATGTTTTTTCAATTATATGTATCATGCTGCCTTCGGTAGCTCGGTCAGCTGACACATCGCTTCAGAAACAGAAGTCACCGTTGGGCGTGGGTTCGAGTTCCGCTTGAGGGATGAGCTTTTGTGAACATCGTTTCAATTCAATTCAATTAAAAAAAGTTGTATTCCAAAAATACTCTTATCATACTTATCATAACTTTATAATTTCTTGATGACCTGCTTATTCGTACCCCCGTATAACTTGTCTGTTGGTGGGGTCGTTAAGCAAACGATAATCATCATCATCATACAATTATCAAATTTGGATACCTATTTTTTTGATACTATACTTCATTCTCATTTTTTCATTATTTCTTTCATTCTCTCTCACCATTTCTATGAAAAAAAAAAAAATGAAAGTTCTTCATATAGAAAGAGTTTTTTTCTTCACGAAATGTCATTGTAACAAAGTTTGATGAATTCTGTTTCCTACTTTTGCCAAAAACCCAGAGAACTGGTCAACGCAGCCATATTGCTTTAGCATAGAATACATATCGTATTGTGGGACGCCTTCCAACTTTTTCACCCGTTCAACCCCCTCTTCCCTCCCTCCAGGGGGTGTTAGAGAGGGTTGTGGACGAGAGGTGGTGGGACAGGGTGGAGAAGGGGGATGTTAGAAGCTTCATAGCGTCAAAGCACATTATGCAAATATCTAGCGGGTTTTATACACTTATGCAGACCCAAGTCCAGAATGAAAAATCAATATGTAGAATAACAATAGGCCATATATATATATGTGTATATATATATATATATATATATATATATATATATATATATATATATATAAATGTATATATATATATATATATATATATATATATATATATATATATTTATATATATATATATATATATATATATATATATATATATATATATATGTATTCATATATATATATATGTATGTATATATATATATATATATATATATATATATATATATATATATATATATATATATATATATATATATATGTATATATATATATATATATATATATATATATATATATATATTTTTATATATATATATATATATATATATATATATATATATACATACATATATATATATAAATATATATATATATATATATATATATATATATATATATATATATGTGTATATACATATATTGATATATATATATATATATATATACATACATATATATATATAAATATATATATATATATATATATATATATATATATATATATATATATATATATATGTGTATATACATATATTGATATATATATATATATATATATATATTATATGACAGTAGGTTGAGTGAAAAGATGTTTCACAAATAAAAAATGAATTATCATTATAGACCCTTTACAGTTGAACAAAATAATTGACATGTTATCCATAGTTCTTTATAAGAATGCCAAATCACGTGATTTGTTAGTATATTCATCACAATGTACACAAATGGAACATAAGAACGAAAATAATTTATGTGAAAATTAATTTAACCAAAAGTTCAATTATATATGTTTATAATGATAATATTAATATCATGTTCACATTTTGGATCATCTCATCAATAACAGCTATCTTTCTCCTATATTTACTATAGCGAGCTACAAAGACAGAATACATTTTTATTCCACATTAAATTAAATTAAAATCGAGTCAACTATCCACCTGTTTATTTTCATTTATTTATTTATTTTCATTTTCGTCCAAGAGTATTACAATTAAAATGGAACATTTTTAAGCTCAATCATATGGACAGTCAAGGGTAATATACAAGATAATGTACCGTATCATACACAACAAATAAACAAGAAAATATACATGAATTGAAATAAATGGTAGATGCTATTTAAAAACGGTAGCCTGTTTCACTCATTCTTTCAAATTACTGAAGCAGGTGTGGCTTACGTTGTACACTGAATGTGAATCGAAATACTAGATTAAATTGAAATGAAAATGAAAACGTACAGGTGATGCTTCAATATATCACTGTAACTGCACGGTCACCGCCACTGTTTTGTACTTTATACGATACATGAATCAACAACTCTCATCTGAACTATATAACAACACTACAAAACTATCTTTGATCTATTTTCGTTATTATATTGGTCCCCCTCAGTTTTGATCTCATCTTGTCACGTCCATTGTCATAAACTTCATTAATGTTATCGAGATATTTAGTACACAATAAACAACACGGTTAGTTTCAATCTTATTGAAATGTGGTCCATTCACCTTCAGTTAACCATCAGTTTAACTATGAGTTAATATCCTGTCCTATTGTTCTGTCTTCACATTGACCAGTAGAATGATAATCTCTACTGAAATATGTTTCAATTGTTAACAAAGTCGAAGTTCTTGAAACAATGACACTTTGTTGTCTCTAATGAAGTTCTCTGTTGAGTTTAGTTTGTCGTGCATTTATGTTGAAAAGCGAAGGTATATAATTGAACATGAAGTTTTAGTATAGAAGCAGAGATGATATTGACAAAAATTGACACTGAAGTTGTAAAAAGAAACGAGGTGCCGGGAAAAATAATTCATAATGTAGAGAATGTTTAAATGTAGTGATGGTAATTCAACTATAGTTTGAAACAATTGGTTTTATCATTGTTGATAATCACGGCTTCTTGGGAAACTTATTACACATAGCACTATCCAGATAGCAGTGAATAATGATTCTGATAGATTTTGTAGTACATTGTACCATAATCCATGATCAACAATTAGCCACCTTTTAGTACCCACATAATGAAACGTTTTTTTTTATTCACTTGATGTAACGATGATGAACAATGTAACAACAGTTTATTTCTGCTATTGTTTTTTCACTTTTACAATTCATTAGTTTTTTTTCTTTAAAAAATCACTTGATCTGATGATTGAATAAATACCCACATTAAAAAATGGCCTAGACAATCTGTAAGCGATTTGTCTGTAGAATAAATATATACATATACTAATATGATTGTTCAATTCAATCATCCATAATTATGAATGAATCTATCCGCATAATAAATTTTTTTCGATTTTAACTTTCTTGATTTGACTAATCGGGAATTTATATTCGCCAATCAAAATGGAGTACAGAAAATCATGAGCAATGTTCCAGTGATAAAAATGCATATTTTAATTATTTTATTCACACGAGAAAAAAAAAATTTGGAAAACAATGATAAAATTTAAATGGAATCGCCGATCGAAACTAATCATATACATGTTTTAATTGTAAAATTCCAGAGAAATGTTGAACTCAAACGGACCTCTATACACGGAGCAGAACATTTCTCACGACCGCACACTTTATTAGCATAGTGATGACGAAGCATTGACCTTCACCCTCCTCCCACACCCTCCCATCTTATCAACAACTACCCCCTTTCATCCCTTGTAAATGATATGCATATCTTTCTTAAACACACATCCATCTCTCTCACTCACACACATACACCATCATCTATCTTCTGTCTTTCTCGCTCCTATTTGCACGAAGGTTCGCATTCAATTTATCTGGGCAGGAAGAAGGAAAGATTAGAAAGCCACTATAAATCATCGTTGTTGATTGCTGCTTTCCCCCCCCGCACCTCTCCGCTCTTCTTCTTCTTTCCCCTCCTCCCCTCACATGCGAGGAAGACCCGTCCGTGCCCCTGTCAGATAGGCAACGAGTGACAACACCTCATTCACCAATGTTGACAGTGGTGGAAAAAATGTGAATATTATGAAATCGTACTTGAATAATGTATACATGTGAAATTTGTGAGATGAAAGATTAAATCTTTTCTTGTCGCTGTATTCAGATATGCTTACTTCAGCAATTTAATTCATTATATGCAAAACAGTTTTGTTCCTTCGGTCGAGTATCCTGTAAAACTTTCTGGCAGAAGATTCATGAACATACCAACAACTTGTTTGGTGGAAGTGCCAAGTTGCCGAGGAAGAAACTTTTCAATACCAACACGGTTTCAAGTGGTAAAGTTTTTCCGATTTTATCAAGTTTAATAACATGAATTGTTTTTAATTAAATAACTCTACAAGTCTTACAATATGCAGAGGCTTATAGTGGAATTTTTTCATCGAGATTAATAATTTTCGGTGAAAGAAGAGTTGATGCTGAATATTGTGACCACAAAGATGGAATAAGATAGTTGGGAGAAAGAAAAGTGATGATTATATATGTATGAAATGTTCAAAGTAGTTTAAAATTCGATACTTATTGATAAATTAAAGTTTTTGAATTAAATTGAAAGATAAAAAACACAAATCAAAATTCACTTTCTTGGTTTCACAATGGCGTAAGTTTGATTCGAAATCATTGAAGATGATTCAAAATGATTTGAAAGCTACACTTGAATTCTCATCATTCACATATGAAATCAACAGTGAAATTATTTCCATCCCTGAATGTACGATATCCTGGTAATAATTGAGAGTAAATATCAGTTAGTTCGAAACCATTTCCAAGAAAAGCGAATACATTTGCAAGTTTCATAAGAAAAATTGAGTGAGCTTTCCGCTTTGATTGAGTAGACCTTTCAAATACAGTTTCCGTTTTCTACAGAAAGAAACGTTCGCCGAGAAGTATCTTTTCTTTTTCCAACTTGCATGGAGCGAAGCAAATCTAAGCGGGAGATTTTCTGTCGGTGACACTTTGCAAATGTCACCCGGCGAGTCGTTCCATTTTCGAAAATTTCGCCCAACCATTTATAACTGAACTACTTTAGAATTGACATCGCCTAATGCTATAGTAGACCGTACCATGCACAGCGTATTCCACAACAAAACTTCTGTGGAGTATTGCCATTCCACAACAATTTATATGGAAGATCCACAAACTCTCCAGGTATGTAGAATTTAAATGTTTATAAAGTGAGATTGTCACAATTGCTTAGAAACATACTTAATTTTTCTTCATATATTTTATGGATTAATTTATCCATTATTGTTTGCCTAACAAGCCCACCAATAACTATATTATTTGGGGGTACGAATGAGCGGATGATGAATGATTCAAAAGTGTAATTAATCAACGGCTTATACGGGATTTGAACCCACAAACTACATGACCACAATGCAATAACATGTTGAAGCCACATGGATGAGTTATCGTTCAAAAGGTCGCACCTTCAAATAGGAACTAAAATCAGTAAGAGTCGACATCATAGACCAAAGAATACCAAAATATATCAAAGTATACCAAGATCGAAGTGATCTTTAATCTATGTTGACATTTATCCTCTTACTTGGAAATAATCGTTTCATTCAAAAATGGGATAGTAAACCTGAGAAAATTGCTCTCAAATATTATTATAAAATGATAAAGCAAATGATGGAAAATGATATTAGAATATTAGAAAATGATACATATATATATATATATATATATATATATATATATATATATATATATATATATATATGAATGAACACAAATCGGCAAAATTTTCTTGGTTTTCATATTATAAATATAATAAAATAATTTACCAAGTCTCTATCTTCGAAAAAAAAATATATAGCAGAACGAGAATGAACTATTCATATTTCAAAATGGCAATGCATTATTCTCATTCAATTAATTTCAATAGTTAGAGTTCGTTAAGCTAACGTTGTTTTCGGATATGTCCTCGTTATTATCTTGTCAAATTTATATTTCATGTGGTTTCAAAATAATTCGATTCAATACAATTGCCCCATCATAAATCCTTCATAAAAATTAGTGTGATCAAGTCATTATAGCCGAACGACAATTAATTGTTATTTATTTATTATTTTTGTATTGTTGAAAACAATAAGCGATTCACCCTCCCGTATCGTTTTCATTTGGATTGACGGTTGCGTTTGTTCCATTGTCAACGTTTCTGAGCCCCATTATTATATTTTAATAATGTCTTAATCAGCAACTGACGTTTATCATTGTTTTATAATTGCCAAGCACCCTATTGTTCAGTGGTTGAGTAGAACTAGAATTGAAATATATGCATGTATAAAATAATGACTTCAATTTTCGATTTTGATTTTTGAAACATCTCAAATAGTCGGTTGAGTAATCGTACCTTGATATATAACGATCTTATTTTTATTAAAATGAATATTTTGGTTTCACGGCGCGTCGATATCTACGTCATTCCGCACCGATTTTAATTCTAATTGATTTGTTTTATTCATTTGAATTTCAATCAAAATCATCAAATGATCTGTTGAACCAGTCAAAATATTTATGAAGTTATTAGTAAAACGTTTTGGAAATTTCTAAAGTCTCTATAAACTTTCTGAATCGGTAATGAATCCTGAAATGTTGATTTTACATAGATTGATTAAGAGCTGAGACGTTATTTGGGTAAAAAAAACGAACATAAATATACTTCCCGAGTAATATTGAGAAATAATGAACAAAACACATGCAAAAATCTCTTCTGTAAAATATAAAATGATAATATAATAATGTGATTTCTGTAGTGAGTATCGCGAACATAGTCAACACATTCATTCTTGTTGCGTTCCCCCAATTAATACTACCCTTGCGCACCCTAATCGTCTAGCAGCTCTGCCCTGCGGATAGAAAGCGAACTAGTTGCGCAGAGGGGGTTGCTCGATAGCCACTGCTCCCTGGTGAGCGTCATTGGAGTTAGGGTAGGGGTGGGTTTTCAGCCGACTACGGTTGCTCACACGGCATGCATACAAAACAGAATGGTGTGGTAAGAGTATTCGCGTTGAATTCGTGGTGTCTACGAATATGAAAATAACTCGTAGATGAAAATTGAAAATATTATTTTTTAATATAAATTAAATATTATATCATAATTAATATAACCAAGAAATTATATTCGAAATATATTCAATTCGATAATATAATATATAATATTATAATCAAATCATATTATAGTTGTCTGAATATGATTCGTGAATGTAATGAAGAATTATTGATTGAATACAAATGAGAATTCATTTATCAATTATGTTTATATTTTCTCAATCACCATACATAACTAATGTATAAAATCTAGAGCTAAGCAATATACAGATATAACATAATTTTTTTCTTCCCTCAGTCTAGTCTCCCTTTGAGACTTTGTGGATAGTATTTGACTGTTCAGTGTTTTTATTTGTATGTACAAAACTGATGATAATAAAAATATATATATATATTCACCAATTGTTAAATGATACAACCGGGTTCAAGCTATTTTTGTGTTATTCTTCATATTTCATGTGACACTATTGTTTATATTGACCCTGATCGACAAGTTCACTCAAAGTCTTCAACCAAGAGGTGTGTCAAACTTCCTTACCAATTCATTGTTGATTGTAGCTCTGTATTGAGATATCCATGTAGATGTAGAAATGTATATTGAATAGTATCCATCATCATATTTTTCATCAAATATTTTACATCCACAATTTATAGAATTTATTTTTATACTTGTCTCATTCCGTTACTTGACTTGGGCCCGGTATTACCAAGTCTAGTAAGCCTTTATCTGACAGTTCAAACTTGTTATCACCATGGTTACATGTGGTATTTGTTTTCACCAACTGTCAGATAAATACTAACTGGACTTGGTAATACTGGGCCTTGGTAGTTTGACTTGGTATTTATAAAAAATAGCATCTTCCATTTATTTCAACTTGTGTATATTTTCTTGTTTGTTTGTTGTTTGTGATACATTATCTATTATTTTATCCTCAACTATCCATTTGATTAACTTAAAAATGTTCCATTCAGAATTGTAATTCACTTGAACGAAAATGAGAATAAATAAATAAATAGATGAATAAACATTTTTTCATAAAATTCATAACTCATAATAATTTAAAAATAAATATATTTCCATTTTTACTCCACGTGATATTTTCTCAATTTGGCTTTGAAAACAATGACTTGTGTGTCTAATATCTCATACTTTATGTTTACTTTATCATAATTTGAAACTAGAATTATTCTCATCATAGTTATGATTATAATTTCCACTAACAAGTTTGTTTAAAATGATGTTCTCTTCTCCATCACTGCTTCTGGAGAGTATTATAATTCCTTCAAGAATATATCATTATTTATCAGCGGTAGTTTCTGTATGAACCTATGACAGTGTTGTCTCATATATGCATTGTATGCACCATCTTACTCTACACGACTTTCATCATACAAGTTCCTCACATCGCGTTAACATTATTGTCACAGACGAATGATTATATGTATCTTTGAGAATCATCCAACTGTTAAGAATATCATTTCTAGTGAATATTTCTATATTTCTACTCGAGAATATATGAGTATTCAGAGAAAAGACTATATATTTGTTAACCCAGATTAAGTTATAGTATATAATAGAGCGAAGAAAAGTTGTATGTGTATGTGTTTATATTGTTTGTGTGTAGTAGTGGTTGTTAACAAGAACCCACGCCCACCTTGACTCCAGTGTTCACCGTAGACTGAGTCAGTGGGCGGCCAACTTCTTAATTTCATTATTTTTCATAGATTCTTATTGAATAGTTAAAAACTCTGTCTTTATTTCTCTCAAAACTGTTGTAACAGATTTCAGTCCTAATTCTACACTCATCTCTTATATCGAACGTATGTATTGGAAAAGTCTGAATATGATTTATTTTTTTTGGTGGAGGCGCCGTGAACGTTGTTTCAATTTTGTCTTCGTTTCACTGGGATATTAAAATATTCAGAAGAGTCCAAATCTAGAATGAACGATTTGAACTTTCGATCAGGTTAACATCAACCATCTTGAAAATACACATTTAAATTATACTCATATTAATTCAATACACACACACACACACACACAAAAGTGATAGCAGCAAATAGAGTTCGTATATTCCCATTACAAACCATTATTGAATAATTTCACAATGAATTCGCCATCTTTATTTTCCGGCCATCGCGTATTCAAAATTACTAATAATTACATGCAATCCTATTGCCTACCCTATTGTATCCATCTTCTCAACTATATTGTTCTCTAGCTAGCATCATTATCATAACTAATATTTGAACCACTTGAAAATTGTGTTTACATAAGGATATAAATAACCACAATTTCAAGACGATAGACAATACAGATTACCTCAAGAGCAAGCTTAATTCGTAATCTCAGTTTTGTTCTTCAACTTGAAGATTATATGTTGCTCATCTATACGCATACGAGTTGGAAGTGCTCATAAACAATTAGGACGATTAAAAACTCATTGTGATGGGGTATATATATACTTCATCTATAATATAAACTTGTACTGGGGATTTTACCTGTCGTAATGAACTCTGTGAAACAAGTACTTCGGAAAGCGACAATCCTTTCGTTCCGTTATGAATGAAATAATTTTCTATGTGCTCCGATGAGAGGATAGTGAATATGACAATGGAAATTCGTGGGTTTCGTTACTAACGAATCTAATGTATCTTGTAACTTCGATTATACACGATCGTAACGCTACGAACGAACGAGTCCTAAGGTTTGAAGGCTCGTCGACACCAAAGTCATTTTGGGTCTGGATATATATATATATATATATATATATATATATATATATATATATATATATATAAATATGAATGCAATAATTTTTTTTTTTCATTTCAGTTCATTTTTCAGTGAAACTTCTCCATGATTCATCTGGTATATTCGACTGAAAAATGCATAAAAAATTTGCATATTGCTTTTGAATGTCAATTTGAATATGAACGGTCGTTAAAACCGTGATGGAAAACCACGAAAAACCTCTTCGAGGATGGTCGACCATTTCGGGCATAGAGTTTCGGTCACCCTGATGACGGTTTGGCGTGCTAGCCACTTGTCTATCCGTCTCCTTGGTTATCAGCATGTGGTCTTCTCTGAATGAGATACATTTGAGTATTATATAATGAAAGAAATATAATAATATATAGGAATATATATATATATATATATATATATATATATATATATATATATATATATATATATATATATATATATATATATATATATATATATGTATATATATATATATATATATATATATTTATATATATATATATATATATATTTATATTTACATATATATATGATATGATGATATATTAATATTTATATGACATTTGACATATAATATATATATATATAATATGATAATATATATATATAATATAAATGAAGTATAGGTGAGTGAGATAGTGGTAAGTGGGATGATGGTGGGAGGACGTACAATGGCGAAGGTATAAAGTGAAGTGGTAGTTGGGCCTAACCGCTGCCATATACTCGCTTCCTATTGGCCGATACTATACGGCTAATTAATCACTTTCATTAGTTTCATCTGAGGCGACCGGATGGCCTGTGTTATTACATCGAGAACTGGTTGGAGAGTACATCGTTGTATGTCGTCATGGTTTCCTTTGTTGTACATGTATTTATATATATATATATATATATATATATATATATATATATATATATATATATATATATATATATATATATATATATATATATATATAAATATATATATTGATATATATATATATAGATATATAGATATATATATATATATATATATTCATATATATATATGAATATTCATATATATATATATATATATAGATATCTATATATATATATATATATATATGTGTACATCTTTTTTTATATTGGATTTTAACGACGCACTATACTGATGGCTATGATCTATTGGCGTCGGTGGATGATGGATGAGATGTTGGGATGATGAGATGAAAGGTTACTTCAATAGGTGTTTTGGATGTTGAGAAGGAGTCGGTCGTGGCCTGTTGTTAAGGAACCATCCCAGTATCAACCTGAACGACAGAGGGAAACTACGAAAAACCCCTGTCAGGATGGTCGACCATGGCGGGAATCGCACCCCGGTCTCCTGAATGACGGTTCAGTGTGTTACCACTTGGCCACGCGTCTCGGTATATATTCACATCCAATCCATGTATTGAAATATTCTCTTTATTGTAATTCCCCGCATATTTCATGAAAGAAACAATAAAACTCTGATTAAAATGATTGATCAATTGAATTTGCACCACTTCAAAATTGGTCAGAAAATGGTATGAAGGCTCAAGATGAAAGGTAATGTAATATGTGGATGTATATGAATCAACGCCCGTAGTGGGGTTGATTATAGAAATTCTCATTTCAAACTTGGAGTTATGTTTATGTCTC
Source organism: Brachyptera risi (assembly GCA_964007535.1). Lineage (NCBI taxonomy): Eukaryota > Metazoa > Arthropoda > Insecta > Plecoptera > Taeniopterygidae > Brachyptera > Brachyptera risi. Next base: position 41,501,052 of record OZ023331.1, on the reverse strand, counting down.
ATTTTTTAAATCTTGTCTGTGATTGTTTTTCCAACCAATTATTCTTCAATTTATCTCATAGATCTATGTATTTGTCTTTTGATGCTTTAATCAAAGCAGAATTTAAGTATTCTAATGTTTTCATTATTCAATAATGGTTTATCTTATTCACAGGAGAAGATCAATATGGAGGGGACGGTATGAAGAGGAGTGAAGGATACAGAGGACAAACGTGATTATGCTTAATCCCTCATGTAAGTAAAACAATTCATTGTCATATATTATTACCAAGTCATTCCACTTCACTCTATTCACAACTTAAAATGATTGGATATAGGCATATCAAATATAAATACTGATTCTCTTTTTTCAAACCACCAAAAATATGAACCTTTTGTATTTACACTCAAACGAGTGGTCGAGTGATCAGCACACTGAACCTTCATTCGTCAGGAGACCGGGATTCGATTCTCGTCATGGATGACCATTTTCACAGGGGTTTTCGTGATTTCCCCGTCATTCAGATCAATACTGGGATTGTTTCTAATGATAAACCTACTTTTTCCCACTATAAAAAAAATAAAAAAATAAAATAACCTTTCATCTCATCATCTCATAAAACATTCACCAACACCAATAGATCCTATTAATCATTATAGTGCGTCGTTAAATCCAATGTGGATAGATAAAATAAACCATTCATGAAAATTAACTGATGACTTGAGAAGTAAATGAAACAGAACAGTTATTAAGGATACTGGGATTCAATTTCCATCATGGTCGAGCAACCTGATCAAATAATTGTATAGTCTTCCAAGGAATTATTAACTTACTTGGGAGTGAACTATGACCTCTTTCTCCTTACTATCCATGACACATGATCAAATAAAACGCATTCATCTCATCTTGCCATCCAATTCCTTTATCAACCATTAACGCCAAGAGATCTTTGCTGTCACTATAGTGGGTCGTTAAAATACAATATAGAAATAAGTAAATACAGCATATAATAAGATTTTCACTTACATCCACGAAAGAAGGAGATTCCAAACGACTGTCTCCCCTATTCCGGCCTACTACCGCACAGGTGGTTCGCGCCTTCTCTTGTGAATACAATCATACTATATCAACATATATCACGATGTAATTCAGTATCACGCTTGTAAAAATACACAGAAGATGATGAAGCGAACCATCCGTGCGCCAATGCATTGGGATAAGGGGACGGACGGTCGGAACCTTCTTTTTTCATATACTATTGTCATAGTACACACCATACACTAGAATACAGCACACCTTAAACCTTATCCCTTACATCAAATCAAAACACGTATTGGAAAATGAAAAAGATCCTACCAAAGATCAGTCAACGTCGAGTCTTTCAGTACATAAATGAATTATATATACAGCTATATAAAATGTTCTCTTATAAACCCAAGCTTTGAATAGTACATTTCATGATGAGAACTTTATGTGTATGTGTGTGTATATATGTGTGTGTGGTTTCACAGTATAGCGATAAAAATGTTCTCCATTAGACTATGCGTATAAGTGTATCCACGATAGTTGAAGGTTCCTAGCGACCGTCCCACCTATTCGACACCATTAACGCACAGGTGGTTCGCATCTTTTTCTCTCCTGGATACACATATATAAATGTGTGTAACCGTAGTGTTGGAAATGTCGAGTGTTTTATCACACATTGTCTGCACAGCTTTGACTGTCATCGAGTATAAATCAGTGTTCAAGATATAGTAGCTCTTTTGTGTTCATATAAAATACATAAACTACATGGTTTTCATGTGTAAAGTTGAATGCAGAGACAGTTCTCGAGTAATTGATTTGATAATGTGAACAGTGGATGAAGTAAGTATATGTATGGTGTGATTTGTGATATTATATTTTTTGTTCATACAGATCTTTTAGAATAGCCCATGTTAGATTGTTTTATATAATAGAATATGATATAATAGAATATGCTTTATCAGTCGAAATTGATCTCATAAAGATATTAGCCTTGTCAATATAATATATGGTTCTTAAAAAGTTATGAATATAGTTATACAAGTAGTCGTTTCGTTATAGATACTATATACTTTGTTTTCACGAAAGACGAAGAGCGTTTACCAAAATAACAACAAAAAAATTCACCATCCTGTTTGTATATCTGTGCCTTTTATTATGGTATCATGATTTTCAGGACGAACTCTAGGATAAGAGACACGACTACATAATTCAAAAGCGTTAAATGCTAAAAGTTGCAGCAAGAGTATAGGATTACACAAATGTTCACAATTATTTAGGTGATGATGTCCTTCTACCTGTTTGAATATAGGTATAGATACATTTTAGTAGAATGAATCGAAATATATGAATGAATCGACGGAAAACTTGATTCTACTAAAATCTGTTGGTAATACGAATTAAATCTCTTATAATGTATATTTTTTTCCTCATTATCAATCACAACCTTGGATTACTTGAATTCTACAACATAGCACACAGTTGGAGGTTCGTCTCTTTATATAGGCTATAGCCATGTTTTATTCTTATTTGATAAGGGCGGCATTATAGGTGGTATACAACAGGTTATAAGATTCATTTTCGAACTGAATGACCGTGAAAATTATGTGCAACAGGCATCTGAATAATTCAATCAAAATATTCACCATTATAAATAATTAGTCGGCGTATAAGTGTTTTCTTATGGTCTAAGTTCAGAATTTAGCTCTCTATATTGTTAAAGAGTCATCTTTCAAAACACGAATAAGTTTTACAATCCCCACTCGCTTTTATATAACTGTGAATTTCAGTTCATTCCGACGCTCGTTTTCCAACCGAAACTTTCAGCAAAATTCATTGACTTTCTAACAAATGAAAGTCTGTGTTTCCCAAATCTGACCTCCCACCATCTTCTTCACAACTCCCCAAGGCATTTGCCTCCGAGGCCTATTAGTTATTAAGACATCTAATCCGAGACAACTTTAGGGGGGGGTTAATATAACTATATACGAGAGAGAAGATTAATATTTTACCCCTGAAGGGTTTTATAATATCATGTTTAATAACCCTAACGACCAACTTACCCCTTTTATATAATCTACCCCCGTGTCCTGTTTTATATATATTTTATAGTATCTACTGTAAAACTAACTTTGGGTTCTTTTTTCGCTTGTCCTTCTCACATCTTCGACCCTCTTTGATTGCAATTAAAATATAGCTGCGAGGGAAGGGAAAGGACACTAATTAATGTCCCCAACATCTGTCTCCCCCCCTTCCCCACCCCTCTGAACCACCCTCACACCCTTTTGTCTAAAATTCTCTTTTCTCATTGGTCAGCGTCGTTTAGACCGTATCAATGGCCGTCTCACGTCCGTTCTCCCCCGAGCTTAGGGGGCTTAGGGGGGGTGTGGATAGCAGGGAAGAGAGGGATTTTCAGTGTCCCAAGAACAAAACATTTCCTGCTGGTCGTGAATGCAACCCTCTTTACACTACTGTAATGGTGGATGCTTATATACAGAAAAGACAATGGAGATGTGTACTTTTCAATAAATAAGCTCTTTGTTTTATAGTTTTCTATTGTTTTTGAAGAGTTTTGAATATTTTGTGCAGTGATGTGTTCTGAATAAAGTGGGGTTATTATACTTATAATTATTAGAGTATTCAGAATGATTATTTTGAAAGTATCTGGAAAATATTATAGCACTACCGATAAAACGTTCTACGTTGTTAGGCCTACATTGCAGTATGCCATCGTTTCTCTTACATAATATTTCACAATTGCTAAGAACGAGAATATTTAATAACATATACGTGTATTCATAAACAAATCTCTACCAAAAAAATAATGGCAGATGATTCAGTTATTACATCAATTAGAGCTCAAAATTTGAGGTTTTAACGCTTTTGAAAGATGTAGTTTCGTTTTTTAGCGTCAACCTCGTCCAGAAAAATCATAAAACCCTAAAAGTATCACGGATTATAACGGTTATATTCGTTTTTGTTCTTTGCATGCGTGTTTCATTCAAGTACAAACTTCAATATATTACATTATTTATATAGCTAATTTGTAATTTTTTTTTTATTTCCAACTATTTTTTCTAACAAAATGAGGTAAGTCCAATTCACAAAGGTACAAAATTTCGACTTAATTTTGCCAGTCCCAAGTCCTCTTTTTCTCACGTCTCTATATGATTCTGCTCTTTTTTTCCTTTGCTCGTCCTTGTAATATTTAAAAAAAACTCATCTCAGATGAAACTGGAAAATAAATTATATGATATATGAATTATGAAACATCAAATAGCCTCCCATTTCATGAGTCAGTCAACTACGGCAATTTTAATGAAGATATTTTAGGTCCGGGCGTGGATTTGAGTCTCGCATAAGTCATGAGTTTTTGTAAACATCATTCGTGTATAACCTAATCATTCGTACTCCCAAATAACTTTACTTTGGGATGGTCAATTAAACAAGTCAAGTCACAAATTTCATATCTGGAGATATTCACGGTATTAGATTCCAAATTCCAAAATATATATATAGCTCCAATATTATTTATTTCTATAAGTATAGTGATACAAATACATCAATTTTCTACTGTAAAAATCATTTTGAGTGATTTTTATCGAAGGGATGATTATTTTTTGCAACCCTTGATGCATTTGGACTTGTCATGTTTTTGCACCAAAAATAATTGTATTACATAATTACGATTTTTATCAAAGTTATTTATTTTAATCAATACAGAGTTGATATTTTGATTGCTAGAATTTCTGGATTTTTTCGATTTTCAACTCTAGACGGCCATTTGGTAAAATCTGACAGCTCACTGCCACCTTGATTGGTTACAAGAACGAGGCAAGTCCTGGGACATGTCTTGTTCTTCCCACAAAAGTGAGTGGCTATGAGTGTGCATTGCATACCGGCTTGTGAGGTATGTCCGGACTTGACTTATTATTGCTCCAAAATGAAGACAAAAAACTATTTTACATAATTGCTCGCTTTTTTCAAAAACGTCAAAAATGTGACTTGACTTGTTTTTGCATCAACCCCCTCAATTTTAATTCTGATTCCATTCCTTGTACAATGTATTTTTGTATATCATATCTATTGACAATGTTGTATATTATATTGGTAATGCATATTGTTTAAAATCATAATAATAATAATAATTTTCATTATCGGAGACTGTAGTCAACAAACAGTATGATATATGTCAAGAATTAAGTCAATCTTGAGAACGCGCATGTATGCACTACATTTTTGTCCACGATGATAATATTCAAACATTCAATAGAATAAAAACAGTGTATCTCATTTATTTATTCATTCACCTATTAAGGTTCTGATATACAGTAGGAAATACACGGTATAAAGTTCTATAGTGAGAATATAGCGTAAACCTCGTAACAATATATGCCTTTTCACTACCTGCATAATAATATAAATTATAACAGTACAATAATCATGATTTATGATAATCGCGAATGAAATCAATATTTGAATAAAGTGAATATATATATATATAATGTCTGACAATTTCTAATCCAACTCTTGTAAAGTTTCGAGGATCTACTTGAGGAATAATTCTCCAAGTTGTCTACAAAAAGTTTAAAATAATTATCAGTTCTTTGATTAAGTTCTTTGACAAGTCTTGTTTGACTTTGTGATTTTGTTCATCTGTAAATAACCTATATTCTGTGTAATACAAATTTTTCTAAAAAAAAAGAAATAGGTGAAGAGTTTTAAAAACTAACAGACCGAAAATATGACGCTTTTCGATATTGTGTATTGTGTATTTGACATTGTGATCTTGAGTATTAAATTGGACTAAAATGTATTACAAATATTGGAGCCCTCCCATACAATACGTCCAACTAACATACGGTATGTCATTGTTCTTTGTCGGCCAAAGAGAAATATTTATTTTCATCAGGAATTTAATGAAATTCTTGTTGAAATTAGTATACGTTGGAACGTAATTTTCATGTCCGGTAGGGCAAGTATTCGGCCAATTACAGTAACTAATTAGATTAGTAACAAGCGATTAATAACGTCGCCTATCAGAACAAGTTTGGTTTAGAAATTAGAGTGACAGGACCGTCTTGAGAATGCACCCTCTCATGTCAGAATAAACGGACATGACTCGCTTATGCAATCCGTTCGTCCATTGCTACCAACTCATGGGTATTCCAACACTGAGATAATTCAGAATACTGAATACTGGAACACATAATACTGATGATGTATTGTATTAGAGTTGATTCGATACAAGAAAGTTTCTGTGAAATCAGTAAAGTGAATATTTACTTCTGATGTATTAGTGAAATTTTTCTTCTCAAATGAATTAAATTTGTCATTTTTTAATGCATTTAATGCTAGAATACTGGATGCAAACTTGTAGATTTGAATAATTGTTGTGATAAATATCATATTGCAATATATATTATATATGTAATTATTTATTTTCAGTGGTAAAAAAAAATCGTGTCCAATTTTGGCTTCATCATTCATTATATATCCAATTTGTTAAAATCCTAATATCACTGACATATAATTTATTATTCGATCATTATATTTGACGAGGTTATTATATTTTATTGGATTGATCAGCACATAATTCAACGAAAATTAGAATACATAAGAAGATAATTTTATGTGAAATGAAATACGTAGACTGCTGAAAAGTGAAAAATCAATCTTGTTGAACGAGGTTAGTATATATTTTGGCATTTCGTTACAGACAGCGCAGTCCTGATGTAAAAGTTCATTATTTTTCACCCGAAATAATTAAAATAGGGTGGTACGATCACTATTATGGTGCCCCGTCAAAATGATCCTAAATTCATTCATAATGCCTTAATTGGCGAACAATGATTTTGTATCAAGTTTCGATGTTCATAAAAAATGAAAATGAATGAAGAAACAAATTATATCAGCACGTATAAGAAACCACACCTCTTCAAAGCATATATACGTTTCTCTGAAATATTTATAATTTCATTTCTAAAGTTTTGCAAGTTCGTTAACGAAGTTGAGAACCCAGCATATTAAAAAGGAGTACACATAACCGCACTAACCCGCAACAGCGAAATATTAACGAGAAATCACCAAACATTGTACTACACATGCACAGTGTCTGCGGCATGAAAATAAGAGCAAAACAAATAGTTTTGGTTTCTTATTTGGTGGGTTGAAATTCTAGCACATGGTTTATACACTCGAGACACTATTAATTGTTATTGTACTAAAGAACGGTTATTTGAATAACTTTTAGAGTAAATTTGTGATATAAGTTTGTGAATTATAAGTATGGTAATATATATGTAGTTGAGGTTTGGTTGTAATCTACAGAAAATTAATATTAAAAATATTAATATTCTAAATATTCTAATATTAAATATTAGAAAAATTAATTAAATTAATCAATATGGCAGGCCAAAAAGTTCTTAAAAATCAACATTGGTCTCAAAATTGCATTACAAATATGTGAATCATTCAAAACCTGTTGATTCTGTTGAAACACGTGCTTTTGACAGGATCTATTTTTTTTACTGGCAACAGCTGACGTCACGTATAATAAGCAAATTTATGCGAAACCGACTCATGGTCATATCGAAATAGAGTATTCTGTAATAATTTCTCGAGTAATTAGTTTTCTTCATTTTTTTCAAATTGAAAAAAAAAGTGTTTTAAAATTGATTTTTAGTTGTTGATCACACACGGAATGGATGAAATATTTCATGCGCGTTTCACCTTCACGTACAATGATATATCGTATAGCATGACCAAGTTATACTAGGGTAACCCTTTACATACATCGCGGTCATAAATACAGAAGGAAAAATATTGAAATTCTCAATGGATATTTGGTATTATATTGAAATATAACACATTGACCGTATAATATTCACATGCGATATAATTATATTGATATCAAATATATTGACGTGTTTTTATAATATTCAATTCTATGTTGAATGCATTATTTTCAAGCGAGACAATTAATAATGGAAGCTTCTTTTAATAGGTTTCATCATTATATGTTTTATGGTGTATTGTCAAACAAAATTAGAACTATCCAGAGACGAATAATTATTACTTTCACTTATTTCCAACGAATCAATATTCAGGCTAAGGTTTTCTCAAATACAATAAATCCGCTTAACTCAATGCCCCAACTAAACGCTTCACTTGTTTTAATTTATTACATTGAACTTTATATATTTGCTGAAATTTGAACTATCTTTTCCTGAACTCGACTTGAACTTGAGACTAAAAATATCTATCATTTTCCAGGTAACATTCTAAATAATGAAAACAAAATATTCGAATTCGAATAATTTTCATTTGAATTCGATTATCCTTCTAGAATAGTGCAACTACATTGTATTCTTGTATCCACAAAATTTCGTAACATTCACTTTTCAACACAATATGTAAAATGTTACTATTCTAAGAAACGAATAAATGAATTGAAATCGAAATAGATCGTCTACCAATATAACAAACATTATTATCACCATTTATGTTTGTATTTTCGTGATATTGTTAGGGTATCATGATTTTTCAGGAAAGGGTTGACGATGAAAAACTAAACTACATCTCTCAAAAGCATTAAAACCATACAATTGAAGCAAGCCTTTAAATTAACCGAAGTATTTATTATTATTCTGTTTGGAGACGGCCTTCTTCTTTCCTGAATACAAGTATATGTAGATGCCTCAACTAATTACACTTCGTCTGTTTACAAAACCAACTCCAGCATGACTAAAATTCTAGTTTCATCTCTCCCGTATTATTCTTATAACACGCCCTGCTTTGAAGACGGTGAGAAGTTTACAACGGGAGTCCAAGACGGAATGAGACACAGGTATTCAAGGATACCATGCAAGAGAAGGATAGTGACGTGGTCCAAAACAATGATACTGTAAGGACAATATTCCCTTAAGGACAAAGGAGAAAAGCATGGGACGTCTTAAGTAAGATGTGGGGAGTGGTTGAGAGGGTTGTGTAAGGAGATGGTTGTGTGAGTGTGTGTATGTGAGGGGGGGGGGAGTAAAGGGAAGGGGGATCTTTACTTTGTTGGCTCCGGCCACTATTTAGTTTAAAAGTTAGTCGACACCAAAGGAACTTGGTCGCTTCGTTGAATACAAGAAGGACATTCGGTAGCAAAACGATGTAGGCTTTCGATAAGGTTAGGAAAACGATGTGTTATATATTCTTGATCATGAATTACAAATTATTTTTACTATCACCATTCAACAAAAACATAAGTATGTAATATATAGTTTATTTTTAAAATAAAAATCCCCTCATCATTTTAGGCATAAGTATTTCACATTTTTCATTTCGAATTTATTATATGACAAAAATAAATACAAATAGTTGTTTATAATGTTCAATATGGATTATGGATCCACTTATTCCATAATTTTTCGACTATGATTCTCACATACAATTAAAAAACAATTTTAGAATAATATTTCATCTGCACAATAGGATTTAAATATGTGGGAAGGAAAAATACTTGCCTATGAAATTTGGGTGGCAAATAAACCGAAACAGTTGTGATTGAAGAAAATTATTTGTGGAACATTATTGTTGTCCATTTATTACAACAATGTGTTACATTATCAAAAGAGCGTATCAGCTTTTTGTTTTTCACTTACAGAAATCTCACAGTCGCATTGCTTCACTAATTTTTTTATAATACTCATTCATGAAATGTGATGAAAAACCATTTGAAAGATTCACAAAATTGATTTATCCAAATATAATAAAAAAATAATATGTGAAACAATTTTGCCAGTGATTGTAGAGAACTAAGCGAGAGAGTGAGCGAGAGAGATAGAGGTAACCAAGAGTATTTAGTTCGCCAATGTCGGAGCGTTGGTGCATTGTCTTAAAAGACCAGTAACTTAGATGCGACCCCTTCCCCTTCCCCTCCCCACTCTCTCCATCCACTATACCCTCCCAAAACTCGCCGTCGTCTTTACTTGCTTGACAAACTCAAGAGTGGGTATACACGAGTGTTGGCGGTATCGCTCGACCGTCTTGCCCATCTTATCGCATCAACGATCGGACATGTCGATCCGCCAACATTCGTGTAGAACATCAGTGTAAAAATACCAGGGACTCTCCGTCGTGAAACTTTCTATGGGTATAGGGGAGTAAAGTTGAAACGGAATAATTATTATTATTATCAAGTCCACGGTTAAAATTTAGATGACACATAAGATGTTTCACTTGAAGAAACTTGCAATAGTTGACACTATATATATATATACATATATATATATATATATATATATATATATATATATATATATATATATATATATATATATATATATATATACATATACCTCTGGATCTTTCTCAACCCTCCATGCACGGTCTAGAAGAGTAATTATTTAACTAACCATGTAAGAATAATTACATTATGATATCCTTTACAACACAATGGGGAATGAGTGTATATTGCTAACTATTTCGAACTTCTGCTTCGAAAATTTGTAACTGTCCCGAAGAACTTAAATTATAACATTCTCATTAAAATTAATGAGAATGATTGGTATATTGGCATTGAATGATTTTGTATAGGACCTGATTGATTTCAAAGTCATTACATTTACATCACTAGTGTATTACTTATTTATTCATTTTCTCCTGCGTAACTTCTTCCAGGCAACCATAACACAAGAGTTCCTCTCTCATGCGGGTTTCTTGTTGTGAATTTTAATTTGAGAAGAAACAATTGAAAAATGTATGTATTCATTCTTCAAAAACGGGAATAAAATGATTTGAGAATAAAAAAATGAAATGTGTCGGTAGGCCTACGGATACATTCGGAAATGAAAAAATAGTCTACAAAAAATCGTGCAAATTAGATTGTGATAATTCGATCCGTTGTTTCGGGCCTATGAATGTTTCAATATTATTTATGTTAATCTGAATAAATTACGTATATTCAAAAATACAGTAGATATTCGCCAATATATATAATATATATATATATATATATATATATATATATATATATATATTTTTTTTTTTAATGTCACAAATTGAATTATACAATAAAGTAATACAGTTTGAACTCTCATCCACTAAGCCATAAATGGCTCATCTGTGGTTTAAACGATGAAAAACAAAACACTAAAATACACTGTGATTTACTATGCTAATATTTAATAAACTCATATTAAAACATAATTCACTTCGATAGGTATATATATATATATATATATATATATATATATATATATATATATATATATATATATATATATATATATATATATATATATATATATATATATATATATATATATATATATATATATATATATATATATATAGCCTATGGGCATGTATGGGCATATATGTGTTATGACCATATTTGATGTCGATACCATTAAACATCATGAACTCTTCACTCATTCATTCATCTCTCTCCCCCTTCCCTCCTCCCCACGACTCAACCATTCTCCTGACTTCATACATAACCGATAGTCAGCCATTTTATTCACCGAACCACCATCACAATTCACAAATACAAGCTTCATTGAATAATCTCAATTAAAACATATTTTTCCCATTAATCCACATGGCACCCACACAATGTTATCAACTCCTTCTGCTTTACAGCACAAATAATTTCCAACTATACATATACATACATATATATATATATCTACCAAAACTCGAAAACCAACATGGCGTAAATTAATAACGAGATATTCATCCACTGATAATGCTCTTTCAACTCAAATCACGGCCTTCTTGATTTCCCCTTCACTGCATATTAAGATTTCTGGATATCTACTTGTATTTACTAAGTTTAGTGTGCGGCGGCTGTCCCCTTAACTAAAACAGTTGAAGATTTCACCACTATGTATGCTAATGATCATGTTAATGACACCGTGTTATGAACGCATATACAGATCGCGCGGGCTAGGACGCAATCTGGTGAATATAGTTATATGTACGGAAATACTAACCTAGAAACCTGAAGGACACAAATGGTGAGACATATAATGTGATTATCATGATCGTGAATGTAAATTATTATGTTCTTAGGCGGCATAGTGAGAGAGAGAGAGAGAGAAAGAGAGAGAGAGAACGAGAGAGATGAAGATGTAAATAAGAGAGAATGGAGATGATGATTCTCTCTATTTGACTGTGCTGTGTGTTTGGAATTATTGCTCGGAGGCTTTTGAGGTGTCGTATATATTATATGCGGGCTGTACAGTAGTTTTAATCAACAAGTTAGGTAGCGCAGGAGGATTTATTGGTCATCTTGGGAAATGATGTTGATGAGGTGAATCTGCGCAGTGGTAATTTCTTGAGCGAGATTTAGTCAAGTTATAAAACAATTTTACATATTACTGTGATGGAAAAATTTTAGAAATAAGCCTGTGATCATGCCAATGATTATATTCTTAGTTTGCTTATACCTAGAAACATATTGTCAAGAGATCTGATTTCACGAAGAATAAAACAGTTGATTGAGTCATTATCAGAGATTAGAATATAGGTCAATACTTGATTACCAATGATATGCTCATAATACCGCAATTTATACCAGCCCAATTCAAACATTTTCATTATGCGTCAATGCAGTATTCGTATCTGAAATATCAATTCAATTTAACGTGGAGGATACTATTCCAAGTCAATTGTAATACGAAGTTTTTTCAAATGAGTGAATTACATTTCTTGAATTAAATTAACTTAGCCTTAATTGGGGAACAATTATTTTGTATCAAGTTTCGATGTTATTAAAAAAAAAAAAAAAATCAATTTAATGAAAGTGATTTGAAATAGATGCGTGATGGGAGATCAACATTGATTCAATTTTCTAATATTGCTTGACTGGCGATTTTTACAAACAAAATTCATACCTCATTGCTGAACATTTTCAAAATGATACTACAGCTAGAATTCAAAATTGTATAGGGCTTTGATGTGACTAATGACCTCCATATGTCAAAGCCATCTCTAATTTCAGAAATTCACCCCACATTCGATTCTAAAGACTAAAACTTCGCGGTTTGTTAAAAAACCAGAACATAATTCACATAACTTGAATGTCCAGTAACTATAATCTCCCTTAAACGGGGGAGGTCAACGTCGATGACCTCAGTACAACAATACCAGGTGAAAGGTGATCATCGAAAGCGGTCCATCAAGCTCGTACTGCGCGATGTCCTCCTTGATGTTCACACCTGCGCGGTAGGGGCGTGCGCACATTGTTGCTTCATTGTTGTGACGACAGGGGCGCGCGTGTGGTCTGGCCAAGTCATTTGTCAAAATGGCTTCCACATTTACACGGGGAAATATATTAGGGGGAAATGTTGGTAGTATGTAAGAAATACTGGTTGAACCTGATATTTGTAATGAATTAGTGTGTGATATATATGTATGTAAATAGTTTAAACATATTTGGATTGTAAATGATGATCATCATCTATGCAAAAGATGTTAACTTGGGAATAATTGACTATTGATGGACAACATATTCTTTTATTCACTAATGAAGGTCGTCTAGTAAATTAACTGTCGTAAACATTATGATAATTGCATATAATAACTCGCACTGCAATTTTCAACATATATGTATAGTGATATAATTCATATTTATTGATTTTTTATTCTCTCATGGTTTATAACTAGGAAATCGCCATATATGCGTTGTCAGACGAGCGGATAGTAATAGTATGTCGACTTTTTTGCCCAACTTTTGCTCATATTCGCCAATTGGGTGACATTTAGGTTAGAAATGGGTAAAAGCTGCTTTGAGTGGTATACCAATTCAGCACATTTTATGGTTTTTCTTCGAAATGGCTCACCCGATCAAGCTGAAAGTTTTCAGAAATGTGTATCAGAATGTAACTCAACTTCGAGCAGAATTTAATTTCTTTTGAAAATAAAAATATTCTCCTTCTTTCCACTGTGTTATTCTAATGGGTATTTTTGAAATTTCTAAAATTCATAAAAGAAAGTTACCACCCGATAATGCCACAAAACTATACAGATCTAAGCTAAATGAGGAACTATAATTAAAAAATATTTGAAGATGATAGCAGTAGCCGTTTTACCTGTGAAGAACCGACAAAATACATGGAAAAAACAACACAAAAACGAACACCATTTTTTTCAGTATGTCAAATTGAATCCTCGCTGAAGCTCGTCTAAATACATCTAATCACCCTGAGATACTTACATTTGTACCTGTACTTATATTCATGTCTGGTTAGAGGTATATAAAATTTGTTAAGCCATCATACAAAATTGACGATATAAAATAAATATAAACCGGTTTAAAGTACCTACTATCAATCCGAGAGTTACTAAAAAGTGTAATCAAATGGAGTCTTTGGACATGAATTTGAGTTTCTGTAGATTGGCAATATTCGTCAATAATATAAAAAAAAGAATCAATTAGATACTCTCTAATTCCATTTTTGAACATTTGTCTCGTGGCGATCAGATTTTTAAATTTATCACTGAGGTTGCTAAAAAGTTTGTTTGAAACATGTCTTGACTGCTGAGTCACAGTCAATTATTATAAGTCCACTGTGCACTTTTGTCACATGGCAAATCGTTGCCATGCCATTGCCATTGCCACTGCCATTGAATGATGTATTTGTTTTCCAAATGCAAATACCATCTTCAAAATACCATACGTCATAGCCGTAGTAACGATGATATTGGCTTGCGGTATGTTGGTACACGATCTTTCACTTTTGTAGATACGAGTATATGGGCCTACCAATGTTCATAGCAATTATTTCACCCAAACCCATGCCTCGTGTGGTACTCGAATCCACGCCCAACCGTGACTTCAGTGTTTCTGAAGAGATGCCTCAGCTGACCGAGCTACCGAGGGTGGCTATGAAATCGTTATAATATGACGATTTTCATCACATCATTCATCCACACGTTTTTACTGCCTTCTATTTTTTTTTTTTAATTCAAAATTTTCTATTTTAAATTTTTTTTTTTTCATTTTTTAAATTGTTCTTTTCAAACAATATGTGGATTTGAAATGTATATCAACAAATTCACAACAAAGTCAAACACATCCATACAACGTATGATCCACATAATCCACATGGATTGAATATAAGAATATACATTCAATATAAAGTGATTCCGTTGTGTGCAGTGACATTCATATGTGTACTGATGTGGATATGGACGTTTCATCTCTTATTAGGCCTTATAAGGTACAAATAAAGTTTCATATATGCGTATCAGTGAAACCATCCATAAGGACGAAGCTAGGAATTCCAAGAATAAAATAGTTCATAAATGTATTATTATTATATTCACATATTATGTCGACTGTTCACAGTCTGTCGAATATATGAGGACTGAGGAATGTTTTCATTGAAAAATATTACATCGGGTTCTCGTATTTTTCAGTATATTTCATACATTTTATAAGAAATATAACAATGAAGGAATATTTTGTCAATTGTTCTGTTATGCATATGATGTGACAAACATCCATCTGAATTCTAAAGTTGAATTTCAGTTTTTTAAATTTTATATCTCTTACAGCAACATAATGCGTCATCCGAAACTGATGAGAATAATATGAAATCGGATGGATTTTTGGGGATGATTTTATGATTCATTGGTAGTTGGTCCTGAACTAAATTCAAGAATTTTCAATAAAAACTGGTTGAATAGTTTCGATATTTCGAATTCAGTAGAATTCATGGTCAAAGCTATAGGTATATATATATATATATATATATAAGCTTAATAAACAGTTGGAAAGAAATTATTAATATACATACAGGCCGATAGTTTCTGTTCAGATTATCAATGCATGTTTGATGAACTGCTAAATATATATATATATATATATATATATATATATATATATATATATATATATATATATATATATATATATATATATAAATATATATATATATATATATATATATATATATATATATATATATATATATATATATATATATATGAATACAAACTAAATATTCAGAATAATTATTCCACATAGGCCTACAATGAATTGAATTAATATCTGATAAGTTGTCAAATTTTATTGTCATATATCGTCATATATGCAGACTGTACCTGTGGGCCGTTCCTATACAGAACGAGTAAATATATTTGAAAATTATATATTCTATCGAACAATATTCTATTTCTCTATTACATCACTGCATTTTCCAATCACACGAAAATCTGTTTCTCACATTTTTTTAAAAATATTTGACGTATTATATATAGTAATATTAAAATATATACAATTTCTAGATTTCAACTTCATATATGATCATTCATATCGTTATATTAGAGGCACAAGAGAAAATACACCAGAAGCGTGTGCTGTTTGTGAGACGTTGCCTAGGTTACTGTTCAAGATCTGGGCTTTAGTTGTGCACAGTGGCGGTGCGACAATTTCACTCCCCTCATCTCTCTCTTCAATTTCACCCTTTTTTCTTACGAAAATGAGTTTTATCCCCTCTTGGAGTGTTTTAATTCCGAGATATATGATTGTAAAGTTTGGTCGCAAATTTGAAACTAGAAAATTGAAACGTTATGACTTTTTAGAACTCGTTTCAATGGAATATAGAATATTTTAAGTAAAATGCTGTCCATCTTGGTCCTTATAGGCTGCTGTTACTTTGAAGAAAATTCGATTGAATTTATAGTGGAATGTTATCTGATAAAACCTTGCAGTGAACCTTGCATCCAGAAGGTCGTGAGTGTGATAGGCTTCTATCAAGTGACGTTACTCATTGTTGAAAGAGACAGACAACAATGTCCATCAGTTGGAATTGACCAATCAGATTATTTGATAGTTCACCAGTTCGCTTCTTTGTTACTGTAACGATTGTTTGTCATTCGTTACTTGACAGAAGCCCATTATCGTAGCTGTAACAATTATTTTATATGATGCTCATTGTTGTCAACAATTTGGAGTGATAAGTTCCAAGTTTGAGCGAGTCGAGTTTGAAGAGTTTTGTCTGTAGACTTTGGATTATTCTCACCAATGGATAGGTGACAGAGTTCCAGAGCTGTGCAACCAAACAGCATCAAAAAACAAAAATGTGCTGTTACCGCGGTACAAATTATAGTTCTCTGACTCTATCAGATATTGTGCCACGCATTTAACGTATACTTGGAATTATTTCCCTCATGATCTTTCTATGCATATACAAACAGAAAAGCAAATATACGTTTTCACCTGATATTTTTGCGCGTAGCATTTCTTTTGTTCACATTGAAGTCTTTTGTGTGGAATAATTGAGATAATTTTGATTATTCGACATGAAGAGTTGAAGGCACGCTATTGGTGGTGAACAGTGGTAACTATGATAAGTTACAGAATGAGTATGAGCATAATTCAACAATGACACTCATTAAAAATGTTACATTGTTGATAGCTTTTTTGGAACCTTTCGTCAGCCATATTGAATTTAGAAGCGAATTCTTTAGTTGCTTTTAGTGTCAAATACGTTACGCTTTCATGAGAGTAGTCCTATTTTTAATTTTTTCCCATACACCATTTCAATTTTCAGTTTTCATTTTCGTTACGATTTACATAATCAATTTGTTATGGAAATTAATGTAATGCTATTTCATTTATTTCGCTCTCATTTTTATTTTATTGATTGTATGTTGTCAAAATGTATTTGAGGGTACTTTTTTGATTTTTTTTTTAATTCAGCTGATAATATAATATCCTACAGATAAGCCTTCGATAGGTTTCGTAAAACTTTTGAAAACATGTATATGCAATAACATGAATATGTATATGTAATGTATATATGCAGTCTGTTCAATGTATTTTTTTTTGTCAATGAAGAAAAAATTGAACCGCTCGATTTCCGCATTCTTGCCGCCGCTGCGCCACTGTTTATATCCTGGCAACGGGTGAGGGAAGAAAGTATATATATTATGAAACATTGATGGCGAATAGGAAGCTGAGTTGTACGGTATAACAGCCAACACTTGAGGAATAAGCTGAGCGTACACAACAAATCAGTTGGATACAGGTAGACGAGTAATGTTAGAAAACATATTATGAGAGAGTAAAAGTGTATAAAATGATATAAAAAATGATGTACTAAATTTCCATCTGAATTGTGTACGCTATCTATTGTATCTTCGTATGGGGAGAGGTTTAACTTATAGCTTGAAGGACATTAGAACCCAGATTTTAAAAAATAATGACAATATTTATTTCCCCAATTTTAGATAAAACTGGAAATCACTATTTCAATTTCAGAAATTATAATTAATTCATTTGTCTCCTATGACCGGCCGCATAGATATGAGTCAATTCTGTTCATGTTCTTATAGGCTTGTGTCAAGTGACGTCACTCATTGTTGCAAGAGACAGGCAACAATGTCCAGCAGTTGGAATTGACCAATCAGAATGTTTGGTAGTCCACCACTTCGCTGTGTTGCTATGGTAACGATTGTTATCATTCGTTATTTGACAGAAGCCTATACATAAATGGTAATGCCTATACGTCATGAATAATGGTTTCTGTAGGACAGAAATTTGATCATAATTTCTGAAATTGAGATGATGATTTCTAGTTTTCTCTGAAACTAGGGAAATTAATATCGTCATTTTTCGTGTAAATCTAGTTGCAGTGTTCTTGTGTTCAGTGTCTTTTGATATGCACATAATAAATAAATTCAAATACTTGTTCATACTTTTAGTCATTTTCAGGGAATTTTATCATTGGAATCATGGTATGTGGATCAATACTTCCATTTTTTCATACTGGTTTTATTTTGAAAAGTTCAAGTATTATTCTGTTGGTATCGCATTATTTTGAAAATGTCATGAATATATTTTTTTCAATTAAAAAAAAAACCCGTTCTTATCGGAATATATTCTACATAATGGGACCAATTTCAAAATTAAACTGAAACTATAATCGTAGATCAGAGAATAAAAAAACTAAAATTTGGTAGAGAGCGATCGCATGTTTTTTCAGGTCACGATGGCGAAATTTTTTTTAGTGCAAACAAACTAATAATTAATTTGTGATTGTTTTGAAGTTTGAACACAATTTGAGGTAGACCTACATTGCTGTTCACTTATTACAACAATGGGTGACATCAATCGATAGGAGCATGAGAAGTATTTGTTTTTGCTCCCAAATGCTTGTTCGAAAATTAAAAAGAAGAAAATTCCGAAATATAGTATATTACTATATTTTCTTCTCTTTTTAATGAAAAAACAGGATGAAATGTATTAAAACTGTCATATATAGGAATATTATATCATTTTTACAAGAATTCAATTTCGAACCGAATTCCGTGAATTCGATATGAACATTCTTGTGAAATTGCTTCGTTTTCAAATAAAACTAGACGAGATACAGAATAATATTCTACAAAAATTCATATTTCCTTTGGATATAAACATTGTGTCTAATATAAAACACACCGTATAGGCATACACTCTCTGACATTCCAGAGAGTGTATAGGCCTATACAGGTAGAATGCTTATTGAAAATTTAAAAATGAAAAATTCCTCTTGCCGTAGATGTATATTTTATTATAAAATAAAAATTGGTGAATACTTTTTTTTTCATAATTTCAACATTTTTCCATAAGTGGTGTTGATTTTTCATAATAAGCCAACCGGTATACCGATTCATGATTAAAAAATACATGTTCAACACTAACTGTAAAAGTGTATGTGTTTCAGAATGAATCGGGAGGGTGGATTAATTTTAGAGAAAAAAATCGTAAAAATGTGAGCGAGGAAAAAAAAAATTCTAATATCGATGAAACAAAATGTCTTGGGTCTACAGTATGGTATTATATATTGATATTTCATTTTATAACCTAATATTTGTGGTACGATATCCAATAAGTATAATTATTTTGGATGACAAAAGCAGCCATAAAAATGTTCCGTGATGAATGCTTTATATTTTTTCGCCCTCAATAATTGTCTGTACTGAAAATGCAGCACTCAAATACAAATTCTGGTGACTAATTTGAAAACTTAATTCAGTCCATTCCTTAGCCTTAATTGGGGAACAATGATTTTGTATCAAATTTCGATGTTATAAAAAAAAGAAAAAAAAGTCCATTCCAAAAATTGGTGATGGGCGCTTTCTGATGGTCACCATGACAAAAAAAAATTACCAACCAAACTTCATGATAATAGCCATCTAGATATCTTTTGCGTTTCTCAGTACGGCTAACGTCAGATCTTGTGAATGAATTTCTAGATTTCATTGTCGAAAACCCAATATAACAATGCTATATTTATCATTATTAAAGCCAATTTTGATAGGTTGTCATCTCGGTAACAAACTCTGACTATTTGAATTCAGTTGGCAATTTAATTTGTTGTGAACTTGATGGAAAATGAAGTGTTTTGATTGGAACTGTAGTGAGATATCTTAATGGACGGCACTGGCGAAGTTCTCGCGGACGGATCGTTAAGCTCGCCCGCCAGGATAATTCGTCGTGGAGCCGCGCAAGTTACAGCATGAGTCCAGATCAGTGTAGTTGAAATAATGGAGGTGATGTGTATTTGAATCATTTATTTAATTAAAAATCAAGAAATGATTAGAATTCTGGTTATTCAGCCTTGGATATTTTTCGGTATTTTAGGATATATTCACGTAGTATTGGAAAAATATTCTACTTGAACTATTATCACATTTTAAAACTATTTATATTGTTAAATGATACTTGAAATGGGATCGAAAACTTGAAATTGATTGGAATTTCAGTCAAGATATGGAAGAAACTGTTTTATTCAGTATTTTAGGGAACTTTCGTTACGTTTGATTCCGGTAGAAATTGATAGGAGTCTCATATGAAGTTAATTTTTTATTCAAACTGTATTTCAAGCATTTGAACTTCATTTCTCAACTGAAGTTATGAAGATCCTAGAGGTAATCAAGCAATAATATTGTATATGATATATAAATATTCATTTGAAACTATTATTTTCGGTCCAATCTATCGTTACCATCGTCAAAATTCTATCGTTATCGCTTTGAAGTGCTACTTCCTACACCTCATTTTCTACAATTCATCACCTTACAAAATCCACTCATCAAAAAAGTAATTTACATTTTCTTACATTTAAATAAACATTTTCTTCATCGCCCCCTCGGTACCTCGATCAGCTGAGGCACCGCTTCAGAAACTGAAGTCACCGTTAGGCGTGGGTTCAAGTCCCGTATAAGGCATGGGTTTTTGTAAACGTCCTCTCACTTATCATCACTTCATCGTTTCATAATCACCTGCTCATTCGTACCCCCGTATAACCTAGCTATTGGCGAGGTCGTTAAGCAAACAATAATCATCATTTTCTTCTTCATGTAATATTTTCAAAACTCAATCTTATTACTTCCTATTTACTCACCTTCTGTCTTCAACAGGATGTTAAAATCAACCCCAAGCTTGACCGGTCTACATTCAACATAATTATTCAGTTTGATACCAAAACCTGATTCCACCCTTTTACTACTATTTTATAGAGACCTCCAGACTATAAACCAGGGCACGGGACAACAATATACTCCATATATACGAAGATTAGTTCCTATATTGTGGCCATGTCAACATGGATATTAAGCAAATCATTTTGAGGGCGGTGGGACTCGACGCGTACGACGCCCCCCCCCCCTTCCCCCTTTCCCCCCCAACACGTTAAGAGTTGTACACGCAGGTGAGAAGAACGTATTCAAATTGGTGGAAGAACAGGATATGTTTATAGATAATTTGGTTGTTATTTAAACTAGTCTACATGTGTGTGCGTATGTTCGTGTTGGTACAACAAATTACGTTTAGTTGTATAATAAAATGGTGGATATTTGATATGGAATAGATGAGTCTGTATGGTGTGTTATATAATTGGGATGAGAATGACCCCAAAATAATCTGTAAATATAATAAAAACAACACTCTTGGTGATATAAAGTTATTGGAACTAATTTTTCGAGTTCAGAATGCAAGAATTACAGATATGCCAATCTGTATAATAATGAGCTCATTTCAATATCCGTGAAATGGATATTATTGCTTCATTTCCTATCTATGAAATGGTCAAAACACAGAATGTTTTGTAAGAAAATGAATGAATTCTACTTCTGAGTCGTGTCCAATGGAATGAAAATTTGATACTTGGATGAAGTATCAAGTAATTTGAGGATACATTGAGATGTTTCAGAATTACCTATCTGAAAGATGTGAAACTTACGAATCAAAACTGAATGATGTACTGAAAAACTGATCAACCAGCTGAGTGAAGATCAGATCAACAATAATTTATGAATTCATTCAATTTAAACTCTCACAATTCAAATTTTGGAGAGTGATATGTATATATAATGAAATCCGATCACAGTTTCCCAACCAATTATCTTTACGATTCATTTGCAAGAACTTAGTATGGTGACTTTCACTTTCACTTCTATTTGTTCTAAAAAAGCATCATTTCACATCTCAATCTCACGCCTGTATTCACCCTAATGGCGAGACAGTTTAATCCTGTATTCCTTGAAAGCCTGTAATTAGCATTTGATAAGTGCAGGATGAACTTTAACACCCAGTATTATAAAATAATAAAACAGTAGAATATGGGTTCTCAACTTTATAGGTATTCCCTTTATATTTACAACAAACACACAAAGATATTGTCCCAACAGGACTATGGTTTATTACACTCTCTACACTCCAGTCTAGTTGCCATTAAGCCCTAAAGGCCGATGCCATTCAACTAATGAAACATCGAGCCTGAGGGTGAAATAAATCCTGTATCTCCAGTACACTGAAAATCTACATCATACTATATATATATATATATATATATATATAGGACTATATATATATTATATATATATATATATATATATATATATATATATATATATATATATATATATATATATATATATATATGTATATATATATATATATATATATATATATATATATATATATATATATATATATATATATATATATGTGTTATGTGTATATATGTATATATGCCGTCAAGTTTTGGCCAGTGGTATATTTTCCTCGAAACCATTGGGGATCTGTTCTTATACTCGAAAACAATTTTCATTGAAACTGTGTAGATAAATCAAAAAGTTCACTATGCTGCGCATTATTCCATCCCATAACAATCATACTATTGAAACAATAACTTTCAACTCGGCTAAATGTATATGTGTTCTTCTACACCCCCCCCCCCTCCCATTCTTCCCCCCCCCCTCCCTCTCCTGGCCACCGTTCACGACCCACCCTCTCACCCACTATTCATTAAGCAAATGGAGATTGTAATCCTTAGCTCGGGTGTCGGAGTGAAAAGTTGGCGTAGTGATTGGTCGCGTATCCCGTCACTGCCACCAATGTTGTAGTCACTCAGCAGAAGAATGAGAAGAGTCAAAATTGCTGCTGTATTTCTGAATACAAGCTATTTTGATTGAGGTGAATAGTTTGGATACTTGTTATGATCAGAGTATTATAATTTTTCATTCAAATTGATTATTATATCATTCACTTTCACATCGAAAGTTTCGACATCGCATTTTGATACAGTATGGTATTGAAAAATCATAAAATGTATGTCCGAATCATTGTTATGAACGAGAATCAAAGTGTATACTAAAATTATTCTATGTAACCAACATCAACGTTGAATTTAGAAATACTCACCCTATTTTGAAGATGTACAGCAAATGTAACAAACATTATTGAATTACATAAATTACTTCTGGTTCGATTGTTAATTTTTACAGTAGTCTTTAAAAATATATTTTGCGGAAATAAATACAAACCATATAGATCTTGTTCATACATGTTTGAAACGATCCTACTTTTCATTCATAGCCTTAATTGGGAAACAATGATTTTGTATCAAGTTTCGATGTTATTAAAAAAAAAATACATGTAATATTCTCTATAACTAAAGATTATTGAAATTTCAATTGTTACATTACCACACTAATGAAAAAAAAACAGTGGAATCTATTTGTTTAACGTGTAGATGAGACCTACCAACATGATAATGATGGGACTGAAAATTTTACACTAAAATGATCAATAACATATACATTCCAACGAAACCTAACTATTAATCAATTGTTCATTATTATTATCATTTGATGATTATTTTTATTATTTATTTAAATACACTTTTGATTATTAAATGTGTTCTCAGTACTCAGAATATCACCATAAGAAATCCACACATGGGCATTCTCTATGCTCGTCGCCTAACATCGTATGAAAATATTATTGGTCCGTTCGAACGAAATGTGAAGGTGTGATCTGCGCACGTATGTGTGACAGAATCAACCCTCTGTAGTTTACTGTCCTGTCACGTGATTGGTCAGTCACGCGTCACGTCTCGTGGGTGCTGGTCAATCCGGCTCTCCCATTGGTCAGTATCGACCCTCTCTCGGATTACAGGCATCACAATGACAAGGCAATGAAGGAAATAGCTTTCTATTCACACTTTGATTATGATGTTTCCAATTAAAAAGTGAATGCAGATTGTGGATTGAATTGTAAAGTGAGAACGTTGAATGGTTTTTAAAATGGATATATAATTCTGAATATAGAGTGTATGCTACACTAACTGTGATTTCATCAAAGCGTTATCGAAAATATCAACTCTACTTTTTATGAAAGATTATTCACCATTTTATGATTACAAATACTTGACAAGGAATAAAATAATGATAAACACAGATTTTAACTATCTTCAAGAGTATATATCTATTAACAAGAATATATAATTATATGAATATATATTCAATTAGTCAATTTAAAATATTAGAATGGTTCGACTGAATTGAGCAGTAAGAGGAATGTAAAATAGGACCAATTTCACTCCATATAATCAAACTCTTTTCACAAAAATATTTGCTTAATATTTTTTATTAATGATTTATCTTCCTAAACATTAACCACTTCAAACAAATTTTCAAGCATTGATGTTTTTTTTTTGTATTCACCGGAAATTCCTCAAAGTTTTTGTATTTTTTTTGTCGGCAAATAAAAATATCGAACATCTTTCCGAATTGGAATCGAATTTCTCGAAAATTTTCCACATCATACACGTCAAATGTAAATTACAAATACTCATTACCTTAAACACATATAAAACCACGTCAAAATCGTCGTCGTCATCACTTTTATCACATGAATATGACGTCACCGACACAACATTAATCATTCTGTTGAAGGCAACTGTCTTCCAAGTTTTAAACCAAAGACACTTCTTGCTATACGCCAATCTCACCACGATACAATAATTTACATCTTGAAAATCTGCTCGGTTTTCAGAACTATTCAACTCAAATAAAGATTACATCTTCAATGTATTATGTTTACCGTTTCTTCACACATCACTGAAATTTAGTTACTTTACTTCTTGATAGATAAAATTACGAATATAAAATCGAACTGGTTCTCATCAATCATGAATAGAAGGCTGGTAAAAGAGTTCGCTATTGCATTGTGTATGTAAATATATCAAAACAGAAAAAAATGGGAAAATGGATCACATTTTAGAAATTTTATTATCTCAAAGTTTTTATTTTCCGTGATCAGGGATTCATATTTGCCTACAAAAAAGACTTGATATTCATAATAATGCTCCACTATTATGAATTGTGAAATTTTCAATACATTCAACTCTCAATTTGTTCAATTTGACTATTTTCAAATGTACAATTATCATAATATATATATATTAAAAAAAATATGTTTTAAAATAAAATATCTTATGAAAATGTAAAATGTGAATGAATCTTCTATCTTTTTTTGTGATAACACACCGGCCCTCATTGATTATTAGTACGGTGAATGAGTTATAAAAAGACATATCATCAATACTACGTCAGCTTTCAAGCTATTATCCACTCATTTTCATTCAAAGAGAACTGGGTCTAGACGCCATTGATATGAATCGATATAATTTTGAAAGAAAAACACTTCAATTATGAAACGCACATTTAAACGCACATATAAACGCATAATACACACTCACATATTTAAACACAGGATTAAAAGACGTTACTCTTGTATATAATGAAAAAAGGTTCCGCTTTTCCAGTCAATAGACGCAACAAACTGATGTAAAAATATTTTCGTTGATGACTTGTAGGTTCAGAGAGCTCTCGTTGTTCTAAAGTGGAAGACGTAGCTAGAGCAATCTTAGCATCCCAGTAGGGGGGTTTTTAAAAAAAGGGGTGGGGCAGCTACACCATCAAGCACCAGTTAAAAAAGGGAGGCAAAAGGAACTCAATTTTTAGAAAGAAAAAACACCCCTCTCTCCCTTCACCATTTTCCGCGTTCTTTTGCACCCCCTCTTTTCATCTAAGCCCCCTCATTCCTCCCACCTCTTATGAAAGCTGTGTATACTATCTTGGTAACAAACCTTGGAAAGAAGAAAACTTAAAATAAGTTAAGAAATGAAGAAAAAGTTTCACTTATATCTTTCTGTTTTTTCTCTATAATATTCCGTGAGAATATACGGAAGTTCTTATACTTAAAAATATTGGAAGGAATACTAAATATATACTGATGTCCATGAGCTATAAATGTTGAATTTAGTACCACATATATTAGGACCTCATGATTCAAAACAAAAAACTCAACGACAAATTCAATTGATGTGGTGGAATTATGGTTCTATTCAAAATATGTGAACAAAAACGTTGCCCCAGGTCTTTGCAAAATTTGAAGATGATTTATATTATTTCCATCATCATCAAAAGCCAATGGGTCATTGTTCTCCAAATAAAGTTGAAGTTGATATTAAGATGACATAAAATTAATGAATATTTTGAAAATTTGTCAAAATTTGTTCAATTGAACATTAAAATTGAAATTTAATGAGATAATAAAATGATACATATTGATTCCAAAGAGAATGAATAGATGAATAAAACAATACTAAAACATCTAAAAAGACGTTCCAACCTATAGACAAGAACAAAAAGCTAATAAAAAAAAATGCTCCTATTTTTAATACCTGACTGTAAGACATTGATTGTTGACAATTCCCTCTCCTCTCTTCTCGTCTCTAACCCTTTCTTAGACTTCTCATTAGCATTTCCCTCTTTACCCCTCCAACATCCCTCTATTTTCACCAAGATTCATTCTAAAACCTCCCCTCTTTCTTGCGCAGTTTTTTGTCATCAACACCCCGGGAAATTCATCAGGACCAATGAGAATTAAGATTTGAACTGTGAGCTATATTAGGAGTAAGATACGAAACCCCTAATCGGAATGCCATCATCTTTAAACGATCTAGCGTTCCGGGTACTCGTTTTATATTCAGTTTCAAGTATAGGATCGAACAATAAGACTCAAAAGACGTAGACTTTATTTAGATCAAGTTCCTCAGAGAGATTTAAACAATTTGATAGAAGACGTGTTTTAAAGACCAATTGACGTTCCAACTTTGAAGTTGCACTCAATTGGAGTCAGCTATGTTTATCGAGGCATGAAGTTAAATAGTGAATTTTCAATCAGTATATCAAAGGTATTCTTATTTAAAACGATTCTGAACTCAATTCTATAAGTATATCATTATTGTTGATGAAATGGTTTAAGGATCATTAAAAGTTGAAGACCAAATCGGAGTATATTATATTATTGAGTTGAGCTGAAGTTATAATTGAACCGCTCATCTCTCGTGGATACAAGCATGGATATGGAATTTTATTTGCAAACCTTTTTATTTCTTCATAATGTTTTGAGGAAGTATCATGGTACAATTTTGTGAAATCAAAAGATATAAGCAAGTCCATATGACGATTGAATTTTCCATGTAAGAAAACGATAGATTCAAAGAAAATGGTTTGGTATCGTCGAATATTTTCCTGAATAATGAATCAATGGATTTTTTAATTTCATTCTGAATTGATCTCCATGCATTTTCATTCGTAATTTCAGAAAGAAAACATCAAATATTTTGACAAGAGGAGCGTGCTGTGTGTATACTGGGCGGGGGGGGGGGGATGGAATGTGACAGGAGAGGGGGTTGTATATGAGGGGTTGGGGGTGGATATATGGCGGCAATCTTTCTCTCGAATGTCATAAAGCACTCTACCATTTAAACGATGAAAGGGGAAGATTCTTCAAAAAATATATTTTCGCATTGAAAAAAACTTCTGTTCTGTATTTACTTGACAGTGAATGTAAAATGTTTATTTTTTCGTATATTTTTATTTTTCTTTGTTAAATTTATTTTCTCAACCCTCTTGAAGATTTAAAATGTTTTAATATGAATGACCTGGGATTCAAAATGAAATCGTACCATGTACATTACAGTAGTGTTTTCAAAAATCAAAATTTAGACTCTGGGTGGGTGGATTTTTTCCCAAGCTAAAGAATACATGTTGACTGGTTTGAAAGTTAAAAATGTCCGTTTCCATGATAAATCGTTCTTCTCAGGTATACTGTATCGATATATGACAAATAAAACGAAGTTTTTTGTCAGTATATTTTTATAATATTATCAATCAGTCAACGGAAAAATGAATTGCCAAAATCAAAACACAAATCTCAGGTCATTTGTATTCAAAATCACAAATTACTCTTTCATTTTTATGAATATTCCTAATATTCACCAAGAACAGTTGGCACAATTGATGAAATATCACCGATACTTGAAATATGATATGTGCACGTGATAATATGTCAACTTGTATTATAGCACATTTTGAGTCCTGCTATTCAACTGTTTTCAAATACATCACATCAATGGCGGAAATATACATTTTCATTTATCGTTTCTCACTTCTCGTTAGTACAGCAATAGCAACACTAGGCCTATACCATCCAACAATTAATATCACTCACTTGAGAAAGTGTGAGCATTTTCATATTCTATAATTGTCTGGAGAATTTTTCTGATGTAACCACTCATCTCTAGTGTAGGTGTAATTTCTCAACATTTAGAAATAAAACTATCACATTACCTGTAATCCATGCACTCTATCAATAATGAGAGGACAGTTGAGTTTTAGTACAGTCGATACGACATCATTTTAATGACTCACCCAAACCTGGAATTATTAAGATAAAAGTCAGAATAATTCAAAAACAAATTTTCATCCTCTCCAATTACTCACTTAATTACGGTATTAATCGTTAGATCTATGATCCCTTTTTGAATTATTAAAAACAATTTTATAGATAACTCAGTCACACAATATAAAATTACTGCCCTTTCCTAAACAAATCGATAATTTCCTAGTTCAATCATCTCTCCCAGATTTCAACTCACGATAATTCGAAACGAATATTCTTCTCCTGATGTCATAATATTTCAGACTGTCAGACTGTCCCAGTTGACATCCGTAATTTATCATTGAATGTTGATAAAAAGGCAAAAGTGTTCGAAAACATCAAGAGTGATGGATTATCATCTTTTTGAGAGTTTGTACAAGTTCTTATCTTTTGGCAAACACAGATTTCTCGGTAAAAACCTACTCGAATGGCTTCACTCATTTCTCAATGGCAAAAATTAAAATTAATGTATTTTACTTTGAATAGTCTACGGTATGTTAGTGCATATAATGGAATTATGCTAACCAGTAGATGAATTACTTTATTTCCATATCACTGGTTTTTGACAAACATAAAAAATTACATTCTTGTAGAATGTACATAACAAAATAATTAATTGAATGGAGAAGAATGAACAAACTAACCTACGAAAAATACAAGAAAAAAAAAAATCCACAAAAAGAATTTCGTAGAAAAGAGACAGTAAATTTTAGTAAATGTCAATTATATTATACTCAAAAATTTTCTCATTCCAGTTATGAATTTTCAAATATATTCAATGATTTCAACAACTTCATGTAATCTGTTTCTATTCATAATATATTATCTCAAATCACATATTGTGTATCATCAACCAATAAAGTTGAATTTTCTATCAATAAAATTTTGTAAAATACATTAATTCAGTAAATGATTCGAATAATAATTGAATTAAATATATGTAATTATATGTACATACTCAATTCAGTCAACATACCACATTGTTGAATAATGTATAATCAAGCACGGCACTTTTAATTAAACATGAGTAAGTTACACTGAGTAAATGTACCTGTATCCACTTATATGTAATATATATCTACTTGTGGTATAATTTTATATGAAGATTATAACCGTATATTTTATGATACGGTAATACTTGAATAGTATTATCAAGTAAATCCCCATATACTATTTTTTAATATGAAACATTTTCTAAGGATATTAAATTAATCTTCAAAATGGAAGCTTCCTGATGTACTTATATTCATATTCCCATTCTATTACAATTTTCCTTACGATTTTCCGAACATGCAAGGCACCTCGTCTGCCGGCCCACGTATGACAATATGTATTAAAGAATACTGAGAAAAGAAAAAAAAACTGAGAAGGAAGGAAAAAAATAAAAATAATAATCCCACATTGGATTTTAATATTCGTTTTCTCCGCTCTTTGAATCTTTCTTCTACCCTCCATTCCATATACACGATTCTTTTGTGCTTTCAATTCATCCCTGTTTCCACAGGGTGGATCGTTTCACGAGTTCCAGTGTGAATATGAATTTTTCATAACGTTAAAAATATTTTAATAATTCAATTCAGTTTCATAAATTATGTAGAATAGTTTCCTGATATCATTCCTGATATATATATATATATATATATATATATATATATATATATATATATATATATATATATATATATATATATATATATATATATATATATATATATATATATATATATATATATATACTATTTTCATATTTTTCTGAATGAGAGGAGAACTCTGGTAATACGGAAAATAAGTTGATTTATCCCTAAATATGAAATTGAAGGTGATCTTATATTTAATTGAATCACTATAATTCATGAATTCCTTCAATAACTAATGATGATCATGGTGTTTCTATTGCAGACATCCGAAAAGGAAAATATACAATTTTACTGTGGATCAAGTTCTCACAATTTTTTTGGGAAAAATAGTCTTATTATAGTCTCTTATTATGGTCCGACTATATAATTCACTGAACTATTTCCCACCAATTTGTGTGACATAAATATGAATTATATTATATTTTTAATATAAAGACAGCATCAATATATCATCTGATTGATTCCACAATACACCTAAATTTTTTCAATTTTTTATCATGAGCATGGGGAAAATTCACATGTCGTTTTGAATTATGGAATGAAACAGGGCAAGTGCGAATCAAATAATTTTTGAGTATATCCATATTTTAGTTTTGTATCATTTATAATATATTTCATCAATTGTATCAAATGTACATGTAATTTCAATTTACTGAGAAATGACTATAATTTAAAAAAATATTTAGTGAGAACAATTCATATATTGAACTTCACATTAATTTTTCATCAAAAAATCATACTCACATCTCATTTTCTTCCACTTTTTAAAAAATAATTCGTCGTGATTTCGACTCACCTTATCATTTTTCCCCGTGTGCTCCAGCTCGATGTAATATCACTTAGCAACACGAGTTACAGGCGATCCCAACGCTTCCGTCACCATGGCAACTGATCATATAGGAGGCTGTTAGACTAGAACTAATGTACCGACAATCGAGGAAGGCTGTATGAAATTGTATAGAGAAAAACGATGCAAATAACTCGACAGTAGATGCCATATTAAATTCAAATATTGTGCATAAAACGTAGTTTGAACATTCATACTTCAGAGGTAGAAAATATCTCAACTTTGATATTCCTTATTTGAATATTTTATTTTTTCATGGCTCCAATCGTCTAAAATGTGGAAAATTATGTTGATATTCTACTTGCATGGTTCATCGGAAAATTCTATTGTTTTCACTTTGAAAGTGTATTAATTTGTATACTTCAATCCACTAAAGAACGTCGTCTGCTAATGTATAATAAACACAAATATCATCGATTATATTTGTAAAACTGAGATATTTCTGTAGGATATTATGCCTTTCTAAGACAAGGACTATACTACATACTGAACGTAACTGCGTATTTCAGAATAATTACCCTGAAGTTGCAAGAAGATTATATATAATTACACAAAATCATACAATTATTTAATTGGAAGACGACCTTTTCCAATAATGGATTATGTGTTTCACTGTACGCTCCTTCTAAGTGACGTTACCCATTGTTGGTTCGAGAAGGCAGTCTTTCCTTCTGAAACATTCGATCGCTAATTTCTTCAATTTTTCAGTTGTTATCTGTTCAGTGGTCAGATTAACCGGATAGGAGGTCCAGTTGTAATTCAAATTTGAAACATCGCATCTGCAATTAAAATTATTATTTTCCACTTTGGAAAATATGTATTTGAAAACATTGAATTTTTATAATATATCACATAATTCATGACAATATATTCAATAGCTTTCAATTTTATATATGTTAAATGGCCATCTTTTCAATCGATATTTCAAATGTATTGGGTTTTAACGACACACTATACTGATTGCTATGATCTATTGGCGTCGGTGGATGATGAATGAGATGATGGGATGATGAGACGAAAAGTTATTTTATTAAGTGTTTTGGATGGTGGGAAGGAGATGGTCGTGGCCTGTTTTTGAGGAACCATCCCAGTATCAACCTGCACGACAGAGGGAAACCACGAAAAACCACCTTCAGGATGGTCGACCATGGCGGGAATCGAACCCCGGTCTCCCGAATGACGGTTCAGTGTGTTATTACTCGGCCACGCGCCTCGGTTGATATTTTAATAGAGCTATATGGGCTGGATGAATTGTTCTGAGAAACATTGTACAGCAGTGTCTGAATCTGGTTGTAAGATACTTGAGCTTCTGTCGAGTAACAAATGACTGACAATCGTTACCATAGCAACAGAGTGAATTGGTGAACCATTAAAGATTGATTGGTTGATACCAACCAGTTCACACTGTTGTCCATCTCTGTTAACAATGTGGAACGTCACTCAAAAGAAATCAATACCTTTTTCATTCATTATTACACACATTTACATCTGTGTATTTCATGAAAGTGTTAGAAGTGAATTCAAAATTGCATGTAATTCATTCATTCATTCAAATTTCATATAAATATTAATTATATAGTTTGGGATTCATTTTGAAGAGACAATATACATACATATATCTTCACGTCAACCATTATAATCTTCACCTCGTAGCAAAATACTATTCTCTCATATAAAACTTAAAACCAACTCTTCCTTGTCAAACTTCACTCCATTTCTACTATCTACTCAATTTACTCTCAACAATCGCTTATATGCTAACGACATCTCATCTCATCCAAACTAAACACATATACTCTCACTGCCTTCTAAATAATACTATTCATATCCCTAAAACTCGTTTCTCGACACCGCCCTGTCAACACTCGATCACCATTGTCTTGATATCTTCGTTGACAAGCTCTTTGGAAAACAAAATTCTCAACACACCGCCACCTTTGTTCCATACAACACATACAAGCGAGAGAGAGAGAGAGACAGAGAGAGTTTGTGTGTGTGAGAGAGAGAGACTTCTTATTACATACGTCAGGAACTACATTGACAAACCTGAAGACCTACAATATATATATATATATATATATATATATATATATATATATATATATATATATATATATATATATATATATATATGATAGATATATTTACTTGGTTTTGTGTGAGTGTGTGTCGGGTACAGAAGATTAATTTCTAGTTGAAACGATCAAACAATAATACCTTTCTGTTGTCGGCTTTTCTATACGTCACATCTTTAGATGTGGTCTCACGCTGGGTGTACCATATTAATTGTCAAAATGCCATCTATTCTGTTTTAACGTATTGTTCAAGAAAATGTGATGGAAATGTCGTTCACATGTTGAAGAGTACATATATATATATATATATATATATATATATATATATATATATATATATATATATATATATATATATATATATATATATATATATATATATATATATATAACGCAGAAAGTTTCAAGGGGTTGGTTTTGATTTGTGGGTGATGCTCTAAAGTGTCGTATTCAGTATTTGATGATGGAAGTCTTCATTATTAGTCGTTCTAATGGGTGCGATGTCAAACTTTAACTAATTATTCGAATTGTGATATTTTCAAGTGACAAAATGAGTGATTTTTCACAATGGATTCTGAAAGTGAGATACTGTTAAGGTTTTTAATCACAATGGTATTGTCACCTCCCAATATTTCTATACTTGTTTTCACTGAAGAAGAAGGTCGTCTAGCAACATAGCGAACAAAATATTCGTAATTATTTTTGTATAGGCATGCTATTTTGAGGTATTAATATTTTTCATCGCGGGTTTATGGTTAGAGACTCAAATATATCTATGGAAATTCGTCAAAGTTGCAACTAGATCATATAATTAACGCAGATATCACAATTATTTTAGTTGGTGGAAAACCATCCCCAAATGTGGACAAGTCCACTATAGGCTTCTGTCAATAAGTAACAAATGACAAACAATCGTTACCCTAGCAACACAGCGAACTGGTGGACTACCAAACATTCTTATTGGTTAATTCCAACTGGTGGGCATTGTTGTCTAGCTCTATCAACAACAGTGACGTCACTTGACAGAAGCCTATAGTATCTGGAGACATATTCTAGAATTTTCCAGTATAAAAGTCAAATTAGATGAGTCATTTTGTTTAAGAAATAAAATGATGAAAATGAATAATCCAACTCTTTTTGTGTAAAAATATATGATGTTCGATTATTATGTATACTCTAATTGTTAAATATATGAAAATAATTATTTTGTATAATTGTGCCGATATAAACATTTCTTTATGATGAATGAAAGCGGAAAGGCAGAGCAATCCTGTGGTGTGAAGTTTATTGTTTTTGTCATTCGAAATAACCAAAAGGGGTGGTAAGATAGCTCTTGTGGTAGCCCGTCCGAACTATCCTAATTTCATTCGTAGCTCGAATTTAGTAACAATAATTCTGCATCAAATTTATTTCAAAGTCAATAAAATATATGATCTTCGGTTTATTTGCTTACAGCTGTTGTAGCAGAGATGAAGGCTGTTGAGATGACGCACAAGTCTCGATTATCTGTGTGGCAGATACCAACTCCCGCGTCGGATACGCAATTGTCTCTGAAGAGGTCACGACTGCTCATGCATCAGGCTTGATCCAGATCAAAGATGCTGGTCCAAATCACCGCAGGCCTTTCGATACTCCTCCATCCGTCTGCATCTCGTGCCATCTCGTATGACCACGTCACTAGACTTATCCGATTCTCTCACTAGTATTTCACTGGTCGATCCAAAAGTATGATATATATATATATATATATATATATATATATATATATATATATATATATATATAAATATATATATATGTATATATATATATATATATATATATATATATATATATATATATATATATATATATATATATATATATATATGTGCATTATTTTTTCTGGGAATAATGAAGTATTACCATGTATACACCATGTGTATAGAAATTAGAAAAACGTATAATTATGCTTTTCCCTACGATTCAGCATGTTTGGAGACGCCATTTTCGAGGGATTATGCATTAATTAATGAACGATCCCTTGAAAATGGCATGTTTAAATATGTTAAAACGTAAGGAAAGTATAATTACATGTTTTTCTAGTTTCAATACACATGGTATTCCCGAAAATAATAATTCACATAATGAGAACCATGAAAGTTATATATATATATATATATATATATATATATATATATATATATATATATATATATATATATATATTATATATATATATATATATATGTATATATATATATATAAATATATATATATATATATATATATATATATATATATATATATATATATATATATATATATATGTATATATATATATTTATATATGTATATTAGGCCCGGTATTACCAAGTCTAGTTAGCCTTCATCTGACAGTTCAAACTTGTTATCACCATGGTTACCCATGCTATTTGTTTTCACCAACTCTCAGATAAATACTAACTGGCCGTGGTAATACTGGGCCTTAGTATAATAGTTATAAGTCAGGTCTTATAGTTTGAAGATCTTCACTAATGAATGTACACGGACATTATTCATTGTTGAATGACATCATAACCCTGAGATTAAATTGAACGAATATTGGTCATATTTTTGAAATTCATATCTATATTCATATATCAAATTCATAAATAAAGAGTAAAAATAACAATCATGCTTTTTTTCTCAATTAAATCTATTCGAAATCGCTGTTTATTTTCATCACCTGGTTGAATCACTTGATCAAAGACTTAATTCCTCAAAAGTAAGTGGCATAGGCGAGAGAGGTTACTTATATGTGATACTAGCAAAACGTATCAATTTCTGTAAATGTGTTGTACTTCTTCCATATGACATAACAGTAACTGAGAATGTAGAACGTCTACATATGATCTGGTTTTTGTTGTAAATTAGTTTCAAATAACATCAGATATCTCCATTGCACTTCTCAAAGTGAATATACTTTATTTAGAATATTTCAGAGTCTTTTTTTTCCACTGAATTTGTGAACAAAGAAACATTCTAGACGACCATCCGTTTAGATTAGAATATTCGAAGAATATATTTTGTAATAATCTTGAATCTGAAATAATGATCAGACAGGATATATTTCCTATAATTTGCTACATTTCAACCATATTTTCTCACCTAACAACATTTTTAATAATAACGGAAAGGTATTTCAAAGATAACTTTTACCGCCTTGGCTATCCGAACTATATATACCAAGGACATACCTACACATATATGTGCAAAGTTTATATAACTTTGAACAATACTAAAAACATATCCAGCACTTTTCTCTTTTTGAATGCACAATAAAATTCCCATAAACGTCATACATGATGACAAGATACGTCATAACCATCTCACGCACCATATATTATGACGTCTGTCAGGGGTGCCACTCCTTCTACCCCAAACCCACAGTCTTTGAAATATGCGTGAATACATGTTTTCCAAGCGATGGAACTTTTATTACGTAAGAATGTGTTCCATGTCTTATACTATATTTCCTTTTCAGTCTCGAGGTATATATGTATATATGAATATATATATATATATATATATATATATATATATATATATATATATATATATATATATATATATATATATATATATATATATATATATATATATATATATATATATATATATATATATATATATATATATATATATATATACACATGTATAATGTTGTGCATTATTATGAACATGAAAGGTTCTTTATTTGAATATATCTACGTTTAATATCAAGTTAACAATGTGGATATTTGAGGTGTTTAACGATCTCAGTAATACCACAACAGTAAAGAATAAAGACGGTAATGTTTGTGCATGTGGTAGATGAAATGTATTCGAATGTGGGGAGTTTGGTATTGTTGGGTTTCAGCAGGCAATACCATGGTGTATTAATTTTATGTAGGCCTATACATGCAAATTCTTTGTTCAGCTATTTAGTTGAAGTATTTAGTATTTCAAGTATTTAGTTGAAGTATTTTGAGTATTATTAGGTGAGATGTTTTTCTTCTCACTGTGTGATTCAATGATATCAATATCAATTTCTTCAACGTGAGAGTTCTCGGAATTTCCCCCCGTAATTTTATTCGAAAATTAATACAAACTTGAAACATTTGGTGGAAGTGCCATGATTATGTGCCATGGAAACAGTTCTAATCAAAGTAGTATACTTTGGAGCTTGAATATATCTTTGACAAATTGTCACGAGTATATTTATCATCAAAATTGTCTAAATTATTAATTATTCCAATCTAATGTTCAATTAATCACCTCATTTCGAACAAGTAGTCCATATTTATTTGGAATACATTATTTCCACTAAATTAAGAGGCCCTGCTATTTGACACTTGATAATACTAGAATGCAATTCTCGTATTATCATAACCATCTTTTGATTAATTTTTTCAATTGCATTCGATCATATTTTCATGATTTTCAAAATGTACAATTTGGATTAACACGAAACTTATTTCCGAGGTGAGAAAGATTTAAAAATACCTGAAAGAATTAAAAAAATCGAATCAATGTTTTTTTCTTCTGCAATATCTTTGTAATTACATGCTGTTATATGGCGTGAGCTCGTGAAATGGAAGAAACTCTCTCAGAATCGGAAGACATGCGTCTACAAGAATCAAAAGAAGATTCCAATATGACGTGTATATGACGTATGAAATATATATGAATGTTGAGTGAAAAACGTCGGAATGTCAGAAAGACTATTGGGTGAACAGGAACACTCGTCAAATCATTGAGATAGAAACGAAAACGGAAATGATTCAAACGACTTCTCCGTTCGAATTGACGCGTCGTTGAATTGCCGACACTTTGACGTGATTTTAATGCTTTTAAGAGCTATTAATGAGATGATTTTTGCCTACATTCATCCGAATAAATAATCATTCATACCATGGAGTGAGTTTCGTTGTGTGAAAATTCAAGTTTAAATTGTTGTGAAGATGGAAAATGTATAGTTTGAATCTAACATGAGTTCACCTACAACAGAAAACTTTTTCTCAACATAAAAAACTTGATGTGAAGGCTGAGAATGACAATTTAGAATCTTTTGAGCGGGCCAACATAAGAGTGATTTCCACCTCAAAGAAAAAATTGGATATACATAACCATTTTGATATGGCTCATTTAAAAATCGTGATAATTCAAGTGAAAAGTTGCGGGATAAAGAACAATTCTGAGAGAATATTTTAACCTTCTTATTGAATAATTCTTCTGTTTGTCTCTTTCTTCAGTCGTTTCTTCCAAATCTTCATTTCTTCTTCTTCTTCTTCTTCTCAAAATTCACTTGTGATTTTCAGAAATCTAGTGAATAGGTTGAAATAAAAAATGTGAGACGTGAAAAAGTGACAAAAAATTAAAATACCAAATTTCAAAAAGTTCAGTTATAAGGAAATATACTCGTTTTTCAATTATCCATTTTTGAGGGGAGTTATTTATTCCTGTATTGATCAATATGCGGCCTCCCATCATTCTCCATCTATGATCAAAAACATAAGCACATATTATTTGTTCACATTCATATATCCCAACACACAATATTTGTCCATTATTTCGAAACAATTTTGTATCATTCATTTGAAGATACGATATTTTTCCATATTACTGAACAAGCGCGAAATTTTTTTTTTTCAATATTTCTACAAAAAAATTGAAGCGGTGAATATATTCATATTCAAACACAAAAATATTGACAAAAGAGAAATACAGAAAAAATACCAAATTCATCCATTCATCGAGCTTACTATATATAAAGTCACCATTGCTTTCCAGCTCAGAACGGGGTAATTCCATTGCAGCCCCTTTAAGCTTCTCTTGGCGTTAAGAGTCACCCTCTACACGTATAGCCTGTGGTCACCCCAGCGTTGGGGGTGGGGTTGTTGAAGAGAGTTGGGACGGGGGGGGGGGGGGGGGGTGAAGGAAAAGATCGTTAGGTCGAGTAGAGAGCAGTCCACCCTTCCTTTCATAGAAGAGAGACCCGCCATCTTTCTCAACACCTTATTTACAGCAGGATGGTCAGTGGGTGAGAAAACTAGACCGTTATGATATTGAATATTTTCAAAATTGAAATATAATAACATCACTCAACTTTTGACCTCGGACTTTTTCGAAATTGTGAACATTTTTCAATAATTCGGAAAATATCTATGATCATCGAATATATGCTGGTATTAATATTCGTTATGGAAAAAAAAATTAATGAATATGTTTAGGGCACACAGTACATCAAATAGCAGGTATCATTTTTTGAGCATAGAACATTCGAACATCGCACATTCAAACAGTAAACATCAAACAAAGCAATAAATTTGCATTCCAAATTTGACATAAAATATCTACGAAGGTTCATAACATCATTGCTGGTAATATCCGGGCATATCACAAAAACGGTTGATGTCTATGTGATCCGGACTTTTTGGAAACTAAGATTTTCATCCGCGGCGTAGAAGTGTGGTCTGGACAGAGCAAGTCCTGGTGCAAGAGTTAATTGTTTTTGTTTCAAATAGTCCATACATGATTATTTATATTTTATGACCAGAGTGACTGGAAAAAATTTCGAAAATAATCACTGTATTATATCAAAGTAACGTTGTTCACAGATTAAAAACAAAAATACAGTCTGGAGAGAAATTTTTCCATATATATTAATTGTTTAGAAGTATTCGTTGAGTTGAAATAACTCCTGAAATAATGAATAATCTGGTTATAAATGAAAAATGACTATGTCTGTGTGTTTGATTCAGTTTATGAAAATCCCAGAATTTATGAATACTCTTACCTCACTTAAGCTTTACATGTGCATGTGGCAAAGTACTTTCTATAACTTAAAAAAAAAAAACGATCATATAGAAATGATGATCTTAACTACTCGCTCATGTAAAACTGTCGGATTTTTCACTTGGAAACTCATAAAAACGACAATAAGTGTAAAGTTCAGCTAATTAATATCAAGACATCTTTTAATGAAAATGGTTTACTTCTCTCTTCAATTTTCACATTCAACTGAACAAGACTTGAAAGAAAATATGTATAGAACATGTTATGCTATTTTTTCTTTTTTTCTACTTTTCAACACTCATGTTCATATATATAATTTTTCCATTTTCCATTTTGTATTTTAACTAATTTCCTAATTAGTAACTACTTACCTAAACCATGCATATAGGATTTAATTAATCAAGGTATATACGTATAAGGTTCCCTATAATGAGTTTCGACAACAATTTGCGACGTTAATTTTGCTATGACGAAAATGTACTTGTGGGTGTGGGAAAGGGGAAGGGGAGTTGAAAGGGGTAGGGAAACTAGCCCTTATTACGTTGTAGCTAGCTAAATTACCCTCTAATTAAAATTCTAG
Organism: Brachyptera risi; assembly: GCA_964007535.1. Lineage (NCBI taxonomy): Eukaryota > Metazoa > Arthropoda > Insecta > Plecoptera > Taeniopterygidae > Brachyptera > Brachyptera risi. The sequence goes on along the minus strand of OZ023331.1, from coordinate 41,460,053 downwards.
ACGGCACCAGTGTTTTTTTTCTTCAGTGTACGGAAAATGAATATGCCAAAACATGTAATCGTAAAAGCATTCTGTTTGTGTACAAGCTATAATTGCTGAGGACACGGCCACTTCAAATGTATATGTAATTAAAAAGAAGTATTAAAAGTTTCTGGAAATTTATTGAATAGAGTTGAATTGATGCTTTTTAAATATGCACTCTTATTACTTTGAACATCGTGACGGTGGAAACTTCCACAGGATGGGTTCACTGTTCTAATACGATTGGCTATATTCATGGTAGATATATTTACACGCCATGTTAGCCTCATGTTGTTAATACTACTAGAGAAACACGATGATGTCGTATATGCAATTGGATGAAGTAGTAAAATGAGAGAGAGTCAAAATGAATAGAATGATATCTGAAAGTTATGTAATACATTCTCTGAATTAATTATTGGCTGTTGTTATGGTTGAAACTGATTAAACACAAAACGTCAACATTATTTTCCACTTCAAATGTTGTGTGGAAAAAAATAATAGAGCATATATTTTTTTTTTGTGGTATATAATTTATATTTTCCCATCTACAATATAGATTTGGGTGGAATCCAATCCAATTTCGATCGAATAAATAATATTTTCAAGAACCCATCAAAACGAAATATTATACTTCGTAAAATCAACCAACCTATGTTGCTTCACAATATCATCGCCATTACATTCTCATCAACCCATCTATCTTTCAACACAAACTATAATTTTATACAAAACCAGAAAAAAATGACCAAACTATTTTGTTATGTTACTCACACTGTCCACGTATCTAGTATACGCGCTAGTGTCGTTATGCTAAACAACACCCTCTATCGTCAGCATCTGGCGATCATATACGTGTTCCAATGTCCTTAATTGTTAATTACGTCTCATTAAGGGATGTAATCATTTAGACGCTCGGTCTTGAGAAGTACCGGGGGGGGGAGGCGATAGGGTAGTTGGGGGTGGGAAAGTCGAACTTTAGGACCCGCAAGAGTGGCTCATCGTCTTAACTTTGGGGGTTGAAATTGTTTATTAAACATTTTGTAGTTGCTATACTTGAGTAGTTATAAGTTGTGTTTACAAGTAATTTTCCATAAAGACCTTGTAATAGTAGGCTTAAACTATGTGGTATGGTGTACAGAAATAGTGTAAGATGAATAAGGATGTTAGAAGGTGTAGGCCTACATTGTCAGACTTTGTAGACGAATTTTTACATAAAACGTTTTGGTATTGAGATTGATTCAAATCGTATTAGATTTGGGATCCAAGAAAGTAAACATTGTTAGGAATTATGTATGTATGTATGTAATTTTTTATTGTTTCAAGTATTAATATTTTACTTGTTCACAATATATTTATTTTATAGTATCCTTGCTGCTCACTCTTTTCCATTTCATTTCTTCTCAGCTCCTTCCATTAGTTTCTTAAAATCATTCACAGATTTGGAGACAAATTTTCACATCAGTTTGTCTTGGTAATGATATTCTCAAGCATTTTGTTTAATGTTTGAATGTAATTGAGATCACATATGAATATGATCAGTTTTGAATTGTGTCCAGTTGACAGTTGTTCATTCCAGTATAGGTGTCAATACATGGCATTATTCCATATAGAAGTAATAAAGTATGTATGAGTTGAATTTCACTAATTTATATTGAATTGAATAATTGATTCATTGGGATATTGTATGATGGTATTCAATAATCAATGATGATCAATAATGATATCATTATATTATTATCAATTATCTCAAGTTTTAATACTGATGCTATTAATTATACATTACATATATATATATATATATATATATATATATATATATATATATATATATATATATATATATATATATATTTATATTAATCTATTTATTAAATCGCATGTTGATCTGTAATTTTTACTTTTTACAGGTTCCTGTTGAAGATGAAATAGATGCTGATATGACTCTTCATTCTACAAGCAAGGAGTATATCAATTGACCGTTCGATGAAATTGTACAACAATTACTGACATCAAAAAAGGAATTTTCGTTTGTGTGAGGAATAAAAATACACATATAAGATCAATAATTGAGACTGAAATATCTTACAAATAATGATATATTATTATTTTAAATCTTCATGAATCAATGTGAGATATCCGGCGCATTAATATTACTCTGAATCAAATTAATGATGATATAATAATTGTTTTTCAATTTTCGATACATATTGATTTTAAAAGATATAGTTATTACGTTATTTGTCTCGGAATTTGATGCATTTTCACTGATTTACTTGTCGAGTTCATGATTCAGCTCGAATTGAATATATCTTCTTCCTATTTGAGAATAAAAAGTGATACAACAACACATCCATTCACCCTTTCCTGTGATATACTTTCAAATCATCATACCGTTTCTAAGAATCCCATCTCTTTCCCTCTAAGTATACATGCATCCCATTCTTAGATAAACATCATATATTCTCTGCATTTTCAAACACTATTATTCAATTTAATCATTTTATTTGTACTCAATTATTATTCCATTCAGTACACTTGCGATCACATGAAATTATCAAATCCGAAATTCAAACTTGAAGTCACATTGGATAAGAGCACATTTGGCCGCTTATTTTACCATAGCGTATGCGTGGAGTGGATATGCACATCGCATTTCAGATTTGAGGCGTTCAATATATATTATATTCATCATATATGTATATATATATATATATATATATATATATATATATATATATATATATATATATATATATATATATATATATATATATGTATACATATATATATATATATATATATATATATATATATATATATATATATATATATATATATTTACATATATATATATATATATATATATATATATATATATATATATATATATATATATATATATATACATATATATATATATATATATATATATATATATATATATATATATATATATACATATATATATATATATATATATATATATATATATATATATATATATATATATATATATATATATACATATATATATATACATATATATATATATATATATATATATATATATATATATATATATATATATTTCCCAGGATGTATATCATTGGAGCTTGATCAATCATTTCATGTGACCACAATAGTACATATGGTTATATGCCTCACATTCGATTTTTATAAAATAAAATGCGTATATGATGGAAGAAAGATTTCCTAAATTGAGTGATTCATTGAGAATATAATTCTGAATATTCTTATATAAATATATACGTTAATATCCAGAATACGATCCATATAAATTCCAACTTCTGATAGCCTGTAGACCCTAATCTATTTTTGTAAATTGTGCGAATTGACCAAAAACTATTTTTTTTCAAATCTGATCATGAATTTGGTTGAGAATGAAGTGGTGAAGTGAAAAATGGTACTAAAGAAAAAAAATGATGAATCAGGAAACTTTTCACGCATTTCTATAAATAAATTAACGTTTTCATTTATTATATTCCGACATTTGTTTCACATTCCATTAGCAGAGTCTATATATTTTATCGCACACCAGAAAGAGAAAAGCTCTTACACGTTGGTAACAGATACCACAAAATTTCAATTCTCATCTAAATTCTCGACAAATGTTTTGCATGTAGTCTAACCCACCGGCGTGTGGCCTGGGTTTAGTATAGAGTCGACGGTGGTGAAGTGTGCATAGTGTCTCCTAGGGGTCGTGACACTCGTCTCTGATTGGTCGACATACAGATAGGGGGGTATTGTTAGCCACGCCCCCTCGTTGGCATGACTACCCCTTATAGCGTTTGTTGGATGCTGCGATCTGAGAGGGGGATCAAAAAGTGATGAAAAAGAAACATATGTTTGTTTCGCGTTTGATAATACAACATTCCGTTACTGTTCGAAATGTTTGGAAAACAATATAATTAACCTATTTTGGATTTTCAAGTGGATCGTGATTGAAAGTTGTGATAAAAAAAACAATTGACTACTTCAAAATTATTGGACATGAGGAATTTTGAAACATGTACCACATAGAGGGGCTTTTGGTAACCAATTAAACCCTTCGCTTTCACGCCTTTTTCATAAAAGGCACAACTTTTCTATTGATTGTCTCGGTTATTTATCTTACTCATGTAACATATTTGTTGGTTAATCATTAGAAAATAATAGAATTGGAAATTAAATCTCGTCTCAGTTTCATAACTGAGTTCAGAATAATCATTTCAGGGTCCAAGATAACTTTTTAGTTGCAAATTCGAATCATCCTCAAATTTATCGTTATGTACCGGTAACTTTTACATGTATTATTTCTCTGATATTTCATATTTAAAAATCATTCTGTTTGAATGTAGGTAGGTACTCCGTTAGGTAGTTCATTTTTTGTTTTTGTTTTAATAACATCGAAACTTGAGACAAAATCATTGTTCCCCAATTAAGGCTATGGATGAGAGATGGGATCGTTTGGACGGGGCACAACAAGGGCGATCTTACCACCCCATTTTGATTAGATAAAAGCATTTCAGTTTCCGAACGTCCGGAACACGTTATGACTGTTTCTGTGATATGAATCCGGACACAAAACAAACGAATGTTGATATCTTCCACTTTGAAATTGTCAACGTATTGACATCAAGAAAGTGAGAATATGGTATCTATTTGACCAAGACAAAATTGTGCAAGGCTTGTCTAGTTTTACAAATCGTCATAACCCGGCACCTCCACCGGGTTTGATGGCCAATTAAGCTTACGAGTTACATTCATAGCTCATGTCGATTTTGATGATCAATTGATCGGATCAAGTGAAAATCTGATGAAAAGGTGAAGATCGAAATTTAAATCGTAGATCACATTTCAAACACCTGAACATATCAACATGAAACACGTTTTTTTTAGTATCGATGAATTCAATAAAAATATCAATAAAGGTTTCTATATGAACCGGATATACGTCCAAATATCTTGTGCGCAAGTGTTGGAGTTATCATTTTAAAATAGCTCAAGTGCCTAATTGAGAGGTGTTATTGATCACCATTTTTTACAGGGTATAAAAAGTTTGCTTTGACTAAAGTTTAAGGCCTTGGACCTATACTCTTGGAATTTCTCAGGAATCCTCAGACCTAAAGTGTCATATCCATATCCATGCACATTCGAATGACTTTTTGAATAACTGCAAATAAAAAAATAATTGAAAAAAAAAATTGAAATTTCTGTCGGTCTCTTAATTATTGACATAAATATTTCATTTCATACAAATAATTACAAATATAGCTCACCAATTTTACACGAGAATAAAAATCAAGTTACTTCTACAAAATCCATCTCATTCTGTTTTTCGATGTTATCACATTTTACAGATTACTACGCTACATAGAAAGCTTTCGATATCGATTTTTTCCATCAGAGTCTATTATGTGACATAAGAAAATATACCAATGATAAAATTAAAATAGTAATTAGAAGTATTATTTCGATAGGCCTATACCATATATCGTCAGTAACATTTTTCCACCATTATTTCAGTACCATGTTTGAATTCTACCAGTATTGTAATTAAAAAACTTTCACCCCGTAAAACAATTCCCCACCTATTTAAACCAAACCACTTCTCATCCCCTTACCCACCATCCCCGTCTTCACCTGCCTTTGATAGATCCGTCCAATTGTTACGTCATTAACCTCGTCTGTTGTGGATTCTAAGAAAACCTTTTTAAGATATCACCTGTCACGTACCTATCGTGACGTCATCGAGACGTGCACACCGCACGACACGTCTTTGAATTTACCCCCCCTCCCCTCCCTTCCCCTCCGCGCCCCGCGCCCCTCACCATCAAACGGCCTCCTTACAGCAAGTATGAAGTAAGTAATAGTAACGAGATACGCCACTAGAGAGGGTAGTTGCATAGTGTGGTGCCCTTTGAGGTGAAGATCTGCATGTGACAAGTTTCAAACATGGATTCATAAATCACTTAAGATGTGCAATGTGGAGTATTGGGAGTTCTCGGGGAATGTTGTTTGAATAGAGAAATTAATGTTTCGATTGGAAAATGGGATATCTAATATGATGTAATTGAATTTTTTTTTCAGTAAGTCATCTCAAATTTTAGAATGAATTATCTCCTATAATTATTCGTTTCATCTTGATGGATTTTCGTTATGGATAATAATAGAATAATGCCCTATTTTCAACAATAGACGAGTTAGGGGGTGGTTACCGCCAAAATCTTGGGCAAAGTTATGGATATCCATATAAAATTTTGATTTTGATTGAATGGATTCAAATGTTACATAATTGCCATATTTTTCTCAATTCTCTGATTGCTAGACCCAACTAAATCATAGCTATGCCAAACAACTATTGTGGCACCAATAGCGACGAATTACTTGCAGTAGAAACACTATAGTGTGCATGCGCGAGTGTCCGACAATAACCAAAGAAAAACAAAATTATCTGAAATCATGAAAAGATCATGAATTCATTCAATCTAACTGACCTAATCGACCAGACCTGACCCAACTAACCTTAAATTCCCAAGAATATTCGTGTAAATATTTTTTCTTCACCTAGGAACCATAAAAATTAATATTCTCGAGAAACGAAGATTCGTGTCTATAGCCGCTCTTACTATAATCATATCAAACTCTCACAAAAACCATAACTTGAAAGATGAATGAAGCGCTTATGAATTTTTCAATGCTGCGCAACGACCGACTATAAACAGCTATAGGTTATACATCAGGAGTACACGTATGAGCAGGTGATAATAAAACGATGAAGTGGTAATAATTGTTGAGTTACATTTTACGCCCCTTCGACGTCACAAAACATTACATCCAATCAAGGGGGCTGTCAAAACTGTGATAAAATTCAACTATTCAATCGGCGTAACTCTAAAATCTTATTTTTTTTTTTTTTTTTTTTTAATAACATCGAAACTTGATACAAAATCATTGTTCCCCAATTAAGGCTATGGATGAAAGATAGGATCGTTTGGACGGGGCACCACAAGGGCGATAAAATCTAAATGACCACCAATGATTGAATGAGCAAAAGTACAAATGCAGTTGAAACTTGGCATACACAAGTGTCTCAATCTGATACTGCACAGCTTCGTGATCCAATCGGTTGCATCACTTCTGAGAAAACTTGTTTCGAAGTTTGAAAAAAAAAGAATAAATCGGATGAGAAAATTTGGGAAAATATTCCTTTCGAATGGATTAAAATTATCACGGAATTTTAATATGATGATGATACATCATATTCCGAAATTTCATGTATATCAGAGTATCGTTGCACGTATCACGTATCACGTGTATCACGTGTATCAGAGTATCAGAGCGATCAGAGTATCACGTATCGTTTTGATAAAATAAAAATAAAAATAATGATGCCATTTTTCCACATCAATCAAAGCCATATAGAAACCCACTAGGAATTCAAGCAACAGGTAAAACCAATCAAACTGTAAAATCCCCCGTATGACCCAGCTGAAATGGAGTCGTAAGCAAACAATAATGATCAAATTGTAGAATGATTAGAATGAGTACTGAATAAAACAGGAAGGCAGTGTCATAATTGTTATATTTTTTTTAAATTTATATATTTTTTTAATTGTTGAGTTTTCAGCTCAAAAGGTATACATGCATATTGTTTCATCATAATTCATATGATTATGTCTATATCGCTCATCCAGCAACGCATATATGTTGTTTTCCTGTAGTATGAATATAACTGACCGACTGGTGAGTCATTGTGTGACAAATGTCTCTCTGAGAGTCATTCAAGGGTTAGACGGAACCAAATACATTTGTAACCATGGTGATAACCGGTTTTTACTTCCAATTAGAGTTACTACCACGTGTAATTCGAGCATTTATTAGATTAATATTTCGGTCGTGTGAAGAGGAAGTGCGTGGAAATAGAAGTAATAAGACTAGTTCTAGAACACGAGTGTAGTCTGCGCTGACTCCTATATTTTAAAATACATTTATATCTAATCACTTGTGCATTTCTGAAATGATTGTTGAGTTTAGGTGAAACAATGACTTTGGTCACTTTGGAAATCATTTCCAGACAACACTCGCAGCAAAGTTTACTAGCACAATCCTCATAAGGCAAAGTAAGTGTGTATGTATTAACGAGAAAGAATCTTAGCTCAATTGCTAGCGCGCTCGCTTCATGTAATCAGGAAGGTGAGGGGAATATCGGCTATTGATTCAATCTCTGCCATCGTCCATCTTTGAAGATATTTTGTTTTGTTGTTTTTCTCTGTGGAGTTTAGGCGAATGCTGGAATGGTTTCTACAATATAGTCGTATAAATCTTCCATTGCCACTTTCCTTACCATTATCTACGAAAACTTCATATCATCATTCCATGATTTTAATAATCATTAATTGATCCGATACCAATAGATCTTGGTTCTCATTACAGTGCGTCGATGAACCATTTAATGAAATATATTTATCGTTTCTATGTTTGAACCCAATATGAATTAGAATGAACAAATACGAAGTGTAATATATTGGTAAATCTGTAGTCTCGATCGGACACTTTTCTGTTCGGAACATTTTCCGAGCGTTTCCGAGTCTGCCTGACGTCAGCTGGATTTTGAGCTGTCGGCCACCATTTCAGTGTGGCCAATAAAATGCTGTTCAGTGTTTTATTTTTTTGTATTTGATTTGTTTGTCGATATTGTCGATCCAACATTTGCAATTTCTCAACATTTGCGTTCTCATATATCATCTGGATTACATTATTTCTATCATTTGTTGAGGCAAAACCTACCCATTCGAGGTCATTGTTGTATGATTTATTTTTTTCTCCTTTCACACACGCAAGCTTCGGCTTAGGTGGGTATCATTATTTTTCAAAAAGATCAAATAACTAACTCATTCTATTATGATTATTACAACTTATTATTATTTTTCATTATTTCCATTTATTGTTGTTATTTCATTCGAGTGTAAATGTCATAATTGAAGAATCTGTCATTTTTAGTTTGAACATTATTTTGTAAATTAGCTTCAATATTTCAATCTTAACCCTTTATAGGGCATAAGTCTGGGGGGTTTTGAAAAATTATGAAATTGGATATGGTAACTGGGTATAGGTAAAGGAAAATAGGAAAAATACAAAAAAGTCAAATTTTTGTTTTTTAATTGGAAAAAAATGGTGGTAAATATATTAACCACTGTCTTGTATTGACATCAAACAAAGTGTTCATAAGGAATAAGATTTACATGGTAATAAGTGACCTCAATGTGCTCTTCAGTCTCATAGTTAACATATGTCATTTGTACTTCCTCACATTCAAGAAAATATATATATTTAGGTATCATTATACAACAGAATATTTAGAAAATTATACTTTTTAGTAGTTAGCGAGTGTGTTTCCAGACTAGTAACGTTTGCTTGACGAGTTTTTGTATGGTATTCTCGCTCATATCTATAGGCCTATGCCGTATACTACTATTTGACACATTCATTGATCACAACCTGATATACTATGAGTCGTCAATTCACTATCACTTCTATCACTGGCCGACAGCTCGTGGAAATTGACTTTTCGTTTAGCAGACAACGATTGAGGCCTAGCTCGCCCTGATGAAGAGGAGGCAGAAGTCAAATTATTGTTTCCAGGTGTAGAATGATTCATTGGTAGAAAAGTTTGACTCAGAATAGAGGATTCTTCAGAGATATCAGATGTTCGGGTTGTCAGTCGCTCGTTGTGAGAGCGTGATGTTACGAGGGCATCTTCAGCATCAGAATCACCTCCGAAGTACGAATCAAAGGCCTGTTCGTCATAGTCATCATTCAAAAGTATATGGAGTATTGATTTGTTGGCCAGGGATGTCATCATCAACGATTCTATGACAGAAAAACAAATCTTTTGTTTATCATGAAGTGAGGTTATGTTCAGCCATGTAAAAAATTCAACATTTTGATACCACTTATTTGTAAAAGAGTGAAAACAAGTTTTGCATCTATGTAAGAGCAACAAACTCATCTCTAGACTCAAGCTGATGAACCAATGAACAAATATATATGTATATTATATACATATAACCAAGAAAAACGTATTATTTACATTATTGAAACTTGGCAAGTTTGAGTAATGCTACATGAAAATGTGAATATCAAGTCTATGAATAATATTTTTCACCATTTCAACTTGTATTTCTAGCTTTATATTGTATTAAATAAGAAGACGAATCTACTTACTTCTCAATCAACAGCTATGTCAGCATTGCACGAAGTCATTTCAATACTCTGACATTTCTTCTAAATTGGTGGGAAAAAAAGCATGGGACATCTAACAACAGCTGGGCATTGGTAGAATATATTACCACTAGGCCGCTTTTCTTTAGTTCAGGAATAAACTCGGAGCTCGCGCATGCTCAGACACGAATTAATCAACGCGGGAATACTCGAACGTTCATCTTACATGGTGGTAAGATAGAAAACCACTGTCATTTGGCTGCATTATTTTAAAAAGAAAAGTGGTAAACTATTATACCAGAAACCTATAAAGGGTTAATTCAGATTCATCTTCAAAATTGTATTTGTATGTTCCCATTATCCTTTCTGAATTTGAATTTATCTGTTATTCTGTGTCGATAGGCAACCCGATGTACATGGGCAGAGATCCTAATAAAGATTCATATATATATATATATATATATATATATATATATATATATATATATATATATATATATATATATATATATATATATATATATATATATATATGTTAACAAGTAATAATTAAAGTGATTGAATAATTAATTAGTAATTTTATGATGATAAATGTTCAATAATGAAAGAATAATAATAATGAAGATTCACAATATATCACGTGTTATAATATGTATGCGATTCACCCTGGTGGTAGCTTTTCGTCCTATCGAGACAGGGAACGCTTTAATTGGTTATATCAGTTAGCTAATGCACCTACCAATAGATTACCGAGTAATACTGCATTGTGGACGCCCGAGGGCCCTGTGACGTCACAGTGAATCACGTGACGGTTAACCCACGTGACGTCCCCTGCCACCACACTCTATCCGATACGTGGCCATAATTCATCGGGTGATTATTCCAGAGACGGTCTTAAAGGGGTGATTTGGGCGGTAATGTACCGACAACACCTTGCTGAATGGGGACACCACAGTGAAATGTTTATCCTTCAAATGGTATTGCATTTTCAAGGCGTCAATAAAATCATTACCAATGATTATGTATATATATATATATATATATATATATATATATATATATATATATATATATATATATATATATATATACATATATATAAATATATATATATATATATATATATATATATATATATTTATATATATATATATATATATATATATATATATATATATATATATATATATATATATATATATATATATATGAATCAACCACCCCCTGTAGCTCAGTCAGCTACAGAGTCAGTCACTTCCGCTTTAGAGAGTGAAGCTACGGTTGGGCGTGGGTTCGAGTTCCGCATAAGGCATAGGTTTCTTGCCTTCGTTTCCCCGTATGACCTCGCTGTTGGTGGGGTCGTTGAGTGAATAATAACCCCAAAACCATTAAATATATAACATACATGATATGTACAAAAAATGTCAAGATAATTGGATGAGCAAAGCGAAAACTCAATTTCACCGTACTATAAAAAAACGAACATATTTTTTCTTGGTCTCACTTCACAGGTCCAACGAATTGGTATATAAATTTAGTTGAAACTTTGCATACACAATTTTTAAAATCTAATTCCATACTGCATAGTCTCGAGGTACAATTGCGGTTGCAACACTGCAGAGAAAACCAATTTCGAATTTATTAAAATCTTCATATAAGAATAACGCAGAGGAGAAAATTCGGAGAAAAGATTTTCTTCAAATGAATTCAAATTCAAATGAGACCGGGTGAAAACACAACAACAATGAATTTCTTCAAAATGTTTTGAAGACTTCTACTTATAAGTTATTGGACAGAATGATTTTTCAGCGACCGATTCTGAATCAATTTAATTTTTGTCCTCTTACTGTTACTCCTGTTTGACGTATAACCTTCTAGCATGGTATTGTCGTAATAGCAGTATTCGTATATAATTCATTAGGCGATTATTTCGGGAAACGTCTTGAAGGGGTTGAGTTCAGATAGATTGGTTACAAGTGGAATGGGGGTGTAGGTGTGAGATAGAGGATGAGAAACGTCCGTGCGATAATGGGTGTAGTTATTTATGTGTGAAGATAATTTAGAAAACCGAGACTGATTGTCGAATGTAACTATAATTAGGATAACGTAGATTATACGTTTAATGATGGAGAAGATTTTTCGATTTTATGTGATAGTAATCTATATTCACTTTGGTTTTGAAATTTCCTGATTTTTATGAAAATTGTCAATGATGTCGTCATTGTGTCATTTTCATAAAACTTGTCAAATATAATTATTGTTATTGTTTTCATATAAAAATTGAAATTATTTAGAATGAAAATATTTTCAATTTTTTTGTGTTCACTTGTTCGTCATAGCTCAGCCAGCTAAGGCACCATTTTAGAAACTGAAGTCACCGTTGGGCGTGGGTTCGAGTCACGCGTAAGACGTGAGTTTTTGAAACGTTCTTCAATATCACCTGCTCATTTGTACAACGCAATAACATAGCTGTTGGTAAGGTCGGTCGTAAAGCAACATGTAAATAAAATCATTGGCTTCTGCTCAATTTGGGTTGCGCACAACAACAACGACGACAACAACAACAAAAACAACAACAACAAAAACAACAACGTTCGCTTGAGATACAACGCACTCTCATATGTCTGGCCGCAAACAGTCCAATTGTTAGTAATAGGTCAAGTGAGAGAACGATCATGAGTCCTTGATTGTTATCCTTCCATCGTTCCAGGAATTATCCCGGAACGGTAGACTGCTCCGTCAGGACGCCTCGGGACTTTCGCACGCTAAACGGGTTAGATCTACGAGACGGCGATTCCACTCTTATGAGCGTGTAGGTGGTGGCGGGTGGGTGGGGGAGGGGGGGGAGGTGATGATAACGAGGCATTAACAAAACCCTGCAGCAATTCGTGGACTATTCGTAGGATATTCGGTACAAATCGAGGTGACACACTCCATATGTAGAACTGTTTCCACAAATAATGTTTTAAATTATTAACAATAATATAGGAGTTATTCTTGATGACTATTTTTATTCACCTATAAAGTTTCAATATGAACATATATTTTCCAGAGTCTAATTACCATATGTATAGTCATACTTATCGTCTAATAACTATTGAATAGCTAGACCTTGGGCCCAATAATACAAGCTCGATAAGCTCAATTTTCCTAAGTGTATTCAATTTTCCAGGAGTTTGAAACGATGCAAAGAGGAGAGATTGAATTTAACTCAGGTCCATTTTGAATATGAATTTATTTAATTATTCACGATACTTCATTCACATATATGCATAATATAACATAATCTGATATTGATATGGTATAAAGTGGGGTGCTAGAGATTAAAATGGATTTTTTTTTCAAAGTATTTGAAACTCGCTACACTCTATCGCTGACCTCATATTGTGTTTTTTAAATTATACTCTCAATTTTCGGTGAATTTACCAACGTGACATGATGAATCATGTAAATACTGAGTGCTATAATATTATTTAATGATGATGATATTCAATATATGAATATAAAATATATATATAGTTATATATATATCCATATATATATATATATATATATATATGAAAAAAATAAAAAATAAATAAATAAAATATATATATATATATATATATATACATATATATATATATATATATATATATATATATATATATATATATATATATATATATATGTATATATGTATATATATATATATATATATATATATATATATATATATATATATATATATATATATATATATATATATATATATATATATATAGTATATGTAGTATAAATAATATGATATATCACAATAATGATGAATACTATAGTGATATTATTGCATAACAGTTCACAGTTTATCAAATATATTCAAATATATCATATCATGGAATATATCATTACTATATATTATAATGTAATTTTGAATCGAAGCCATGAGCACTAGTTTTGTTTCATTGTGAGCATCTCACTGAAGATGTGTAGATTTAGCTATAGTAAGTATTAACTTGAACATTGGCCAACGCATTTAGGTGTGAGGTTGATTAGTGGGGTTTGGAAGAGGGTGGCAAGAAGGCGGTGAGAGAGGGGGAGAGAGAAGGGGGGTGGGGAAGGGGAGTGAATTGCGATAAGGAATGAAGGAATTACTTGTTTCATTTCCTAGAGACTGTATAACTAGAAGTTAACCTTCTGTTGATGCTAATAATAGCTATTTTACTGGTTATTTATAATGGTTGGAAGTATGAAATGAACATTCTGAAATATTTGTATTTTGTATATGTCTTCATAGTTGAATGTATAAGGACTTCATCAACAACGAGAATTCTTATCAAGTCCTTATTAGTAAATTTGATTAACCATAGGTTCACTAGTTTTTTTCCTGTAGTTTTTAATTTTTTTTTTCAATCATCACAACAGCATATCAATATAAAATATATATACTTTGACAATGTTATATCGCTCATTTCCGGGAATGATCTTCTAATTCCGTGATGTATGAAGATAATATCAAGGTATGACGATGATCGGCCATTTGATTGGTGATTCATGAAGCTAAACTCTTCTATCATTGATAATTTGGAGATTCCTCTCCTGGAATAGGGTTCTTAGTGGATGTCTCGACTGACAAAAATATATATATATATTAAATTATTATTATTTTTTTTTAACAACATCGAAACTTGATACAAAATCATTGTTCCCCAATTAAGACTATGGATGAAAGATAGGATCGTGTGGACGGGGCACCACAAGGACGATCTTACCACCCCAAAAAATATACAGATTTAATTTTTTCAGTCATGAATGAATTGTCAAATAATTTCTAGATCGTTGGTTGATTTTCCTGAATAACCTAGATGTTTAAGAATCATTGAAATGGTGTTTGAAATATAGTGATATCTACTGAAAAAAACGAATTCACGATAATACGAATTTGATAAGTTTAAGACAAGCAATCATATGGATTCAATGTTCACTCGATTTTCCACACATTTCTGAAAATATACATGATAAAATTGAACTGTTTTTTTTGTCACCAGTAATATTTCTCACATTTGCCTTAAAAAAACGATGGGGATGTTATTATAGGAGTAGAAAAGTGCTGACTGAACATTTGATACACACTTTCTTCTCTCCAATGTAATCAAATATACTCTACATATTTTGTAATTAATATTTATACAGCGTATATAATTTCTAACAAGTTTCTAACAAGATATTCATCAATAAATGAAAATACATCATCAGGTGATATAATGTGAGTTCGTCCAAGCGTTGGATATTAGTACACCACACTGGTAAGGATATTACATGTTATGTATAATTTCAAAGTTTTTAGTTTGATCCAAAATATATATCTATATATAATGTGACACAGACTAACTTCACGAATAGTAATATCCTGGAATTATAGGAACTAAATTAAAGTTAGAGATGTATGAATATATATATGAATATAATATCTTGTTGTTAATATGTAGTCGGAGAAATTCATTTCCTCTCATAATTCAACCAATGACATCAAAGTTCATTTGTATATACCAATCAGTGAGCTGGATTTCTATATTAATTGATAACCGATTTCCACTTCCGAGCTGTTTCTGTTTCTGGAAATTATTATTTTGTGGTAATATCCGATTCCATTTCAAATACAGATCATTCAATTATTTCGACAAATTCAACAGTTATATTTATGTTTTAACATTATTGTGAAAAATATATAGTATAATTGAGTTTTCATTCACACATACACATTCACACGAAGCAAAGAACTTCATCACATTTGAGGAGTGGAGAAAAGTTACAACACTGTTTGATAATTCGAATGACATGTTGACTCTAAAATGCTAGTCTTCTGTTGGTATTCATATATGTTATTGTGACCACTCAATGATGTATTGAAATTCCCGAATTGGGATTAATAATTATCATTTCCAAGCACCAACTGAAAATAAGTCGTTTTCCCTGCAATTTTCTGATGACATTTTAGATAAATGTAGGAAATATATGCATGTTCGTAAATAACTTATTACTAAATAGCTTCGTGACAAATTGTCGGAACTAACGGCGAACGTAATGAATACGTTGTTCAGTTATTCAAAATGAAAAATTCATGTATATAGCCATGTTCTGAATACTTTGAATACTTTTTATAGATGCTCTTGTTTAAAGTCTAACAGCCGTTTGGTCAGCAGAGTCAAAAAGTAATTTTTAAATTAATTCTAAATTGGAAAAATTTGAGTCAAAGTTTCAATGAACATGTGTATTCTTGAATTAAAATTGCATCAGAACATCATATCATATTTTTTTGGCCGAAGTTACAGCGCTTGAATGAAATATCAAGTTGCTATTTTGACCATTCTGGTGAAAAATCAACTATTTTTCCTCTTAAAATGAGTCTGATTCATGAATGAGAACGGGTACCTATATTTATTTCCGCATAATTCTATTCGTAATATCTTCATCCACCATAAAAAAAGTGTTTTGATTGAATGTCATGACTTTTAGTGTATTTTAATCATCTGTTAACTGATAAAAACGCATGAAATTTGAAAGTTGTGTGTTAAATAATATGGAAACATCCAGTATTTGAATTTATATATTTCAAAATTCATCCCGGGTAGCCTATCATCTGATGAATATTATTATCGAGCACATCAAAACGAATCGACTGACAAAAACTCAGGATTTTTCGCGACCACGAGGTGATGGAGTGATATTCGATAAGTATAGAGTGAAAATTATCAAGTCAAAGATCTTGCAACATATAAGTCAACGAGACGACAATACATTACTTCAGAGGTAAAGACAATTCACACAATATTTTATCATACTGGAATTCATCATCCCAAAAGACAATATCCTATTAATGACCATTCAAAATCACGTTCAAGTACATAATCCATCGCTCATCTCAATACATCCACTACCTTCAATTCCCTACCCTCTGCTCAAATCTCCTCTCATATGTTACTCGACGTTTCCCTTTATACTTTCTTTCCACCTTACATGTCACCATCTTTCGAGTACCACCTCCCACCATCCCCGCCTCCTCATTTATTCATCTCTCACGAGTCAGAGAGTCGACATATTTATTTTTCACACTCGAACAACGTCCCTTCATTTCCTTTTCCATTCCCCTTCCACATCCCCCCCCACCCCTTCCTTCCCCTATGTTCACCCACCCATCACGTAAAACACCTCACTTCATCCTCTACACACATCCTCGCATGTGTGATTCCGTGTAAAGAACTTTCTTATGAAGATAATTCTTGGAATTGATACATTTTAAGAATAAGCCTTCAGGTTTTCACGAGAAAAAGTTGTTGATAAGAGATTGTCGTTTGTACGGTTGGTATTTAGACACACTACTACTTCAAAAATGATATTAAAAATGATTCCTTAGTAGAAATACTCCTTCAGGGGATCAGAAGAAGATGATATGATAAAATCATAAATCCCTTCTATCAGGAATTCTAATCATTCTTTTCCTCAAAAACGTACAATAAAACATCAAAAACTTTTATATATATATATATATATATATATATATATATATATATATATATATATATATATATATATATATATATATATATATATATATATAATACCATTTTGCGTTTTTCATAGTATATAAGCACAATGGTGATATTATATACGCATTTGAGGCTGAAAAATAGTTCGGGAAAGAATAAAGTCGATTAACAGAGTTGGCGAGGGTAAGAAAGTGAAATAACGAACCTATTAAACCCATAATAAACCTAACCTAACCTGGAATTAAACTGAGCATTGACACCCCTGTAAATCGTCAACGAATACCATGCTGGTACTTGTGAACACTTTTCGACTATTTTTTCAGGTTTCTGAATCTATCAAGCTATTTTCCGTCGGCCTTTTCCCCCATCAACAAGAACATGATTATAGTTATAACTTTTCACATACTCTCCTCGCAAATTTCATGACGTATGATGACAAATCCTACATCAGTTTTCCATGTGAAACAGTCTAGTCGTATAATGTATCAAAACAAACAATAAAATTGGTTTCAAAACGACTTTTATCTCCGGGACTATAAAGTCTTTCGTTCCGTGAAATGTTTTTCGTGCTTTTCCAATATATACCATTCAAAGAGCTTTTATATACTTCATAGCATTGTGAATCTCTCTTTTCGCACACGCTCTTTTTCTACCCATCAAACGAGAATCAAACGCCGCCTTGCTACATTTCTAACTAAAGTTCAATTCGAATGCTGTTTTCTTCTTCTGAAAGAAAAGAACATTGTTGCCACCCCCACCCCCATTCCCTACCCCCACAGAAAAATCCTCCCGCCTTCCCACACTCAAATCTTTCCACGCCTCTGTGGGGTGGGCGTCTTTTGACATGTGTATACTCTTGACGATTGTGTACTTTTTTCTTGTCTTTTATGGGCTCGAAAGACTGTCCGTAAGATGTGAGCGGAAGAGAGGAAAGATGAGGTGAAGTGTAAAATTGCAGAATAGTTTCGTTGTAACTATCACACCTTTCTTTGTAGAGTTGGGAGAGATAGGTGATGGAGAAGTGCTGTGGATTGTAAATGAAAAAGTTTAATGTTTAGTACGTAGTTTGTGTATGAGTATAAACTCACGATTTTGAGTTAAAATGAATTTGATTCTTTCAAGTGATATCACACATTGTTATAATAAGTAGACATACATATCCCTCAATTTGTAGTCTCTAATAAAAACTTGTGTATCGATTAATTTGTCCCCAACTTTTTTCAAATTCTATCTGTAGCCTGTTGCAAAAAAATTGTATCTTCTTATAGTCCGTATATATACTTATTTCAAATTATGTCAATGTCACGTATTGTTGTAATTCGTGGACAACGATGTCACTAAAGTTGCGTTCTGCAATTACAACTTCAGTATTATTTCCCATCTTTCATCTATCTTTTATCCTATCTTTCATCCTTAGCCTTAATTGGGGAACAATGATTTTGTATCAAGTTTCGATGTTATTAAAAATTTAAAAAAAGTATTATTTTGTTTTCTCTCAACTTTTCCATAGTTCCCATTGTTATGTGACGAGCTCAGTCCTTATAAGCTCCTTTCAAGTGATTTCACGTATATAGTTGTAATTAGTGGACGAATATGTTTTTCAAAATGTATTCTCCAATCAAAACTTCAGTATCAGTTCGATCGTTTTCCCTCAACTTATATAATTGCTATGGTAACCACTAATCTGGAACTCTTTATAGTATTAATCTCTCATTAATTGAATGAGCAAAGCAACTACTCAATTCTACCGTTATTCAAAATAAATCACACATGTATTTTTTTGCTCTTGCTCCACAGGTCAAACGGAAGAGAATATTGTCAATAAACTTGGCATACACATATGTCATCACCTGACTTGACACTGCATAGTTTAAGGAGCAATCGATTATAACACTTTTGAGAAGAATGATTCAGAAGTTTGAAAACTATAGAACAACCCAGAGAAGTATGTATGGTATAACAATATTTACTTTGACGACATTCAAATTTGTACGGAAGTTGAGCACATAAATGATGTACATTATTCCAAAGTTTTACATGAATGTGATAAGCCGTTTCGAAGATAAAAATATCGAGGATATGTATTTTCCTTTGACGTTTCTATAAGGGGTTAGCCCCAGCATGTTTTTTTTTTAAATGTTCATTTATATGATTTGATCACTAATTTGATCACTAATTTTTGTATTTGTACCTTCAATATAGTATTCGAGTTATTGAGGTTTGACCAGACTTGAAACCGTTAAAAAAGGTCTCCTTCACAAATTTCAATGCTGTTTTACAGAAAAGTGAAAGTGAAATGATTGCATAATAAGTAATGTTTAATAAGTATGTGTTTAATAAGTTGTATAATAAGTATGTTTGTAAGTATAACATCATAACTAAATAACTATCTGATTGATTGTTTTGAAAATGTTCACTACGTATGTACGTTTATACGTACGTTTGGTGGTGGCTATGATTTGTAGTGAACTTGATATCAGAATAATGTAATAAGCCTTGTAACATATGCAACAGATCCATCAGAATAATATGGTTTTTCAATTGCCTGAATTATAAAAATTGTGAATATTTCAATTAGGGAAAAATGTCAATTATCTCTTAGTTACCCACCATAACTACAACTATAATCTCAAGAAACCATGTTTTTGTATCGATTAACTGAGCAGGACTGGAGATAACATGTCACAGAGCGTGCTATATTTAGTGAAAAATTCATAAGCACTATTCGTCAAAAAAATTGTATCGTTGTATTTCTTTCTCAACAAAATCATATTTGTACGTTTTCATAATATGTCTCCAATACATCTCCGTAAAAATAACAGTAAATCTGATGAATAGGTACTTCATATTGTTTTTTTTTTAATTTGAAATATGCACTTTTTTACTAATGTTATGCTGGGGGCAGGTGAGGCGGCACCCCAGTGGGGGTAACAGTGTCAATTAACTCAGTCTTGAAGGGTTAAAAGATCGCAATCAGAAGAGACAAAAATTATTTTTTCCTACGATTTTTCTTAACGATCCTACATTATACCTACATCCTACATCTACCGTTCTGTTACACGTCAGTTTTATATGTTGTTGAAAATGATCATTTGGTATTGATAGTAAAAACATTCATAATCATTCAACAAGAGGAAATTCTAATCTAAAAATAGAGGCAAACGAAATAATAATATCAGACAGATGTCCTATTTATGCAGAAACATT
Source organism: Brachyptera risi (assembly GCA_964007535.1). Lineage (NCBI taxonomy): Eukaryota > Metazoa > Arthropoda > Insecta > Plecoptera > Taeniopterygidae > Brachyptera > Brachyptera risi. The sequence goes on along the minus strand of OZ023331.1, from coordinate 41,439,075 downwards.
ATTTCACAATAAACTACCAACTGAATTGAAAATAAGTGGAAAGGATCTTTTTAAAACTCGACTTGGAAATTTTCAACAGACAAATGTTATTTTTAAATTAGTGATTACATCAAATAATAATAAAATGAGTGTGAAATGTGTACATAATTTCATTCTTTTTGATGTTTTTTTTACTAATTCTGCATATATTTCACTTGGTAATGTTAGATTTTCATGAAAAATAACATCCACCATCATTACATGTATGTTTTTTAATGTAACATGTATTTTGATCAGCCTTGTTCGGGGCGCCTAATTAGTATGTTTGAATTCATAATATTATTTATGTGATAATTCTGACAATAACTCATATCAGTACAATTAAATCGTCAATAAAGCCATTAATTTCATTATTTTATTATTATTATTAATATTATTATCTGGTTTAATTCTGGTTCACTCATAGCTAGAGCAGTTTAGCTAGAGCAATGCGATTCCAATTCAATCAGCTCATATGGCCAAATAGATATTTCTAAGGAACAAACTTTGTTATATGCTGGATTGTTTTTGTATATCACGAACGGAAAAATGTTGGTGCGAATGATTGAAATTGTGTCAGTTTAAACGAAGTTGATTGAATTGGTATTTGTAATTAACCATGAATAAACGTTGTAGTTTGATTAATTGAAATGCGTGATGCATTCAAAGTCAGTCATCATACGTAATTTTTTATTATGCATGGTTTATAATTTATTCTCTTCAAATTATCCTCCTCTTTTCTCTCTTTCTCTTCTCTTCTGGTTTATTCTATTTTATTCTATTCGAATTATCATTCTCCAGCGAAACCAATTATGCAACTTTCATAACTTAGTGACTGAGCCGACGACAACGTAGCTTACCTACTTCGCTACATGGTGTCGCCATCTGTATACCGATCGATTATAGAGGTAAGGGTAGCTTACTACTATACCGCCACTCACGGAGCAGTTTCATGCCCCTAGCGTTGTTGTACGAAGTTTATTGAGATACAAAGAATGTTGTTCCATAATATATCCTAGTCAGTTTTAACATAGTAATGTTATATTCCGTATCGATAGTATATATGGAACAAACATTAATAGAAAATATTGTTTATATAAATATATAAACTATGAAAACGCGGGATGCGCGTAGAGAGATGAGCTTAGAAGTATGGGAATCTAGAATGAAAAATAACTTGTCAGCTCAATTTACATCTACGGGCCTTGGATTACTTCAAACGTTCAAAAATATCACCTGCAACTTGTTGATATTTATAGAACCTGCAACCTGTCGCATAAACACTTTGCAAAACCAATTCATCCAAATATTTAATAAAATGTACACTTTTATTGCGTTTTCTTCATTATTTCTCATTCGATTGTTGCAAAAATATCTGAAAAGGTGTATATTGGTATTGTTCATATTCGGTGAGAATTTGAGAGCTTTTGAAAAATTATTGTTTTTCAAGTATTTTTCCTCCGGGTTATTCTTATGAGGATTTTTCAAACTTTCCGATTATTTTCCGGGAAAACCTTCCGACCGATTTCTCTGAATAACAATACCAGTCTATTTCGGATCACCCTTGGCTACATACGTTAGTTTTATACTCAATATGATGATTGCATAATCAATTCCTGATCATTAGTTGGTAAAACCCGGCTCCTGTACTATTCTGGTGAATTTGGTGTAAGGAAAAGTAGTTGAAAATACGGTCATATAATTGATAATTGCCAAGTGGTGCCTCACCACAAACATTATTTAAAATGCACGGAATGACCGCCGTTTCCCATAACAAGAATGATTATGGATTCGTATTCATGCTTTCTTATTCTTATGTACCATATTTTTATATTAATATTATGAATGTAAAATATTATGTATATGCTATGTAAATTTTAATCTGACGGTTCCCATATACTTGTATCATTGTAACGAGAATAAATAAAATAAAATAAAAAAATACTTTTCAGAGTTTTTCCTGAATCCGAAGACCAGGGATGCAATTCCAATCTTTTTTTTTTAATCGCCTATTTCAAGAAAATGTTCAGATGAAAAAAATAATCAAACTGATCCCACTCTAAAATCCAATACACTAATACTAATGATTCGTAAATAATTGTCCATATAGTGAAAAACGGATTGGTCATGTAATCATAAGATTGAATTAATAAATTCCTACAATTATACAATAACAAAATATATATGATCGCATAATAATGTCTAGAAAGTATATTATATCAACTCAATTACTGAATTGAGTTTAGAGATGGATTCTTTTTTCCAATATTCCCTCGTTGTCTGGTTGATTCCAAGAGGCGTGTCAGGCAAATGCCTGTTTCAACCACTGGAATAATATTGGGCGCTGTCTTTCTCTCGTCCAGTATATTCCGTATTTTGAGAAACGGAGACAATGAGTCATATATTGGTCAGTAGTGCAATCAGCGTGTGTACGGGGATAAGGTCAGTTTATTCACTTGCTACTTCGGTAAGCACTATTTTCAGCCATACCTGGATATATTGTTATCCACATTGACATAGTTGTTGTTGTTGTTATTGTTGTTGTTGTTGTTATTGGTGTTGTTGTTGTTGTTATTGTTATTGTTGTTGTTGTTGTTGTTGTTGTTGTGGTTGTTGTTGTTGGTCTCTAAATAACCTAAATCAATCCAATCCAATGGAAATAAACCTAACCTATAAGAAAACTAACCTATATCGATTTTATCTAGCTTAATTGAAATCAACTTAATTCAACTCGCCAACTAGTCAACTTTGCAGCAACGCTTTATGAACTGAAGTCACCATTGGGCTTGGTTCGAGTCCCGCATCAGGCATAAGGTTTGTCAACTTCTTTTCACTCATCATCACATAATAGTTTCATCCTTAATGGTTTCATCATCTGCTCATTTGTACCACCAAATAACCTAGCTGTCGGTGGGGTCGTTAAGCTATCAACTAGGAAAACGCGGGATGCGCGTTGTTAGACGAGCTTAGGGGTATAGAAATCTAGAATGAAAAATAATTTGTCAACCCAATCTACATCTACAGACCTTGGATCACTCCAAACGTTCAAAAACCTTACGAGAATCAGTTATGTCACGGCCTTCCTCTTCATTCATTTCAATCGTTTTGAATTAATTGGTGACACTTGTTGCTATAGATTTAATTGGTTCCCGTAATAGCCTAAATTGATGGGAAAATGCTTTATAAATGCGTTTTCTTCGTTATTTCTCATCCGATTGATGCGAAAAATCTCTCAAAATGTGCTTAATAGTTTCCTTTATATTCGGCGAAAATTTGAGAGGTCTTGAAAAATTTTGATTTTTCAAGTATTTTCCTCCGGGTTATTCTAATGGGGATTTTTGAAATTTCTAAAATTCATAAAAAAAAAAGTTACCACCCGATAATGCCACAAAACTATACAGATCTAAGTTAGATGAGGAACCATGACGAAAAAAAGTTTGAAGTTGATAGCTGTAGCCGTTTGACCTGTGGAGAACCGACAAAAAAACATAAAAACAAAAAAAACAAAAACAAAAAAAACATAAAAACGAACACCAATTTTTTTCAGTATGTCAAATTGAATCCTCGCTAAAGCTCGTCTAATAATCCACCTGAAATTAGCCTAATATAACCTATATAAACTAACAATGCTATCTACATGTCAATGTGTCGATGATGGCAGTGTCCAACAGGTATGGGTGAGAATAGTCTCTCGGTTTGTTTACTTCCGTCGGTGAGTTGCATAATCAGTGTACAGAGATATTTGGTTTATTTACTTTAGTGATGGAATTACCAACGTGAAAGTAGTTCGAACAGGTAGCTTGAAGTTCTTATGACTATTATTACCCATGCTTTTCGTTTTCACCAAATTTCAGATAAAGTCCAACTGAACTTGATAATACTGGGGCTTTATGAGCTGGATGTTTTAAGTGTAGGCCTACATATTTAACTTATGTTCGTTTACCAAAGTGAATGAGTGATTATGTAATTTTTAATAATAATTTTTTAGTATTTTTTTTTTTAGTAATTTTTTAGCTTGACGGTGATAGTGTTAGTGCGTTTAGTGTCGGTCATCTTTATTCGTGTGATAATGTGATCAAATGTGAAAAACTTTATACATCAACGGAGAGAAATGACAGAACATTTCGGCTTCTGTATAACTGCAGCATCACCTGGTGAGTATGCAAAGTGCCAAACTGCATCTGAATTATTGCATGAGCCGCCCTCTGTGATTCAGTCAGCAAAGGCACTGCATTATAAACTGAAATTAAGTCGGGTGGTTGATTCCGTCATACGGCATAGGTTTGTGTGATTAGTGTATCACCCGCTCATTCGTAACTCCAATTACGTAGCCCCAATTAGGTGTTGGTGAGGTGGGATAATTGGGCAAATAATAGTTATCCTCAGTGAAAAGTTACAATGTTTTCGTTGGACATCAATGATGGATGAATCATACTGATCATTTTGTCAATGAAAGAAGCCGTTCGTAGCTCAGGCATCTAGGAACTGAAGTTACTAGTGAGCATGAGTTCGAGTCCCGCAAGGCATGCGTTTTTGTAAACGTAATTTCGTCTAACATTACTTCATTTTTGATTGTCACCCAGTCATTCGTACCCCCGCATAATCTTACTATTGGTGGGGTCTTTAATATTGTGTACGGCTTGAAGCATAAGTGAAAGTCTGTGTCTGTCGTTCGATACCTCATAAATCCCATGCAATATAACATGGTCAAATGGTTTCACCAGACAGCAAGAAGACTTTTACTTCTGCTTCCAGCTGTGGGCCCTACTATCCATGCTTCAGCTTGATGCTGTGATTGATTATATAACTTTCAACAACGAAATTGATATAATTCTAAAACTGAAACTACTGCGAAGGGAAAATTGTTATCATTATCAATTTGATTTCCAGTTGGTTTGATTTTTTACCCGAAAAAATTCGAGCGGAAATAATGGCTAGTATCGATATTATACAATCAGTGGTGCACTGAAGCTATTTGGTACGTTCAAGCGCTCTTTCGCATACAAAATGTGGCAAACCGAACCTCGCCTCGACTGTTAATGCTGGTTTAACAATAAAAATGGATGAAATTTCACTCTGAAAAACCTGTAGTCACATTTAGTTGTGACGAATATCACATGAATCTTACTGTAGTGTATATACATACTACATACATATATGTATGTATGTATACTGTTCTTAAAATTATGTCACACATTGTTTCAATAAGAGGACAATATTGTCCTTCAAATTGTATTCTCCAATAATACCTTCGGAGATTAGTTTGTTTGCCACCAATTTTATAGTTGCTATGGTAACCTGACAACCTTCCTGTAGTTTTATTTTGATAGTTTTTTAGTTCATATAATCATCAGACAAAGATATTTGGGATGGTCAATGCAATCAAATATAGACTGAATACAAGTAATATGATGGCTTTGAACAATGATCGCTGCTCGCTGGCATCATACGTTTACCTGAGCACCTCGTCGGCCTGAAAGGTACGCAACACATGTTGCATTGCAGTAATGCTAGGTGTCTATAAATCAGGCGTCTCACACAAATGGGGATTTGAGATACTACGTCTCCCTTCATTCTGTTATTTGCACTGATAATATTATGTGCTATACTTGTGGCAACGAGAGTTGGAGGCTGTGTGCTAACGTGCCAATTATCAACAAATATCATAATTATATTTTCACGTGGCATTTTGAGGGTATATGAGTTTTCATAATAAAGCAATACAGGTACGTTTCGCTACTAATCGACATATTCAGAAGTATTTAGCTAATAAATCACTATTTACTTCAGCGGATGAAATATAAATGATCCACACATGATACATTCATATTTTATATTATGATTATTTTCTCTGATATTTTCAGTTTCTAGCATTATTAAATTATCACACTTGAGTTCTCGATTGTTAAATTTAATTTCTTTGTGAATCACGAATTAGAATTGCTCATTACATGTAAAACAAAGTACACCGGTATGATTACATCAAACTGGGCATATTTGTATACATTTTCCTCTCTAATACTCATTTATTCAGTTTCTCGTTTTCACTTTTCCAAACAATTTTTCCTACATATCTGAATAGTATTCATTATTGAAAGAACTATTAAACACCATTGAAGTAATACAAATTCATTCAAGTCTTGATTTCAGAAATGATAACCAATTTGAAATCATTTCATAAATTCGATTCTACCACAAAATGTGAATATAGAGACTGTACACATTTATATAAAATGCAAGTGAAGAAAATAAGCGCCTATGCCCGATTCTAAAACGCACAAATTGTATTCTGCAACGACTACCACGTCTAGAATGATCATACAAAAAAAAAGTGATGAATGTTTATGAATTACTGACCTATATAATATCTTGTACAACATACTATAAGCACTTGGAAGTTCAGGAATGATGTGATGCGCGCCGGGATGTCAGGAATGTGTGGTACAAAACAGAATAAGAAATCTATTTGTTTACATTACTTCTCTATGTTCAAAGAAGCCATTTAATAAAAACAATATATGCTGACGATCGTAGTTAATACACGTATACTCATGGGTTACTACGTATTGTTTACGTACATTACATGTACAAATAAATAAATAATTAATAATTAATTAATAATAATTATAATTAATAAACAGTCACAATAAAACGAGAACAAACCCACAGGAATTATTTTATACTTTCTCCTACATTCAAAAAATCTATGTTTTTTTTTCAGTAATTTTCACTATAATAGTATGTGTTTTTTTATTATGAATAACATTATTGTTGTAGTAGTGATATTCCCCGTTATAAGCCATCTTGATTTCATAAGAATTAACATGGACTTAATAGTTTGGTCCATACTCTTGGAACAATTGTAATTCTATATTTCCAAATGCCTGTATTTTTTACGCTTTGGAAAACGCCGTACTAGAACCACGACAAATCGGTCGACATAAAAATGATCTAAATATTGCAAATGAATCTCGATCGTTGCGTAGACGAATCGACATCCAGGTAAAGATATGCAATTTTAATATTTAGATGAATTAAAACGAGACCTCATGAGGAACATTACATTTAATAATACACATATTTCAAACCATTTCGTAAATCACATTTTGTATAATAAATGATTTTCATTTCTCAATTAGTTTCACAAAGATTAGTTTTTGAGATGATTTTTTGCGTCGTCGATTTTTTTTCATAGATAAAATGTACCCTGAAATTGTGGTTTTCACATTTTTCGTCGAACATAAAGATCTCTTTGCATAATATTATTGACAATTAGGCTACTATACTTTATTCATTAGTATTTATTTTTTACCCTGTAATATAGAACATTGTATTTAGGGTAAATGTTTTTCAGTATGGACTGTACACACATCGAGTTATCTCATCAAATTTTATACGATTTTTCATAATAGAGGAGGAAATGCTGATGGAAGAAAATGTATTAATTTTATATATACAATAAGTTATATTTTACGAATAGAATTTGTACAATGTTTTTTTTATATCATACAATTATACAGCTTTTAGTTAAAGCTGATACGTCAAATACAAGCTATGTTTTTTGGTATTTGCTATGAAAACAATACAGTTCTAAGATATGCATTTATAACATAGAGATTTGTTTCATCTTTTTATGAACAGCATTTTTTTCATCCTCATGACACACTTAACCCAATATTCCAAAAATGTATTCAAATTCAACAAAGAAAATATAAATTACAAATAACATTTCGTCACATTGTATTTTGTTTTAAGTACATGAATATATTGTTATTCCTCCTATTGGTTATCTTAGCGATATGATGTCACGTAAACAAGAACAAATAATTTGTTTCAAGTATAAGTGAATTTTCAATCAAAATGAAACTGGAAATAAGGGAAAATTACTTTCCCTTTTTCGGGGTTCATTTTCTTTCATATACAAAAGTACAACGATATCTTAAAAATTACTTGTTGACGTCAATAGATAGTTATTATTTTTCCTACAGAGGTCTTTTGGAATTGAAAATAAATTACCATGTATATTCTGTGTATATAAAATGCAATAAAATGAAATAGTTCGTCCAGTCTTTAATACCGTATGCAATACAAAAAAGTCATTGCATACTAGAATGCTATGCGGAATGCTATGTACTGTGAGAACGGATTGTTTCAAATATTATTTAGTTCATTGATAATGGTATAAAAATTGAAATAAACTCAGTAGATTTTGAGCAGACAACGCCTTACTTTTATTTTTTCTATAATGAAAATTATAAATGAAACATTCAATTGCATACAAAAAAAAACTTCTTGTATTTAGGAACACTTTCTTCACCTAATTCTCAACATAGTAAGAAATCACACATTTTGAGTGTCAATTATTTCCAAAAAAAAACGATATAGTTACTACATGGTACCACTCCTATATCAAAAAACACACAGTATTAGGTTCTTGTGGCGAAGTATATTAACGCGAACTTTCGTGCCATTTTGTTAGTCAATCCACACTTTTACAAGATAGTTGTTAATAATTGTTAATATTGAACAATAATTTAATCGAATTTTATTCAGTCTCAAAAAACTAATTCACAAAAACGCGACGTTTTTATAAAATCACAAAGAAAAAAAATGAAGTAAGAATAATATTTGATAACATAAATCATACAGTATAAGATACAAAGATGAAAAATAGGATGTTATGTAATATGTGTACACGTTTCGAAATTACCTAACAAGTTCATCTCTACACTGGCCTTTCCCTGCAATTAAAAATATTGAATTAAAAACACGATGTTTGTATTATAAATATTGGATAAATATCATAAGAAATATGGCTTTGGTATCCTTCGAAGGTTTACATTTCAATAACGATTAAGAACAAACCGGAAATTATTATTCTTATCTTGAATTTCATACGCCACAATAATGTCTAATTTTAATGAACGCCTATAATTGTTATGTGTGTCTAGTTATATCAACAAGTTTTCGCGATTTTTTTAAAGAATACATTGAGAATTACAACATTATTCCCCCAAAAATCCATTTCATTTCGAAAATGTGTGCTACCTTTAATTATAAACATTTAATTTTTTATTATAATAGTTTCAACGTGTTTTCACTTTGTAATAAATATATTTACTAAAACACGCTTAAAATGTAGCTTCGGATTGGATGATTCCAAAATTGTTCAATGTGGCATTTTATTTTGAAAGTTCCAACCTCCAATTCATATATAAGTACATTACGCCTTCGTTGAATGACATATCGGCTTGGATTTGATATTATATATTTTTTTTCACTTTCCAATATTATGGTCTGAAAAATTGTTCATTTTCATATAGTTGTGTTTTTTTCAATTATAAATCCGATTACAGGAGAGTTTCCGCCAGGAGAATGAGAAAGAGAGGGGAAAATAGGAAATAATAAAAAACAATATAGGATAATTTTCATTTGGATGGGTCTATCACCTGAACCCTTTTCATCACGGAAGCCTTCAAAATGTTACGCCACTAATCGAAGCACTTTGTAAAAAACGATTACTATAATTTTAATTCTTGATGTCTAAATCAAAATCACGATAGCTTGTAGCGTTTTTATCTCGGCAGTTCTTCGTTAGAGTCAGAATAGAGTATATAAACTCTTATCCATGACTCAATATGAAAAGGGCAACGAGTAACCTCAATAGATACTCTGAAGCGGAAGATGGCGGAAACCTCCCCAAGGAAAGAGTCATGTATCTTTCGACGCCGACATGCTCGAATCGCCAGTGTCCTCGCTGATCAACGACGGTATCATATGGCCACCCTTGTTGTTCTGATTCACGACGCATTTACGCATGTGCTTCTCCAGCGTCGACGGTACAGAGAACGGCATCTCGCAGAAACGGCAACGGTAAACGTCCTTGCCTAACCGTCCGTGCGTTTTCATGTGTCGCGTCAATTTAGAGCTTTGTGCGCACGCGTACGAGCACAACTCACATTTGTACGGTTTCTCGCCGGTATGAGAACGACGGTGAACCGTTAAATTCGAACAATTCTTGAATACTTTTCCGCAGAATTCGCAGGTATCGTTTCGTCGCGAATCCTTCTTCAGATGATGTTGGGGTCCGTGATTAGACATGCCCATGTTGATCGCCGCTGCGGCAGCAGCTAAAGAAGCTGCCGAGGGACTCATTTTACCGGACGATTTCACAATGGCACTTTCACCCGTTTTGGCACGGGTTGATAGTAGATCCATGGGGTGGGTGTCGTTGCCGAAAAGGTGTTCCCGATGGTGAGCAGCCGCCATGGCAGGTAGCCACAACCCCGCGTACAAACCGTCTCGATCGCTGCCCGGTAAGCCGCCTCTGGCCAGTGCGTTGTGATGGTGATGATGATTCTCGAGATCTAGCTTCATCCGTTTGTTAGCTGCGTCGAAAGGATTATCGAAAGGAGTTCCCGAACCGAACAATCCGTGGGTGACTCCTATCAGGTCTAGAGGAGGTTGGCCAGCAGCCATCATGTTCTTGGCGAATTCTTCACGAAATCGCATAGCCGCCGCGGTTTTATCCATCAGTCCGTTTTCGATGTTTTTGATCAGTGGTAATGACTTGTCACCTCCGTTGTTGTTGTCGGGAATCATCGATGATCGGTGAAAGTCGTCTTTCATGTGGAGGTGGTGGTTCCCGATGACAGATTCTTGCAACGCCTGTTTGTAAGCTTCATTGTACTGCTGGATATTGGATAAACCGAATTTGTCCATGAGCTCGCCGACTAGTGACCCGGAAGTTGTGATCTTTTCTAAAGGAGTTGGAGTTCGAGTAGGTCTAGTAGTTTTTATTTTATTATTACTATTCCCCGAAGTGTTGTGAGGAGATGTTGTTGACGAATTTGACTTTGTTGTCAAATCTTCTGGTGCATCACCTCCTATATCATCATCGAAATTATCGTCATCTTCTTCCTCTTCCAGTTCCATTTCCTCTTCTTCGTCCTCGTCCTCTTCATCGTCGTCATCATCATCCTCCTCATCGTCCACATCGTCTTCGAGTGTCTCCAGCGAGCCTGTGTGTGATACGTTATCCGGTGTCGAATTCGTACTGCCGCAGTTGTTGTTCGATGCCGCAGTGCCTCCTTCGCCACCGGTCCCCCCGTTTCCCCGGTTCCGACGATGTATTTTCATGTGGCGTTTCAGTTTCGAACTCTGCGTGCACGAATGGTTGCACACGCTACATTTATACGGTTTCTCGCCCGTATGCGTGCGTCTGTGCACAATCAAATTACTTTGGAATCTGAATTTCTTTCCGCAAAACTCGCAAGAACGGATCCGTTCGCGATCACCCGACACGGCGCTTTGCGGCCTCCGCGTCAATTCAGACGGTTTGAAGTTGTTCGGCGGGGTGGATGCTGATCTCGGCGTGGAAGTCATCGCGGCCGAACTGTGAACGGGGTCTGATAACGGGGACTGTTTCTCCGGCGATGATAAACTCTCCGGTCGACTGTGATTCGCGTTCAAACTGTGCGCTTTATTGTTATTGATCATGATCGGTGTGTTTGCTCCCGTGTGGACACTACTCGGACTCGTGAAGGGTGGGGTCAGGATCTGTTTCCTTGGTGACGGCGATGGCGATCCGTTGACTGCTGCTCCCGGACTAGTCGTTCCCGCCAATTGTCTTAACCTCTGCGAGTAGAAATCCAGTTGCGGTTCCAAAGACAGGGAAAGTGGTGTAGGAGAAGAAGGGACGACCCTACTGTTCGACGTCGGTATGGTAGGTAGCCTATCTAAAGGGGGCCCAAAAGGGGAATGAGGGGGAGGAACTCCAGACACTGCTGCCACCGCCGCGGCTAATCCCAGACCATGAGGATTCAAACGGAACTGCTCCGAGACTAACTGTTCCATACGGAAGTGATGATCGTGACTAGAAGGCCGGGCGAATATGTTCGGTCCGTTTGCGACGACGCCGTGATGGCTGATAGGGGCTGCCATTGACGTAGGTGGGAATTGATGATGAGATCGGTCCCCTAAGGGCATCCTCAGGAGACCTCCAACCCCAAAAGGGTTATTGTTAATGATTGGGTGTAAATTATCTATCGACGGCGGAGGGTGATGTAGAGACTGGTGATGTTGTAGTCTTGACGTGACACCAGGCGGGGGTAATGATAGTGGAGTGCCCTGAGGCGTTGTCGTTCGAGCGTGCTTCGAGGTCGACGAACAGCCCGACGACGTGGAGGAACCGGAACAGGAGGATGACGACGAGGATGAATGGTTGTTGTTGGTATTCGATTTGGGATTGGAAAGGGATGAGGTGGTGCACGGCGAGGAACCGGAACCCTGTGAGGAACTCGATGGGGAGGACTCGACGTAGATTTTGATGCCGTGACTGTTTTGCACGTGCTGGACTAAACGCCAGGCCGAGTGGAGGCGCTGTTTGCACGTCGAACATACGTAGTTGCTCGGTTCTGGAACAGATGAGAGAGAAACAATATTATAGGCAAATTATTTGAAAAAGCTAATTCAACAAACGGATTGATGAATTGTATTCGAAACATCATTTAAATATTTGTGCAACTAAATTAGAACATTGAGGTGTACATATACACGGTGACATTTAAAGTTCTTTCATTTTTGTAATATATAAATGAATAATTCGGTGATGTAGGTCGCTATTGAAATACCAATTCAACATCTATATACATATTCAATTGGGTTCGGCACTGGAAAATCAAACCTTTATTTTCATTATTTCAATAAAAGATTGAAAATTACATTTTTTATCTTCTCAACAACGACGAGTGAATCACAATGAATGATTTCCAGAAACTTATTCCTCTGAAAGGAAGTGTATATCTATTGTTGGTTTCTTGACCCTTCTGCATAACTTCACCCCCGCAACCGTCGCGAGGGGATGAATCAACTTTGTTATAAGAAGGGTAGTAGTATACGACAGTGTTGAGGGAATTGCGTGACATTTGGTTGCTTAGCAATTATAGCATCAAACAAGCCACAAATTGTTTCCTGTCCTAGAAAACCGCGATGGTAACAATCGAAGTGTGGCCAAGAAAAGGTTACACCCAAGAAATCCATTCTGTATAAACTAGATAGAGTATATTATAATGATAGAGCTTTCAACGTTGGTCCAAGGCGTATCGTTTGGCAGATCATCGGAAATAAAAGTAGTTTATTTTTCATATCTATGAATATATTTCAGATATATTTATTGGATATTTTGAAAGGACAATGTCAGTGTTCAATTCATATTATTGGGATTATATTATCTCTGAGATACTTATATTCAGCACTTGAGTGAGTATAATGTAGGATTTATATATTTAAAAAAAATTGGTGGCGCTGACAGCTTGGTCTATATTCACAAAAAAAAATTGTTACAATTTGCAATATCGTGATGATGATGATTATATTCAAGTTTCGTACAACCAATGTCTTGATGAAGTATTTAGTCTAAAAAATGATGAGCATTAAGTTAATTCAACTTAGATATAAATGGTTATTTAATTGAAGACGCGCTTAATCAGCTTGGAATTGAAAATTTTCAAGACGTGTACGATTATTTATCATTCATGCGTCAAGTAGCAGAAATTCGATGAGTTTCAATGAGACTATTAATATGAAATAAAATGTTTTATATTATTATCCTTTTAGAAGCTATCACATTATTTTCTATATCGTAGGTATATCGACTTGAGTATTTAAGTCTCAAGATTGATGCATTACTATTTTGGTGACAACATTATTTTCTAATTTCCAAAGAGAAAAAGTAGGTTGGGTATTATATTCTGTTGTTCAAGAGCATTTAATTCATATATTATATTCATTCATACAGAGAAAACGTGTTTTAAAAAACGAGTCTACCCGTAATATTTCATACTCAAATCTTAATTTCGCCCTTACAAAGAGTGCGTAATACTTCTTTTGATGACGTATTTAATATAATATCTCGAGTCCATATTTCTACTGTCGAGAAACCAATCCACGTCAGTAGTAATAAAATACGGATCGGCTGGTTTTCTCGGCGAGACAAAAGCCAGTTATATGCACAGGACAATGTCAGGGAAACCAATATCGCAAAAAGTCATCAACGATTTCTGGTTTGACAACAAAATTGGTTGACAAAACAACAATTGTCACACGCTTCGCTGATTAACAAACAATATTGCTCAAACACAGAACCACCAATACATTTTCGAGTGGAAATGATTGAGAGGTCTTCTTTAGAAATAATTCGGTGTGAGTAAAAGGGGAGTAGGCCTACGGAATGGCACTTGGCTGAAAATTGGGTTCACTTTTCAATTGGGTAAACTTATTTATATGTGAGTTTTGGTGGGTTGGCACTAACTCTTCCCGCTAATTGATTGAAACGGTCAATTGGGACCATCAATTAAAAATATGAGATTATTCATTTTCATTTTACTTGAAATTCTATTTATGCTTTTCAAAAAGGGTTATTTGTGTATAGGTCTACTGTAGTTTGGAAATCATTTTGATTCCAAATTCATTCGCCAAAATGTTTGAATGTACAAAATCATTCATCATTTTAATTATTCTTGACCGAAATAACAATTCTATGGTTTTCCATTGTTTTTATCTCATATCAAATTTGTAGTTCCGAATTATTGGAACTCGGCAAGAGTGACAAGAATCCAGATAGCGGTGATTCAGTATATTAAATTCGGATCATCATAAGCTCGGTAACCATGGTAGCAATGAATAACAACGAATAACTATCTTTCAATATCACCTGAGCTCTTTGTACCAGTGTATTTGAGAGTTATAAGAGGTTAACATTTTCCAGCATCCATAATATCAGTTAGATCACTCTTGCTCCAACTTCAATTATTGCGTAATTTGACTTGCAAGCAACCCTGACCTCCTCCTGCCCTACCTCCTCTCATTTATGTTCCCTCTCTTTTTACAACCCTTCTTCTTCAACTATTAAATGCATTGTTTGAATGACATTGTACGCTCAGTGACGGCCGATTCTGATTGGTCCTTGGAGAAAAGTGTGCAGTAGAGGTAGCCAATGGAAAAAACTCGACTGTAGGGACTTTTTTCAAGATGTAGGAGACTAGCAACCATGGAAATGTTTATTTACGCTCCAACGTAGGATCTGAAATGTGAACTATAGATATACTTCAACAAGCGAGTGTTGGTAAATATGATTCAACTCTCATGATTTCACATCGCTTTCAATTAACTACAAATAATAATTTCAATAAATAAACCACACACTATGTACGGGCACAATCAAGAAAGAATGATTTGAATTTTTATTTTGTTCAATATTTCTTGAAATATAGATCTTAGTGAATGGCAATTTAATTCATGTTCATACAATATACACAATCTGATGAAAATTGAATGAATTTGAGAAATGATTTATCATACAAAATGATATTGTTGATATTTTTGAAGTCAGTTAATGAGCCCCGCCTTCGACAGCTCTTTCATATATTAAAAAAGAGATGAATCATGCATAAAGGGATCCATATTTATCAGAATATTTTCTACTTTCAGACACCGGAAAACGGTGTATGGGGGATGTCAAGTAATTAAAACAAGTCTCGCTTTACCAATACATCCATTGTTGACATTGAATACCACATCAATATCGACCTTACTGACACAAAGACCGTGCAGACGAAGCGATGGACGATAGAAATGAAAACTTTTTATACATTTCGACTTCTTTTATATTCCTATACTCGTTGACAAGTTTTGAGTTCAGAATGAGAAAGAGTTATAACAATCGTGGTGAGTGAAAGAGAGAGAGAGATAGGGCGAGAGAGAGAGATTATTGCGTCAGAACATCTTCTTTTCAGAGTCGGTTAACCGTAAATCCTATCCTATTCTTTTGTTTTGGTGACGTCACTATACGAGGCTTATTCATCTGTTGCATGTGACAGACCGTTTTTAGAGAAAATTATTATAGATTTATATGAAATGTGCTTGTGTGTGTATGTGTGTGTCTTTGTGTTCTATACGTCCAGTTTTGCATATATACGTGGAACTGATGTGGACTGTTACAAAACACTTTTTAATTATTATTAATTTGAATCAGTTATAGTTTAGTGGAGTTTTACTCATCACACTTGCAGTGATGAGAATCATCGCTTTTATATCCATATAGTTTCCGCAACTGATGCAATACAAAACAATTCAAGTATCGGTAAAATAAAAAATCAGTAGGTTTACGAAATATTTTGTTGTAGTTTATATATATATATATATATATATATATATATATATATATATATATATATATATATATATATATATATATATATATATATATGTATTCAAGGCTTGAATTACGTGTATTTATTTTATTTATTTATTTCCTCATTTCCAAGTTTTGACACAATGTCATGAATACAGTACATATTTTGTGAATGTATATGATTTGTAAGGTGGTGATATTTCAGATGTTCAGGTAATTCAAAGGTGGATAAGTTGCATTTTTTGTAGACAGAAAATTATGTCGGATCCCACCACAAAATAACTGTTTAAAAAACAGGGTCAAAGGGATTCACTATTTTAATTAATTGATTTGATTTACGAGAAAAATACATTACACACACTATAGCACTTTGAAGTATACGTGGGAGAGTAGAAATATGTACACACATATTTTTCATTCAACTTGTGTAGTGGGCGGTTGCATAAAGTTTAATTAATAAATATATGAACACGAAATAAAATAAGGTATTATTCAAGTGAATTTATAACATTAACTTATATCGATTCTTGGTACACTGCTATTTGGGGTTCTCTTCCACTAAGCCGCAACCAACGGGATCTTTCAAACAGAAAAGAAGCTAAAAGATATAACAAGATTAAATTTCCATACTTATGACCAAAAGAAAAGGTCCAAAGATCAATACAGATCTTCACCTCAGTAAGCACAGTTTGTGCTTGAACAATGGTCTCCCCACCCACGACACATGCAAATAACACGACGAACACACGTCTTGACAATCTATTCACTAATGACGAGCAAACGTTTCGAACATTCATCTTGATGGAAGGTGGCGGTTGTATTATATAATCGGTTCGGACACGACATCTAGAGAAATAGGTGTATGGACCAAAACGCCCAAACGTGAGCTAAACAATGTGTTGAATATCAGAATTATTCATAAAGAAGTCACAGACTGAATAATCTAAGTTGTAGATCAATGCATTTGTTATGGTTTTTATCTCGTAGAGAGAAGAGAAAATCTGAGTGTGGACGTTTGGAAAAAAACTGTTCGACAAAAAAATTACGTCACCATCAATGTGTATATGAAACCGTGCGTTCAGGTCAATACATTATTTCCAACTGGAAAAAGAATAATTCTGACGATACTTTTTATAATTTATCATGCAGATATTGTGGTTTGTAGATAGGCCTACTTGACTCTATGGGAGGGAAAAGACGTCCACCAAAATAACAAGCACAAATATCGTATTAAATTTGAATACTTTCGTATCTGTAAGGTGTTATGATTTCCATGGACGAGTTTTACGAAAAGAAGCGAAACTACATCTTTCAAAAGCGACACATACTCGAAGCTGTGGCGAGATTAAGGAATCACCAAAGTTTTGATATTTATTTTGTATGTAGATGATCTTTCGTGGATACAAAAATTATAGTAACAAATCAATAGTTTCAACGGTCAAGATTTTGTTTTTCACCCAGTATCAAAAATGTATGGTTCACGTAATATATTTACCCTATAAATAATTGTAATCTCCTTATCTTCATTGATGATATTTAGTAATATAAAGAACCGTTTTAACCACCCCAATATATGGGGACACTTAATATCGTTTTAACGCCATACAACGGTATGCACTAAACAATCTTAGCAAGGAGCGACCACAGGGGAGATAAGGGCAGATAAGGGGGTGAGTTTTTTTAGGGGTGGGTGGGAGGCGAGTGAAACACAGTTCCATTGTAGACCACATTGTTATGCAGACCACTATTCAACCCCCACTGTTCCTATTATTACTTTACACATACTTTTCTTATATATTTTTCAAGGGGTGTTATATAATAAAATAGTGGAGATATATATATTTTTCAAAGAGGGTGGGTAGGTGGGGGGTGGGAAGTACTTTAGACAACCCACTGATTCAATACTGAAAAAAAAAAATCTTCCCGACGAAAAATATGCAATTTTTAGTGTCCATTTGGAGAGTGTGGAAAGTATGGGATGAAAAATTCTTTTTTTTCGGCACAGCAGTTGCCACTTTGCCAGCGATGTGATCTGCATAGGGTCACATGTTGCCCTAGATGGGTCGAGCGGGGGGGGGGGAGGGTGCAGGGACCATAACGACCTCTTTCCGACGTCCGCGGCGCATTCACGCCTTCCACATACCCCCCCCCCCCCGACTAATCCCGTAGGTCCGTATACTAAATCTTAAATCTGCGGACAATATAAAAGAAAATACTAATAAATTTTCCTATTCCAGATGAATTTTTCAATCTTTTTCATCGCGTGAGTTCTTTTTGTGGGAAAATATTGGCACTACTTTTTGACACTTGTTATCTATTGAATTGCAGCTCATGCAAATTTATAGAGAAAACTATTATTATTACTCATATTGGTAGCACACTGTTGGAGAATTCGTATCTGGTTTTCATTTATACATTATAATTTATTGCTTATACTTCTTTTTATTGCTTCTAATACCGCTTGACCCAATTGCTACTGATCATAAAAGTGCATTTATGAGCTGGTGTGGGCGTTCGAGATGAGTCCAATCGTTTCTATAGTCGATCGACCGCCGAGTCCATTACTTGCAATTGTTCAACATTATGTATTGACATAATCCTAGATTATTTCTTCATTATCGAATTGAAACAAATAATGAGTGTTTGTTTTCAAGAACTGCGGTCGCGAGAGTTTACGACGTAATAGATCTGACATTTCTGAGCTTTTAATAATAATAATAATAATTTGACTTTTTTTTGTAGTACAGTAGGTAGGTCTATAGTATGAGAATACAGAAAATACAATTGACATAGAAATTCAAAAGTTATATAATTATTATTAAACAACAAAAATAAAACGGCGAGGTTCAGATACATGAGCATCTACTCTTCCATGGCTAACCTCATCTCTAGAATATGATTAGGAATTGGATGAAATAAACTATGATTCCACAAATGAAAATGGAAATAGAACAGGAAGAGTTAAACAGATTTTAACTAAATCAACCACGATTTTTTTAAATCATTGACAAATTATGAAATTATATATTTTTTTGAATTATATCAAATTATCTCATGGTAAAGGAAGCAGGCACACGAAAAAAAAAACAATCGTTCACCTGTATTAAGGAACATATAACTTGTCAAAATTTCTAAAATAGCTCCTCTCATTTCTTTGAGGGGGGGGGGCGGCATTCCTTTATGATTGGATACTGTTTTAAAAGATGATAGCGAAAAAAACAGTAGAAAAGCGGTATTATCCTATATACTGACAGCATAGTCACAGCCATCTTGAACTCTTGGTTTCAGTTAAGACTGAGTTTATCTCATATGGGAATACACCCCTATAGGAATAATGTCAATGAAATTGAAATTCAATCGATATTTTTGAAAACATTGATCATACGAGTACACGGCGTGAAATATTTAACGAAAATGAGACGTCCATGGATGGTCTTTAATAACCAAATATATTGACTCGAAATCATTCTCATATCACCGTGCAGACACCATAGTATATGTGAAACATCAATATTTTTTCGTATATCATTATTATTTGAGGTCAAGAAACGTGTGTGTGTGTGCACATTGCGCGTGAGCGTCTAGTCTGAGAAAATGTGGGGGTCCGACAAAACTGTAACTATATATACACACAGACACAAAATATCATTTATTTCGCCATAAATTATGCAATGTCCATTGTCTAGTACAACTTTCCAGAACCTCCGAGTGCGGTAATTAGCATAGCCAACGAGTGTAATAATCTGTGAGCAAAGTGTTTTCACGTTTTTGGGTGGTGTCCTGCTGGGGATTTTATTATTTTCATATTACACGTATGCATAATTTGAATGGTCATGTCGAATGGGTGGAATGGCAGGTGTTGACAACAGCGGATTGGGAGTGAATCCATGGGAGGATCTATATTTACTCGGGACAAATTGAATAGGTAAATAAGAAAAATGTCGCCAATAATTTCAATTCGTTGAACCATTATCATATTTATATATGAATATGTATAGGCATCAGGCCTATATATATATTTATATACATATATATATATATATATATATATATATATATATATATATATATATATATATATATATATATATATATATATTTATGATTTAAATATAAATATGATGATGGATTCATGAATTGAAATTATCTGCGACATTTTTCTTATTTACCTATTCAATTTGTCCCAAGTAAATATAGATCCTCCCATGGATTCACTCCTGATATATAATAGCCCAATATATAATATAATATAGATCCCAATATATATACATATATATATATATATATATATATATATATATATATATATATATATATATATATATATATATATATATATATATATATATATATATATAATATCTTGTTCATTACAAATCAATTCACCGACGCCAATAGATTGTAGTCATCAGTAGAGTACGTCGTTAAACCCAATATAGATTTAGAAAATCATATTTGAAAGAGGGTTCCTTGTCAACGTATGAAAACATATATTCAATTAACAAATTTAACAGAATGCATCTTTCCAAAAGTTGAGATGAAATATCAGTATCCACTTCTGACAAATATTTTAAAATGCATCAAGGATGCATATAATGATTTTCACGTAATCAGAGTTGATGAGTGTGACAAATTAAGAGCAATATTAGTATTTAATTGGCTTATTTTGTTGGTGAGTGTAAAAAAAGCCTGGTCACGCTATAGAAAGGGTTGTGGTCCAAGAGAGGAGCGACATGGGTGAAGTGGGTAGGAGCGGCGTGGGGGGGGGGGGGGGGGCGAGAGGGAGAAAATGGGAGGAAAGAGGTGAGCCCCTTAAGACGTATTTTATAGTCTTGGAGTTACGTTCGCATCTTAAAGAAGATCTGGACCCCAATGCCGGATGAGTAAAGAAGGAAGGAGGTGGAGGGGGGAAAGGGGAGGGGATAATGGATTGGGGGATTACGGCTCAACTTCCGAACCTTATCACCCCCTCCCAACGCCACCCCCTGTGCACTGAGGACCGTCGCGGCGCCCGGAGACGCTAGCGCTGCGGTGTCGGTGCTTTGAACTCGGACCGTATGTATGCGGCTAGCACAAACCTACTCTTTTTTCACAATGGAAAAGACAATAGGTGATGTATATTGTGTTGTATATTCGTTTCTAAGGAAAATAGGATTTGAAATCGGGAAATAGGGTTTAAAATCAGGAAATAGGGTTTGGAATGGGGAAATAGGGTCTGTGTTATCTGAAGTTGAATTTCCCAGACTGGTTCACGTCTATTTTTGATAATTTCCAGAGTTCATGCGCTATTTTTTCCGAAAAGTTTGTGAGATATACAATACTGAATTTAAAAAAAAACTCAATTTTTATATATATGAAAAAAATTCATATAAAGTATTGCATCAAATATATGAGCTGATTCTTCCTGATTTGTCCATGATTTTTAATTCATCTGCCAATTTCCTTGATTTCATCATGAATTTTAAGGTCATTTATGAATTCCAATCTATGAATTCTATCACTTTTCCGGGTTTTCCGGCTGGGTGGGACCATGTATAATAATAAATTATACATCCTAATGACTACTCAAAAGCATATTATCTATATATCATTGACTCAAATTATACACTATTATGTATAATTATTTTGGTAATTTTATCGTTTTATGAATGATTTTTCTCTTATATTTTTTACTGTAAGCCTATCTTGGCTATCAAATAGATGAATATGATCTATAATAAATGGACGACATTTTCATCAAAGTTCGTATGTACACATGTCACTTGCATGTCACTTCCAATCAATACAATGTGTCTTTAAGACGACGGGGCGTTCTGACAAATATAAGGTGGGCTTGGGCCTTGGTCGTAACAACAACATCTAAAGAGTCAAGAAAGTAGGCGACGCCCCGGATGACCGAGCGTCTTCCATCCAAAGAGGCGCCCTGCCCCCATCATCACGGTCCGAACGTCCGTCCCGTCCTATCCATCACCATCACCACTCGGTAGTTCCGAACAGTCATATTACATTTCGAGTATATATACCTCAATTAAATAGTGTTGACGGTCCCGAACCTCGGTTCGCCATATGATTACGTATTGGCGATGATTGGTTTCGAGTGTTTGGTATAACTGTTATTATTAATATGGTGGTAATACTTTTCTTGTCAATAATTAACGGGCGGGCACTGTATTCTTGGTGAGGCGACTCTGTCGACCTTTTGCAATGCATGCATACTAAACAGGCATGATACTGCCATGATCAATCGGTGCATTTGGATGCATTCGAGTGAAGGGAAAAATTGGAGTGTTTTATTCACTCATTCCTCTTTTCTTATTGGTGTGACAATTTCAATTAGGTCTACTATTATGTAGTTCTTATTATGAGTTCTTATTATTCTCTTATATATATATATATATATATATATATATATATATATATATATATATATATATATATATATATATATATATATATATATACATATCAACATTGTGCATATCATTAGTATCATTATGTTTTCCATTAATTTCGCTGGTTCTGAGTAGTTTTTAGATTTTTTTTCAATTGATAATTAACATTTTTTTAATACTGTGTGATCGTAATCATTTTTCCCAAGTTATATGATATATATTGTTGGTGATGCTACTCAAATGTTGTTAATATCGGAAAACATTCTGTTGTAATTCTGATATTCAACGTAATGATTGTCAAAGACTTCTAATTAAAATGAACGTCAGTTCGGAACTGCATATTCCTCATAACAAAAAAATATAAATACAAAAATAAAAAAAAATAACATAGTTTACGTACTTTATTTGAATAATCCGTTGTATAATTCAGTATCTTTTATAAAAGCATTGTCAAGACCTTTATAAATATACAAAAAAATATGTACAGGTATTTGAACCTGAGGGTTCCGGGTTCGAATAACGATTTTGCGTAGGATTTGCTCACAGTATATTGAGGTGAATATTAAGTACACACAAGGAAAATAATTGGCTATACATCTGAAAAAATAAAAATAGTTGTATACTTGAAAGTAATAAATGTAAATATAAGTAAGTCTATGTTGCGAGATTCAAAAGAGTCATTGTTAATAATATAGTACTCTTTATAGTTGCATGTGATGAGTTTATAGAATCTTTGAAAGCTACAAAGATACTCGTGGGTTACAAGAAGTTAAAAGTTCATTTCGTATACATATATGTATATATATATATATATATATATATATATATATATATATATATATATATATATATATATATTTATATATATATATATATATATATATATATATATATATATATATATATATATATATATATATATATATATATATATATATATAAATAATCAAGAATACTTTCACCGTCTGATCAAATTAAAACGTATATAGCCTATCATACGAATATTCTGTGCAGAGTGTGAGTACGTGATATCATTTTTTCAAACACTTTGATCACATTCCTTATAAGAAACTTCAGGAAGAGTACGCAGAAGTACTAGGCATATATAACGATATACGCCTACTGATGGTTTACACATGTATATAAAATATATAGGCCCAAGAGATGTTGATGAAAACATGAAGTATTGTAAGCTCGGTAAAAAATTGTTCAATGTCTTGAAATATCATAAAATTAATATCGTTTCCAATTTGTTGGATCGCTTGGTTTATTTATTACGTTCTATTTTGAGAGTGAGAAATGAATTATTGTCGAAACATGGTGAGTGTGTGAGCCTATTGGGCTTATATACGAGAATCAAACATTTCCGAATATATCAAATGTGAGCTACTTCTGCCTACCGTTTTTTTGTTGAATACAATTCATGTTGAGGTCGTAAGATCGCCCTTGTGGTGCTCCGTTCGAACGATCTCACCTTTCTTTATTAGCCTTGATTGGGAAACAATTGTTTTGTGAGAAGTTCCGATGTAAATGAAAATAAAATGAAAAATATTCTCATCATTCGGAATAAATGAAAGTTGTTTGATTTCTCACCTATATATATATATATATATATATATATATATATATATATATATATATATATATATATATATATATATATATATATATATATATATATATATTCATTGTGCAACTGCAGTTATGATTGTAATAGATTTAAAATACCTAAATAACGTGGGATTAACGATCATCGATGAGTAAGCTACATTATAATGTCTCATTTGAGCATTTAGTATACGCGAAGATTATAGACCACTACCAAAATCAAAACAATGTTGATGCCCACAAGAAAATTTCCTCCATACAAATCAAATAAAATATATTCTCATTTTGAACTCATGAACTACACGCACAAGCACTCAATCTTTTATTCATATCAATTTTGAAACTTGATAAAAAATCAATCTTTCCCAATTAAGACCTCCGATTATTTGTTCATTATACTCGAAATTACAATCTTGATATTCTTTGTGTATTCAATTAGTTACTTGATTTTTTTTGTGGGCTGGTAAGATCGCCCTTGTCTTGATACTTGGTTTTCGTCCAAACGATCCTAAGATTCATTCTCAATTGGGGAACAAGCACAACCCAATTTCATTTTCAATACCCAACTCACAATATAACTGAAATTATAAGTAAATATACAAATATAATGAAGATGGAGTTAATTCAATGTAAGTTCATCAAAAATTAAATTAATACCGATAATGATCTCACCCTATGCCACAATACATCTTCTCATATAGTTGGTTCACTACGATCTATCCGATTAGGAGTAGAAAGGAGTAGAAGATTGCGGTAAGACCGCATCAACCTAGTGTCTAAAGTCTTGCGAAACTCGTAAGTGGCATTTCGAATCAATACCGGACTGTCTTCTCGCATGTAAGGGGTTATATAATACACCTTCATCCCTTGACCGCACGAACCTTCTCACCACAGAACCGAGTTAGCCAGGCAGATGGTCTATGTGGCCAATGGTCACTAGAGGACGATATCTTATATAATATAGGGGAAGAAAATTGTACGGTATGCTGAAATGAGAGTTATTTGTGGAATTATTTAGTTTGTATTTGAAAGGAGAATTATATAATGAATACAGTTATAACACCATGAGTGATAAATATTTTTCATATACACTACGACGTAGAACATTGTCAAGGGCTTGAAGTTATTCATCTATGGGCTTCTGTCAAGTAACAAATGTCAAACAATACTAGTGAACTACCAAATATTCTTACTGGTCAATTCCGACTGGAGGACATTGTTGTCTGTCTCTTTCAACAATGGGTGACGTCACTTGACAAAAGCCCATACAAATGAATGTATAGGTAATCCATTCATTCATTCAAATATGAATTCGATAAGAGAAATGAAAAGGAATGCCATGTTTTCTCATCATTTCTATGTTAACTTCTATATAACTGGTGATGTTCATGATTTTCGGACAGATTATTCGTGAATAATACGAATTGAATGAAAATAGTTTTTCATCTTGGCTTCGTTGGAGGTGCCTGGTATAATATATCCAGGGCGATCAGATGGCTTTGATTGAAATTACACACAAAACACAAGGGTTCTTCATTATTACCAACACAATCCCTATATTGAAAAAGCCATACATCGCATTTTCGAGATAAATATATATTCGAAAGAATCGTCGTCCAAACCCGCATATTTCATCACGTATAAAATATTTCGAATCTCAAAATGTTTGTGTCCCAGAAAAAATATACTTTCAACGGGTTTCACCTTAAACTTGCCGCCACGGCCTCTTCGACTCTAAATTAAAAACACCTTGAGACATTAAGGTGACCGAACCAAGACGCAGTTCGGCCCGATAGTGGCGGCGTGACGTCACTCCATTTGGGCGGACTCGCCGGAAGTGATTTGTTGCCATTTCCGGTCTTCGTCGTCAGTCTAGTCGTCGAGAACTATATCTTTAGGTGGAGACAAACCAGAGTCTTCCAATCATAGTTCAAACGAGAGATAAACTTTTAGTGTCTATTATATGAAATGAGATTTGGTGAAAAGTATTGCATCAAGTATCTTTACCTTGATGAATCAATAAAAACAATATATATATATATATATATATATATATATATATATATATATATATATATATATATATATATATATATATATGTATACATATATATATATATATATATATATATATATATATATATATATATATATATATATATATATATATATATTCATAGTTCGTAGTTTTTAGCTCGGTTATAGCTGGGGCACTGATCCAGGATCTGAAGTCACCATTGGGTGTGGGTTCGAGTCCCGCATGAGGTATAATTATTTTCGTAAACGTCCTTTCACTCACCATCACTTCATTATTTTCTTAATCCCCTGCTTGTTCATACCCCCGTATAACCTATAGCTGTTGGTGGGGTCGTTGAGCAAACAATACTCCTCATAAATAATATTTAAAAAATCTATAAAAAGTTTGAGATCGTTTGAACAGGCCACCAAAACGGCGATCTTACCACCTTTACAATCCTTACAATACCACTACCAATACCAATATCTCTACAATACCAGTTCATAGTGACATTAAATACTGGATTCACGTAATTATTTCTTCGATTCGGCCGTAATGAAAAAAGTTGCGGAGGTACAAAAAGTAAAACAAAATGAAATGATGAAAATTCATAGTGAAGAACATTTCACATCACAATATTATTATATAGTTATATTATATTTAATGCATGAAAAATGTGGAGAGAGAATGTTCTTGACACAGTTGAAATATTCAATTTTCATTCGGGTCAAGACAATAATTACTAAGATTTTTATTTTATAATTACATGACGTCATAATTTTCTTTAAGAAGATAAGACATTAATAGTGAGGAAAGTTCACTGCACAAAATGCAATCCAACGCAAAATCATTTGAAAGTATATTTTGATGTTTTATAATATTCTTTGCGGTTTTTTGATGCCATACAGTTATCATTTTTACCGACTTGTTATTAACGACGGAGAAGCTTATAATTCGACTTGGCGTCTAACCTGAGTTAATGGCAGTATATGACAGACGAGAATCTCTCTCTCTCTCTCTCTCTCTCTCTCTCTCTCTCTCTCTCTCTTTCTCTCTATCTCTCTCTCACTCACTCTCTTTCCGACTATTAAACAGTGCCCTAAAACCGTGTGAAATAATAATGATAATAAAATGGCGTTAAAACAATTTAACGCTACCACGAAATGAAGTTTTATTCCTTTCCATATACGATTTGAAAAAAAAGTTTTAAAAGATAATTCTATTTGTTACGGGCGTCGTTGTTGGTAAGACGACGAGTATTTTTGACGCCTCTTTCTCGCCCCTCTCTCAACGACGCCAACATTTGATTGTATGAATATATATATATATATATATATATATATATATATATATATATATATATATATATATATACACTACACATATCATCAAGTTAAACTTACTTCATTCGTAAGTTTATAGCATTTTTACCATTGTCTATATTTTAAAATGATGCTGGTAAGAAATCTTGTCAACATAAAATTAATCTTCGAATAATTAAACTGAATCGTGTATTAAATTCTATATATATATATATATATATATATATATATATATATATATATATATCCACTTTCATTAACAACTCCCAGTATACACAATATCAAGCTTTTTCAACAATGTTCATATATGAGGGCACATTGATGCTATGGCTCATACCTATTCAATGATAAACTGGTATAAATAGGGTACACTTATCCCATAAGTGCACTCTCTCTCTCTCTCTCTCTCTCTCTCTCTCTCTCTACTATAAGATCTCACTGAATCAGCAACAGCTTTCAATCGACATAAATCTATAATTGTAAATATTGACAAAACAAACTAGTTGATAATAATAAAAACAACAAAAAGAAATTATGATGAAGAGTCTTCGAGTGCAGCTAAGTGAATATTGTAATCAGATAAAAGGTGATTATCGATAAAATAAATCACGAATATCCTTATCGAAACTCTCAAGTATAGTAAGCCACTAGAAAACGGTAATACTAAATTGTTTGTGAAGTTTTTTATTGTTAATTTTAAGTTCGATGGTTAGTTTTTTTTATGAGTGTACTACTTGATATTCTCAAGTATGCTACTTAATGATGGTAACCAGCTGGGATTCGCGCAGTGGGAGAGGAAAATTACGTTTAAAATCTAGTTGTGAATACTCACAACAGGAATAAAACATGAGAAGCGAAACTGGGCTCATACCGTATCAGGTCTGAGTGAACTTTTATTTGAATAATTCTCAAAAGAAGATGTCTGGACGCGTTTAGATTGAACGGAACAAATTAAAAATTTTGGGATTATTAAAATCACACATGGAATTTATGCCATTTTTTTCTGATATAATAGTTCGAGATTTTCAAACGAATGCGTTCAAATTTAAACCATTCCAGATTGTAGCTTCAAAATATATTACATATGAAAGCATATACTGGACATATATTTGGAATAACTAATATAATGAAAATGTCCAAAGTTCATGCTGAGGGTGATTTGTTTGGGGGTGTTTTTTTTTACTTCTGGTCACTCATTATATTCACTCAGAAAAATTCTATATTTCACATCATATTATTTGAACTTTTCAATATATATTTACTTACTATTCAGAAAAAAAACAATGATTATAATGATCATCAACTTTCTTTTCTCTGCAAAATTTCTTATAAAATATACGAAAAGAAGCATAAATTTATTATATAATATTTTGCTATTAGTATTCACGTCACAGCATGCATGGAAACTCGTAAAAGGTCGCCAGCAACAATGGTTCTCGAAGAGCGAAGTGCGATAAGCGAGGGGGTGGAGGGTGGCGGGATGGAGGGGGGAGGGAGGGAAAGGGGTTGGAAAGCTCGTGGACCACATCTGTGACCATACCACATCTCACACACAGCCTTCGAGATCATGCCACGTCAGATGACGTCATAGGGAACGGTCAAATCAAGCCGGATCAGATTTAATATATTGTCGAAAACGTACCTCTTGAAGAAGACGTGAAGATCAGACTTTTTGATAATAGAAAAAGAAATCTTATCTCACGTGTATATATATATATATTTTTCATTCAGTTTTAACAGAAGCAATATGACTATGCCTGTATTCATGGTCTCGCATTTTAATATTTCACCTCTGCTTTATTGTTTTTTTTTACGACAGATCTCAGTATTTTTGACATTTTTTTTTCACTGAATCACAATATTTATTTGATTATGGGTTGAATTTTGATTTCAGGAGAGAAATCTGTCCTTGATCAATGTAGACATAAGAAATCTACAAGTTGAACTAATATGTTCATTCTATCAGAACCTTTTGGTATATTGTTTGATTCATCATTATGAATAAGATTTGCGAAGGAAGAATTACGATTTCATTCATAAATATTTTACGATTTAAAATATGGCTTTTGCAGTGATGAGTTTGCTCTTTATTCTTCTCTACAAGTTATAAGTTAGAAGAAAGTTGAAAACATTTTTCTGATGACAATATTGACGATATCCTGAATAATTCAAATATATTCTTGAATCGTTGTAGGTGTTATAATTTCGAGGGTTGGTCAAGCCTATATGATCAATGACGCAAACAAATGCCAAAAGTGTGACTGAAATATCAAGATCTATTACCTATAGAGGTTGCACCAGATTCAGATTTACATAAATAAGTGAGACTTCAAAAGAATCTTCGGTACATATGCCAACAGTAAAAATGCCCACACTTAGCCAGAAAGCGAATAATAAATAAACATGTTTATTTTATAAGTATGTTTTAATATATTGTTCGATTGTTTCAGATTTTCACGGATTTACATAATGAGATTTAGATTATAGACTTTGGAAAGAGGACGATTTATGCGGTGAATTTAATTCACAGAAAGAGAATTATCAATTTCGTTTGTATATGTTTTGAAGGATGGTAGATGTTATAGTATATGATATACTCACATTCAGGAGAGTCGACTTTTTTTTCCCAACATCAGAAACAATATAGTGATAACAATTGAGGTTATGTAGCATTGATTTCAAAAAAATACTAGCCGTTTCATTTCTGTTTCAATTTCTGTTTCATGACTTGAAGTCATTTTTGCTGTTTTCATTGGCATTTTTTTTCGATCATATTATAAAACTGATTCTGGTCTAAATAAATATTATTGTTTTGTTGTTATCATTGTTGTAGAACAGTTCAGAAATGCAATGTGAAATTCAATGTAAAAGTAGCGTCTAATCAGAGAATATTACGTTTTTCAACATCGTATTTTACGTAGTGAAATTGAATTAAATTGCCTTTCTCAAATTCCATAAAAGTAATCTCTGAAGAGAATTTTGAAAAAATATCGAATGACAACGTGAAGTTAATTTAATTCAGGAAAATATTCAGAGCGAATATAATAAGTCAATCATCTTCGTTTGAAATATGATGTTACATAGCTTTTTCCAATAAATATTTAGCGACTTTATCACTGCCTCCTACGTGAATCGCAATCGAAGAGGCAGAGGATTTTCAAAGGAATATAATATTTCACTTTTATATCAAATTTGAATAATACTCCCACAAACTGTGATGAATTTAATCATGGAAAGGATGGAAGCAGGTGTTATTTTGTTATACATAATATAAGACCTGTTTGTAGTAATATTTCAAAGATGATGTAAATACAATGTGTGACTGTTATAGAGAACAATGGAACATAATTCCAAAAAAATAGAATTTTGATGATACATATTCAATAATACGTTCGCCAAGATTCATGTCCAACTAGTATCCATCAATATACATGTATGGACCACAGAACAGAGAATCAAATAATTGAATAAAAACCGCATCAAGTCATTTTGTAATGACATTTTAAATTATATTTTGAAGAGCAGATGCTCATATGCCCGAACCTCACCGTTTTATTTTTGTTAAATACTTCTCTCATTGTTGAATTCTTATGTCAATTTCAATTCTGTGTTTTCGAGTCACCTACTATTGAGTCTGATGAATATTAATATCATTATTCCAAGCAAACCATACCATTTTCAGAGAAAAGACCGAACACATTAAAATGTTAAGCGCGTAACTTCATTTTGAGATTATATTTATATAGAAATTACCACATAATTTCAAAAGAAATGTTATCAATTGTTCGATATTTGAATAATCACGTATCTAATCGATAACCCTAATACCCGAGTACACACACCACCATCTTGGAATCTTACACCAACAACTTCAACCTTCCATTCAACAATAATTCATACAATCGTACTCGGATTCACGGCAACCCGGTGAGGGATTAAAATGCTAGTTTTCAAGCGTGCCAGAATAACGCGTGTAAGGGATGCCACCCTCCCCCCCTCCTCCCCTTCCCTCCCCAACGTCCCTTCCAGTATGAGGGATGAAACCAACTGCGCACGCGCATCAATTAAACCCCAACCATCCTTCTCAGTGTCTTACAAACATACACATCATACCAGCCTTCTGTATGTAAATACAGAATGTGTATATATCCAACACCCTATAGACGGTGACAAAAAGGAAGATCTGCTTTGTATGAACCATGTTGGGATTGGTCACGTGTTGAAAGTGTTGCCTAATAAGAAGGGAGCATCTTTTTATGATGAAGTGACCCTTCGTGGATATCTTTAGTGATGTAATTAAGAAGGTTTATTGAGGATGGGTTGAGAGTGAGGCCAAGAAAAGTGGCTGCCGCTCGAAAGGTTATATTTGTAGGAGCATTAAAAATAGGCCTCTAGAATAGATATTATGCGGAATAACAGTTATGATGTAAATTTT
The DNA here is from genome assembly GCA_964007535.1 of Brachyptera risi. Taxonomy (NCBI): domain Eukaryota; kingdom Metazoa; phylum Arthropoda; class Insecta; order Plecoptera; family Taeniopterygidae; genus Brachyptera; species Brachyptera risi. Next base: position 41,407,091 of record OZ023331.1, on the reverse strand, counting down.
GTATGGAAATGTCAAGTTCGTTATCGTAATTTTGTTATTTTTGTGAGTTATATAATTTAATTTATGTGAAAATTGTCGAATATCTGAATTATTTGAATTATTTCAATCGATGTTTTCATTTGATTTGAAATAAGAGCTGTTTTTACGAAATTTCAATTAAATAATAATTAATAAATAATTGGTTCAGGTACGGAAATGGCATCCGTGAACAAGGGTTATAACAATTCAACCGTCCAAGTTTTGCTCAATTCAATACATTCGAATATTTTGTCAAGCTTGAAATGAAATATAGTTTTAAAACTATGTTTATGTTCGAATGCAATAAAGTATATATTTTAGGTTTTCTTTCAACCATTAAACATGCACGCATATGGACCACTTTAAAACTCGACAACATTATGTCATCGATGGTCAATGAACATCATTACTCATCTTAAAAAAGCACCCTTTTGAAAATAAAAACTACAAAGACTCGTATGCAAATTCACCCTCTCGATACCATATAACAAAAACCCACCCTCACCATTCTCTAAGCTCTATACACCCTCTTACTTAACAAAAACTATTGTTCGAAAATTCTTTTAAAATTGTCACTGGTCATCAGAGAGAATGTAATGTCCGACATGTTGACCCCCCGATGGGGTTGTCACCCCCTCATCGTCACCGCAGGACAATTCTATTCTCGAAAAAAAAAATCAATGGACAATTATATTCGATTAGTGAAGCGTATAACAGATTTTGAAAAAATAGTGATTAGGGATTTTAAAGGGGTTTGTAAACTAGGGTGGATTTTTACTTTTATGCAGATGGCACTACAAATGACGCACTATATATAACCATATGACGTATAGTCCTTTTAAAATAATGAAACAAAATTGAAATTTAATATTGTTATTGAAACAGGTGATATTTATATGATTCATAAAAATCGTGAAAATAGTAATAAAATGAAGTTGATTTATGAGGCATTGAAAAAAGTTGTCTGCATTCTTATACAAGACATTTTTCTCAGGACAGGTGATGTCAATTAAATAATTCTTCTCTTTATAATTAGGTGGACAAATTACCTTCATGTTTATTTATTTAATTCAGATCATAAAATACTAAAACAAGCAAGACAGTTATGGGATGTTTTAATTGTAGATCATCATTTTAATTAGTATTTTATCATTATTAGTTTTCGTTATACAAAAGTTGTAATGTTCAGAAATGATAATTTAATAGCTAAACTTGATTTCAGAAACCTAGATCATTGGAATGAAATTCGTGTATCATTTCTGGTTAATATCACAAATATATTCACAATACACCATCATTCAAACCTCTTTATGAATCAATCGATCTGAAAAACAAACATTTCAAAATTAAATATGAATACGTCCCTATTAAAATATATTCATCGCCATTAACCTTTGTCGATGAATAATGAGGTCTACTTTGTATTGTTATTGATTGCACTACATTGATATAGCGTCATACTGACCCAATTTGCATCCCGCTATCTACCTCCCCCAAACCTAGCCAGACAGATTTTCAACCCTTCTATAATATCATCACCCCCGTCCGGCTACATGTGACAAACTCACCCTTAAAATCAAATCCATCAACCCCTTTTCGATTCCACTGACCAACTACCCCTTATTTTCTCTCATCGAGTAGCTATAGCAACCTTCAATATAGCGATTAGCTACAGTATACAACTGTATGTAGAATTGAAATGACTGACAATTTATCACATTATATCTTCGATACAAACTATCACAACTATCAAACTATAAATCAGAAGTGTGGAATGATTGACTGTAGAATGAATAGAGGAATTTTCAAAAAATATAGGACAGTTATCAGTGAATGAGTACTGGTTCAAATTGATGATAGTTGTGATGTCATTTGATAATTTGGTCATTTCGATAGAAGATTCTCGTCTATGGTATATATACGTACTAGAATAGCCTAGCTGTTTATTCATTCATTATAAGGTCTGGATATATTTGGAATAACATCCATATTATCATATCATAGATAATTGTATGCCAACTGAAGCTACAAACTGAAGTCATGCCACTTTTTCTCGAGATTATGAGATTATGAGATGAGATTATTTATAGGTGGCATTCTGGAAATCTCACTGTTAATGCTATAAAAAATTGCAAATCCCATAGTATAATTAATCTCATCTCATTATCTCATAATCTCGAGAATAAGGGTGTCTAGATCGAGGGTGGGTTCGAGTCCCGCATAAGGCATGAGTTTTTGTAAACGTCCTTTCACCTATCATCACTTCATAGCTCAATTATCATCAGCTAATTTGTATCAATGTATAACCTGATTGGGTCGTTGAGCAACATTGAGAAAAACTATAATTTTGTCAATTGTTGGCAGTGAATTGCGAGCTGTTTGAAGAAAATGACAGAAAGCGACTGTGAATTATATACTGAGAAAAGTCTATTCAACTCTTTATTAGAATGTTGAGAAGTGTAAACTGCTTTTTGAATCATTGTCGTCATTTGCACACGACACACACATAGATATCTGCTGAAAAAAAAAAAACTCGACATACACACGATTCAAAGTGATCCTGAGTGATATGAATGCTACACACTGTCTATGGAACTGGTTTATTAAAAACGTTACTTTGCAACTTTGCAATTTAATTTTCAATTTATAGAGTGCTAAAATGGACAAAACGTAGACATAAGTATATTTATCATCTTGAACTTTGTAGTACAGGAATATTAAAATAAAATGTATTCACTTGCTCATCGAAAAGGATGATTGGTTATAATATTGAACTGTGAAATATACAAATAATTCTATAAGTACATATATTCCCTTGAATATAGATCGATTAATACTAGGCCCACAATTTTAAACAAAATATTTGGACAAGTTCTATACTTACTCGGCCTTTTAATGTAATCCATGTTTCGCAATACGATTTGAATTATTCTATTCCTGTATATCAGACCATATATATATATATATATATATATATATATATATATATATATATATATATATATATATATATATATATATATATATATATATATATTTTTTTTTTTTTTTAACCAGGTAATGCGAATCTACTTAGAATGACTTACTGTCAACTAGCCACATCATATTAGAGTCAGAATTGTCATACAACTTTTTCTACCGATTAAACTGTGAAGTTGAGTTTCTCTATTTCACTGTGACAAGACGCAGTTGCATGTTTATATAAGTCTTATTCATTTTAATAGATATAAAACACCTGTCTGTATGACAATCTCTATGCGATGTCACTGTAACAATGCTAAGTACCTTTGCAGTTAGGGCCTACTGATCCTATGCAATCAGCCAGTGTTCACGATTGTGTTAGTTTCCGATGACAAAGGAAGATAGATATCAACTGAAGGCCTATATATGTTTTTTTTTAATTGTAGTTCGTATACCACTTTATCATATGTTCGAAATATTATTTGTTACTGTTAAAATCTGATAAAAGTATACTGGTATATTTTATAATTGGATTATTTGAAAATAAAATATTCTTTGTGAGGAGTCGCCCGAGCATCTAATTATTGTGTACATAAACGTTTCACAATTGAGTTATCACAAAATCATCGCAACGATCCTTTATGTATTTCAAAGTAGAAATTAACTATTTGTTAAATAGATTAAGGTGAACATTCACACAGAAAAAACAAATGCATCGTTTAAATTATTGATAAACCATGGTGAATTCAAAATTATTCGATTCAGGGTCAATTGTACTGGGATGCCCGCATCTGGCCATCCTGAAAACTGATCATCCAATAACATTGAGAAGTTGAGATAAAATTAATAATTGAGGCAATATAAACTGACCATCCCGCAAACTGCCCATCCTGTAAACTCCTATATAATATCCTTACAGAATTTAATTGATAAATAGAATTGAATGTTTTCCAACTTCCCATCCCGCAAAGTGACCATCCAATACCTGGAGAACAAAAATATATGATGATAAAAGATACGAAATTGCAACTGACCATCCCGCAAACTGCCCATCCTGTGTATAAGGATGGTGAGTTCACAGGATGGGCAGTCTGCGGGATGGTCAGTTGCAATTTCGTATCTCTTAATAATATATTTTTGATTTCCAGGTATTGGATGGTCACTTTGTTCAATTTTAATTAATAATAATATTTGATATGGATGGGGAGTTTTCCGGATGGTCACTTTGCGAGATGAGCAGTTGCAAAACATTGAATTATATTTATTAATAATATTCGATATGGATGGTGAGTTCTCAGGATGTACAGTTTGCGGGATGGATATTTTGCCTCAATTATTAATTTAATTTCAATGTCTCGAAGGTATTGGATGGTCAGTTTTTAGGATGGGCAGTTTGCGGGATGGTCAGATGAAGTCTCCCCGTTGCACCAACTGATAATTATTTAATTTGACAATAATCAGAAAATTAACTTGTTATCACCCTTGGTTACTGATGTTATATACCTTGACTAATAATGAGATGATTAAAATTTCAATTACAGGTTGGTATCAACAACTCTCATTTAAATTCACAGTTTGACTGAATTAGTCAAGTTATAATTAATTATTCCATCTGGGAGCTACGATCACCCGTGTGGCGGGATCCTATACATTGTCATCTTGAATCATATTCGGGCCACAATGACATTATATTCTCTCACGAATTCGATGATAATATTTCAAAAACTTGAGAATAAAAATGCCTCATTAAATCGAATATGAACAAACACACAAGAATTATAATTTTCTTAGGTCAGTATTAGTCTACTGTTCATTTTCTATTTGGCAAAAAAATTATTGTGAATATTTTAATGGCAATTCGATTTTAAAGTTTGCGTTTCAGTTGAATCCTCACCTGCACAATATTAGATTTATTATCGATCTATGAACACCTGTCACGCCTTATTATAGAACTGAAAATAGTAAAAGTTTTACTCACCAGAGTGGGTAGTGTTACTCTCGGCGTCGACAACGTCGGTGCGACTCCGTTTGACGACGGCCTCGTCGGGTGACGAACCCACGTCCAACTCTTGCTTGATTCTTGGCTTCAGGTCTTCGTCAAGACTGGGACTGGTGGCGCCGCGACGCTTCGGTGTCGACGTCGGTGCCTCGTCCATGTTCATGTCGGTTGGTAACCTGGACAAAAAAGAATTCAATTGAATTCCAATTTGAACAAAAGTTTGTTCTTCAAAATCATGAAAGAAGGATGCGAAAGTACCAATTCATTATTCACTTTTAAGACTGAGAGAAAAACAAAAAATATTATTCATAGTGGAGCTTCAGAGCGTTACCAATCGACTTTCAGACAATTGTCAGTAAGATTAAAATGTCACTTTTGATATTATCTGTTCACTACGATAATCTACGTATCTCGAAGTTTAATGTCAAATAGAAGAATATTGTTTGACGTGGTACAAATTATTCGTGTGAAATTGAAAAGTATGAATTGGATTTCATTCCATAGAACACGTCCTGATTCACAATTATGAAATCATGGCTCCTTCATCATGTTGACATATTAGTACCCGGATTTCACTTTGCAGAATAAACCAGATTATATCAACATATTAAAGATTCCAGGGTTGTTAGACCTTTGAATTCCAATCATTCTTCCAATATATATCAATTTCATGACATCAATTCCTCATTCGTGTTCAAAAATCGAGAGGAAGAATGCCACCCTCCGTAGCTTAGTCAATTCTACAACTCTTTAGTATATGAAGTTACAGTAGGCGTGAGTTCGAGTCCCGCATAAGGCATGTATTTCTGAGAGAATACTCATCATCACTTCATCACTTACTTACTATTACTTGCTCCAAAACACCGAACCGTTGGTGCATGGGGCGTCGAGCAAACAACCCCATCACCAATCAATCACGCATGAAGAAGGCTCTGAGCAGGCGATCTCCCCCCCCCCATCTCACATCACAAGCATGGGGGTGTTTTGCGCATTTTTATAATCATACTAATTCCTGATTTATTTTTCCCTTCGAAGCCATCGGCTTTTTCTTTCAACTGGAATAAATAAGCTTGTCTTGACATTTTCTTTTTGGTCATCCCACATAACAGTGACCTTTTGGAAATGTGTCCCTAGCAATTTTTGAAATTCGATGTTCTTGCATGCAATCAAAAAGACTATTTCTCATAACACGTTTCTTCTAATACTTATCTCTCAAATTATCAGTCTTTCTTTAAATTTTAAATATTCCGTCCTTTTGATATTACGAATATAATTATATTTTGAAGACAAACACTCAATATCCCGTCTTTTTGATATTACGAATATAATTATATTTCGAAGACAAACATTCAAAATCCCGTCTTTTTGATACTACGAATATAATTATATTTCGAACTCAAAACATTCAAAATCCCGTCTTTTTGATATTACGAATATAATTATATTTCGAACACAAACACTCACCTCGGCGAAATTAACGGCGGCGTGCACAACAACCTCGCGGCACTCGTGACTACCGTGTTCTTCTTCGCGTTGATCGGCGCCGATATGCTCGGACGTCGCTGATTGGCGACGCTGAGCGGTATCGTCGTGGCATTACCGTTGTCGCCGTTGCCGTCGTCCGAGTCGGGGTCGGCGTTGTTGAATGCCAACGAGTAGTTTTCTTTGTTGCACGCGAGCACCTTGTGCTGGATAAACTTGACGATGTCGGAGAGGGCGAACGGTTTCTGGCAGACGCCGCACGTGAGTATGTCCTGGTGTACAACCTCCGCGTCCGCTGGAAAATAGAAAGAGAGCGCAAGTTTTAGAATACTGCAGTTGTGAATGTGTTCATGGTGAAAATGATATAGAATACAGGAATTGATTGATGTAACTTTGGATGTTATCTCATGGAAGTTATTTTGATTTCTAGTTTGGATCCGAGAACACCCGGAAAAGCTGCTTAGAAGGAGATCCACAATATCCACACATCCAGAGTGAGTAGTTGTGAGCATGTATATGTTGGAAACAATATAGAATACAAGAATTGACTTTCGTACCTCCACATTATTTCTACATTCGTTGGAAAAATAATTTTGATTTCTAGTTTAGACTTGAAAACACAAAAAAAATCTTCCACTATTTTAAATAGACATAATTTAACATACAAAAAGTGAACAGTTTCCACTCGAAGAAATATATTTGATTGATTGTCACTTGTCCAAAAAAGGAGAACCACGAATGGAAAATAAAAATTTAAATTCCAGTGACTGAATATTAGAAACGAGTAGAGAAATAATGCGAGCATGGGTTCAGAAACTCTACATATTCTGTCGAACTTTGTATAATGGATATTCAACATTTTCTTCTGTACAGTGCAAAGTTTTATATTTTCAAAATCTGTACATTTCGTGGCACGTCCCCCGAACCAACCAAAATTCTCGGACATTCCTCTTGATAGGCCCCACGCGATACGTGGGTGTGAAAGAGGTGGGGGGAAGGAGGGGGGGGGGGGGTAGATGTGCGTGGGTGTTGAACTGACCACTGAGTGACCACATAAAGTGACCAATAAGCGAATAAGTCCACCCCCAATATCGACCAATACCGGACATGCGCTTATCATCCCTATACACAAGGGCTTTTGAACGTGTGACAGCTGTTCACTTCTGTTGACCAACTGAACTACCCTTGTAGAATAACAAAAATGTCACAAAGAGCGAACCCTTACGAGAATGATAATACCATTTTTCAGGTAAATAACAGTTATAATAACCATGGTGAGTTAAGGAAATGGAATATTGAAGACATGAAACAGTATAATCAGTTTCCTGAAGGAGGTATATATAGGCCGATATAATAGTAATTTTAATCACAATGTTTCATTTTTTTTCGATTTAAATAAACAATAGTTGTGTATCAAATCAACTCTGAAGAAATAGCCATGATAACTATTTTTTTTATGTCTCTGATTTTGATTTTTTGGGAAGGATTCATTGTGATCTCACCGTGTCGACGTTTGAAGGAATTTTGCATAGCCTGACAGCAGTGATTCGATTCATTATTTAGGGAAACACGAGAAACCACAGTCAAAATGAACGAATTTATCATACGAACAATGTGGTAAAAACTAATCTAATCCAATATCGAATGAAATAAATAGATACATGCTTTATAATTTCAGCGTTAATTGTCAACTTATCAACAACCTATGAGTTGATGACATGATATACTCGAGCAGAAAATTGAATCAACCCTTAAGTTTTAATACAACAGACGCGTCTCCTCTCGGTATGCTGACCAATATTGTCGGAAATCTGTTTGAATACCGATCTTCGTTTGTATATATATATATATATATATATATATATATATATATATATATATATATATATATATATATATATATTTATATATATATATATATATATATATATATATATATATATATATATATATATATATATAAATATATATATATATATATATATATATATATATATATATATATATATATATATATATATATATGTATATATATATATATATATATATATATATATATATATATATATATATATATATATATATATATATAAATACTGCATAGTCAAGTGGACAATATTTCACCCCTTATTATTTCTCTCTATATATATCACCTTTCTCTCTCATCCCCTGATCTACCCTCTTCTCATAACACCCCCTACAGGTAAATTCATTTCAACGACTAATTTTAAAACATCGTCAGAGGATTTCAATCAAAGGAGTCTGATGATGAATCATGTACATATATAAAATATAGTTCCCCACCTTAAATATCCATAACAACGATCTCCAACCCTCTTGCCTCTTTAAAATCAATATCACGCTCGGTTTGGCTGTAGGGGTTGATTTTTGATTAGTATGACACATGACATTGTTTAAATCATTTGGTCGAATATTATTGTCGTCTAGAATCTGGGTTAAATTGATTGATAGAATATAATAATCGGAACAACTAATGAATTAAATTCATTGATATCTTTTGATCCATCACCGTTTCCTATTGAAATCGATTCGGGACCGGCACCTCCACCGAAATAAATCGAAAAAATATGAGGGACTATAATAATAATGAATGTCTCACTTGAACATATAATCAGAAAACATATATCTCTAATGAGTTACTCTATAAATTATTTCAACACTATAAAAAACAACAGTGAAAGCATCTAATTTAGTATTTTTTCGAATCGATAAGAAAAAGTTCTTATAATTGAATATGATTGTTTTTGAATGATATGAATGATTTCCATGGGTTAATAAGGATGAATATTGAACAGGTGCATTCATACAAAAACTTCGAACATGAAAATATATTCTCTTTTCAAGTCTCTCTGACAAAACTAAATATAATTAATCAAACAACAAATATCGAGTAATACAACAAGCAACTGGACTTTTACGCTATTGGACCATACAGTCGGCCATCTGGACCAAAGCACTAGACGAATCTCAGTCGGAGGCCCCCCTATAATATATATATAAACCCCTTCACGCCTTTTGAGTGTCCATAACTACACGAATTCATTGTCAATTGTTAGGCACGGTATGTTTGGCGTGCTATACACTCGATGACGGAAACCGCGGGTGGGCAAAGATGGCCGACAAATTGAAAAGTGACGACGCATACTTCAGGCTACTGCGTCAATAAAATGAATTTGTTTTGATTTGTTTATCTTCGTATACCCTTCAGATATATTCTATCAATTGTATTTGAGTAGGTGAAGAATTTTGAAAGAATATACTTTATCAAAAATATTTCAAATTTTGTTTGTTACTGTAATTCGGAATTTGATTGAAATGAAAAAAAAAAAATGAAAAATACTAATTAAAATTGATGTTTTTCTGTAGATGTTTGTGATACTGGAATCAGATGATCGTCGTCATAGAAACATATGAATGAGGTGTTCGAATAAAGTGACCAACAAAACAGCATGAATCATTCAAAGTTTTCGAGTTCTAATTACAGAAAGTCGTACATTGTCATTAACATATTTCACCATTTACCACACTTTTACATTTCATCTTCAAAATTTCACCACATTCTACATTTATTCAAACTTTAAATATTCTATCACACAACTCTAGTGATCGAACAAAAACAGTATGCACACGAATTCAAGTGAAGAAATCCCATCATGCGTGATATGTAATCAAATTTGTCACAACTTGACAATATTTCTTGAGTTGTATCGAAAAAATATCTCAGACTCACGCTTTCATTGCAAACGTATCGAAACTGATAGCACAAAATGATTACTATCTTCTTCGGACAATTGATTGAGTCTTCTCCAGGAATCGATACACACCTTCCACGATATCTATTTATTACAGAAGTATCGAATCCATATGAAAGAATCGTGTCTAGAAAAAGTAATTGAAACCTTCCGTCTAGACATTATTTCTCGTAGTATATCCAGTCGAATAAATAGCGTTTGCCTAACATTTGACCATATTTACAGCTGGGTACGATAAAAACAGTAGCCCTGGAGGTTATTGCTCGATCAAAAACTATCTCTTTCAATCAATCAATCAGAAGTCAATCTGTGCTGTAGGTTCATTGTGTAGGCATTAATCTTGGGGGTTGTCGCCGGCAGTGAATTGAGAGGGGGTGGTGGGGTGGATGGAAGCCCCCGGGAAAGTGGCCGTTAACGCTCTTGTCTGGGGGAGAATTGAGATCGCCTTCGACTATCGATATATATATATATATATATATATATATATATATATATATATATATATATATATATATATATATATATATATATATATATATATATATATATATATATATATATATAGCTGCTTTCTATTGCCTATTTTACAATTCAGACAACAATTTTTATATACAATCACACATAGGAAAATACAATACAAAACAGAAGTTTTGTCGTGTGGATGGGTTTCATTTTGAGAGTGGAATAAACGTATGTTATTGATTCAGGAGATGCTGTAGCAGAAAGATGATTGTTTTTGAGGTAGACAATCCAATTTTGACAACTACTGCAGTTACTGTACAATTGATCTACAACAATTCATTTCTGAGTATTGCAAAAGAATGGATGAAATATGGTGAACGGAATCATGCGCTCAATAAGAATCGCGTATGGAAATAATTTTCAAATTGCTCCTCTGCTTTTCATACTTGAGGCTATAGGCCTGCGCATCGAATTGGATACATTATATGCGTACCCGATATCAAGTTACATAATGATATAATTTAAATTTCGAACTTCAATATAAAATGTTATTATATCAGCATCGACATCGTATTACTTTTCTCGGATGGATTGAAACTGTTTTTCAAAACTTTATAAATAATAATATTAGAAAATATAACTTCGTTGATGTTCGACTGAAATGAAATAATGGAATACAAAATTGATTATTGAATTGGAAGATTAACCTTTGGACAACTGAAAATACGAAAGATCAATGTCATCATCAAATATACTGTATATAAATTTGAATTCTGTAAATAAATTGCCCGAAATACAAACTTGAAATTCTTATTTTTATTATTTTAAATTCTGGTCGCCCAAATAACCGATCGATATTTTGTTTATCCTTCACGCTCTTTCATCGAGCGAGTATTGAATAGCCTCCTTCAAAAATGTATCATCTTTTCAATCGAGGTCCTCTAAAGCATAACACCGCGGTCAACCATCATTACAGATGACAATTACCACGGCTTATTTGTCACTCTGACATTTGAATATGGAACACACTGCCAAGCACGTGACCGACGGGCGAAGGGTGCTGGACGGGAAGGGTGCCGAACGAGAGGCTGAGACCCGAAGAGTGCGAAAAGGGTTTTTCAAAAGCATTTTCTCTCTTTTGTGTGACGTGTATCATCACGTACAAACAAACACTTTTGTTCGACATGTCTGTGTGTATATTTGAGATGCCGAACATCGCTTTGATAAATGACGAATAGCACGAACTTATATATTGAATTATTTGTTTTTGGTCAGCCTTTTTTGTCGATCACACCAACATCTAGGTTATATGGGGGTTCGAATGAGCAAATTATTACGAAGCAATTGCGTGATGATGGGGCAATCGTCATTAAACAAAACAAACTCAAAGCGTAATAACTTGAAACCATTATTCATCCGACTTCAGATTTCCGAGCATTGCATTAATTATGTCTGAGCCAAATATATATTTTGGGTTATACTCATTGTATTTTAACCCCAATCTCAGGATTTATTCATTCAAACATCATTGATCAAAATGAGTGAGTCATCTCATAAAAAATATATATACACGCATATAACTCATGCTTTCATGTATTCGCATATTTTCCAACTCCAAAAAAGTCTAAAACGACTAACTATATATTAAAGTGTGAAATAATTGTGTGGAAATAACATCAGACCATTCAATTCACAAGAAAATAATCACACACATTCATGAATCCCAAGAAAATTGTATTATGTGGACTTTTCTGTGCCCCTATAATCAAGTTTTATATTTCTCGAATTTCATCGTTTTTCTTATGATCTTGTTTTATATTATTTTACCACTTCCTTGTCTATACACGTTCCGCACATACTATATACATAAATTCAATTTATTTTTCATTCATATATATATATATATATATATATATATATTTATATATATATATATATATATATATATATATATATATATATATATATATATATATATATATATATATATATATATATATATATATATATATATATGAACCATTGTTATAAATATTGGCAATATCGAACCACAAAACATTTATAGAGTTTCTTTTGTCCGGAGCCACAGTTTTCAGGTCAATGGGGTCGATTATTTGAATAAATTGTAAACTGGTGTATAAACTGGATAGAATATAGGGCTACCTCATAGGTTCTATTTCATTCTCAAACTGTTTATATAGTATCATCACAATTCTTCAAATATCTTCATAAAACGTTGATAACGCAGACTGTTTATTTTTCATGGAGATTGAATTGACTTAGCAATTAACAAATTAAAATGAAGTACCATTCAAGTATTGAAATTGTCTCATTGTGACCATTTCATTGCTGAAAACGAAATTCGTCTTCAATTTCGGATAAGCTAGTCTTTTGGAGACTGTTATTTGAATAAGGTTCTGTTATAGGAATATATAAGATCGTCTCATGCGTCTCGGAAATGATGGGGCAAAGGACAAACATATATACCACCGCATTATTGATTAGTAAGAAAGACAGAGGGATGCAGAGAAATAGAAAAGAACGTCGACTCGACTTTAATAAAGGACAATCCGAAACAGATCTGGTCTGGGGAACAAAACAGTCCTAAGAAATGTATCCTATCATAGTAGTTTTACATTTTGTATCAGGTCTACATATAAACCTTCAATTGTCCTTGACTCCGGAGTGTACAGGATAACAATCAATATAAAATACATTAGAAAATTCAATGAAACAAAATTAAATTAAATTAAAATGATTAAAATTAAAATTAAATTAAATAAATTGAATCAAATGAATGGATATTGATATGAAAAGAAATTAAATTCAGATAATCATGATAAAATACAAAAATTAGGACACCAATGATGATTGAAAAGATGGAATCATTGTATAGCAAATATATGTGAATACTGAATAGGCTCACAAAAAAGTTTCAATGATAGAGTTACTTTATTCACCTGATTTTTTCGTCTTTTTTTTGAAAAGAAGATGTATTTTTAATTTCATCAAACTCTGAATAATAGTTCATTATCCAGTCAGGTGACTCACTTGAATTACTCTAAAAACCTAACACAACAATTTCCAGATATTCTCAATGATATTGATTCTTTTCAATTATGCTCAACGACCCCACTAACAGCTAGGACATATGGGGTACGAATGAACGGGTGCCAATTAGTCGATTGAGTATAATTAGATAAGTGAAAATCCATGCTTTTTGAGAGACTCGAGTTCTCACCAGTCTAACTACAAACTTCAAAGCAGTGCCGCAAATTTATTCCATGTTATCGTATTAAGAATACGTTCGGTTTTTATCGTATTTGTATTTCGTTTATGGTCTTGACCTAAACTACCCTCAACATCGTTTTTTTCATATACATAAAAAAAAGCACAAATCCTTTTAATATCACTAGTTTCCCGTTTACTTGGATTTGGCGATGTGTGTTGTATATATATGTACTGAAACTCGCTAGGGTGGGTGGTGGGGTGGAGGGGGGGGACAGTTAGATACGTTTTATGGGGCTACTTTTATAGCCTTAGCTCTCGGCCATTAGGTAACAAATTGGTCACAGCTGTATTTGACCTGTGCTGACCTCGTATCTCACGAGGACAACTCGTGACCTGTCATTCTCAGTTCTCTTCTCCTAGTGAACATCCCTTGTGTCTTCATCCTTCCACCCCTTCCCCCCGCCCCTCCTTCTCCCTTTACACCCACACATACACCCCTTGGCTCCCCTTGCCCCCACCCTCCGTTTATACTTGAGACATTTAGAAACTCAATTGAGAATATAAGAGTATGTCTTATGCAGATTTGTGTAGTGAGGCACATGGATTTGACGTATGAAATATAAAATATCTGACCCCAATCTTATAATTTTAGCTCAATAATTTTCATATATATGTCACAATTTTGAGGAGGATAAGTGAAAATATAATTTATAAATAATAAATATATAGAATTGAATTCTTACTACATATAGTGTAATACAAAAAACTGTCATTGTTTTCTCTTGGAAACTGTTTACACTCTTTACTCCGATACTTTCTGATAAAATAGCCGCTCTTCGATATCCATAAAATGAAATTAAAGACAGCGAAAGTAGTGAAGGAATTTCCGCCATGATATTATCTACCAATTATTGCTTCTAATGGCAATAATTACTATATTTTTTTTCAAAAGTAAATATAATACGTTTTTTTTCGTTAGTCATTGTCTCCCAGAACATCGAGTTGGTCATTTGATATTTTTCTCTTTTGCACTTCTGAAAATCGATTAAATATATATTTATTTTCTGATAGTTTTTTTTAAACCATGTACTGCAAGATGATGAAAAAAACTACGTTATATATATATATATATATATATATATATATATATATATATATATATATATATATATATATATATATACATATATATGTTTTCTAATTGCCTCTGTTTATGAAATCATGACTTCCATGTAATTGCACTACGCTATGAGGAAGATTATTGCAGTATTGCAATATCAAGGCTACGGTGTCTCAGTCGGTAATCATACCTCGTCACGATACGAATCTAGTAGTAGACCCATGGATAATCGATAATTTACTCATCTCGATACACTTTACGTTATCATATCAGCGTACGTATACCTGACCATTCCAATGTATGCGATTGATTTTTAATGCGGTGATCCAGTTAGAAAAATACCGACGCCAATTGTAAGCTTTTGGGAAAGTTATTGGTAGCTGTAATTGTTTTTTCTTTTTCGTTTATAAAAAGGAATGGGATCTTTTTTTCTGAGAAAGTTATATACGTATGGTGTTTGCAATGCGGATATCTGTATGATGTTTATGATGAGTACGTATGTACGTGCAAATTATTTCGTTTTTATTCAGTTGCGGTATTTAATATATATTATCATATAAGGTTTTCAGTGGAAAAATAATGAATAATCGATAATCGAGATGTATTGCATGAATTATTTCTCGGACTTTTGATAATTGAACTATATAACGCTCATTTCAAGTTTTTATTGAGTTGATTTATCAATGAAACGGTCGAATATTTTCAACCTGAACATAATTTTATAAACTTTTTACTATAAGGCCTATACTGTGCATTATACAGTGTTATTACAATTTATGCGATATGATAGTTGATTCATGCACATATTATGCATTTAACGTATTAAATAAATGTATTCAAATATATTCCAAGGGATACATAAATTATACTGTTACTACGTAAATAAGTTCACTAAATAGGGATACACATTTTTTCTATGAATAGTGTTAAAATGAATGAATTTAGGGGTAGTTTAGCTATCGAATACGAGGGGATGATGGAGCTTTAGGGTGGTAAACCATGACTAGCCGCTGGTCATATTACGGTCTCAGTCCATAATGCTCATCAACTTTGGTCACAAAATCCCCAAACTACGAAAAACTCACACATTACCCCATGGGTGTTCCACAAACCCGCGAAAACTTCTTGTATACATGACAGACGTTCGAAATTCAATTACTGACCAAACAGTCAAGGGAAAAAAACAACTGTTCATTGGCTGATCACATTAGTTACGTATTCCCAGTTGGTATTGACTGCGTTCAATCTAATCCAATCAGAGGACAGCGTCGTTTTTGGACGCCTGAGGCGTCGCGACGGACAGTTAAATCAATAACAAAAATATTGACACGAAGAGCGTATACGACAATAATAAAAATATCTAATATTTGGATCGTTGGTTATTTTTTGTTTTATTTCGAGTATACCATGGTTGGTAAAACTGAAGTCAGATGTGTAAGTTGATACATGACGTCCGTTTTGGCACATGAGGGGGGGTAAGGCCGGAAGTGTCTATGAAATGACCTTTTTGACTCCGTTGCTAAGCTCCGTGCAGCTTCACCGCCCCCTATACTTGGCCGAAATGTGAAGAATTGTGGGAAGTTGTGTAATGTGATGGATTGTGAAGGGGGGTTTTTGAGTTCTTAATTATACTTCCTCAGAAATAGGTTATTTTGTTGATTTCAAACAGAAGGACACGTATCGGTGTTGAAGAAACAAAAATATAAGAAATCTCGAGTAGGTTTGCGGAAAACGTTCTTACCTCAACAGAGAATTGCGTTTGATTTCCAATTGATATTTCACGGGGATATCACTCACTTCACATATCAACTTTTGTGAAATTTATTCGAATCGAACTTTTTTTATAAAGTCATTCGCATTAGAAAATAATACTCTTCACTCCATTGAAACTTTTTTTTAAATATAAATAATCAATTCAGAAAATTGGCCACTCAATTTGCATATCACACGAAATGTCGGTTGACCCAATAAAATAATACGAAAAATTGACACTTTACAAATAAACTTCTTTTATATTCAAATTTCATGAAAAGTCAGTTAAACACGGCACAATAAACTTTTTATAGCATGTTATATAAACTATAGTGATTGTAGAAGTTCGTTATAAAATTCAGAATGTTAGTCAGTAAAAGCATAGCAACCTTTTCGTATCGAAGTTCAGTAGGTGAATGGGATAGATAAACGAAGTGACCATAGACACCGACCCCGAATGACGTAGGTCTAAAACGAGCAGGTACCCGCGTGCAAGGTGAGTCTCGGTCAAGAACTAACCCCCCCCCCCACAACCTACCCCCTAACCCATATACCACCCTTTGAATAATATTATAAGAGTTTTCACTTTTCGAGGATTGTGTTCTAGACAAACAGAGGGGATTCAAGTTTTCTCCCACGCTCTGGGTACGCAGTGGATCAAGTTATAGGAAGCCTTATGGTCAAGTTGTCAACAATGCCATAAATTGTGTGATCACCCAAAAGAAATGTAGACAAAAAATCTAGGATTTAGAACATTATAACAAAATACATATCCGGAAATCTAAAATCATAATAAAATTCAGTATTCCATTCTTTAATGATTATTCATATATATATATAGGCCCACGAATCAAATTGGAGAGATGAAATAAAAATAATTCAACTTCAAATTCGTTTGTTCTTTTTATTGAAATGAATTCGAACTCTTTACAGACAGTTGGTGCCAATAAAAAAACAAGGATTTTATATATATATATATATATATATATATATATATATATATATATATATATATATATATATATATATGTATATATATATATATATATATATATATATATATATATATATATATATATATATATATATATATATATATATACATATATATAAATATATATATAGCCTACATACATATACTATAGCTTGGTATAAGGACATTGGTCATTTATTTTTCTTCCTATTTGTGATTGGTCTATATTCCATCAATTTCCGCGAAACCGACAGTGTGTCCTTGACAGGTGACAGTGTGGGAGAGTGAATCAGATCAAGGATGCCGTAGGTCCATCCGAAAAGCCTGGGAATTTCAACCAGGTGAAGCTGAGATTTCATCTTGATTTCCTTGTTTTGCTACGAATGCGATAAAAACGACGAGACCTAGTTTTTGGTCAGCTAATGTCAATAGTGAACACCGAATGACCATTGTGTGACCATACCTTGGTGATTCTTACAAATAAAGGGTTTTTCGTGCAGGACACAAACATTGCTGTGAAAAGGGTTTTATAGATCGGGTGGGCTGAAGTAGAGCAATGGGCTCGATAATATATATTCTTTCCGTGGGAAAAACTTTTACTCAGCGCATGGTGGAATACATATTTTTATTCAATACTTAATTAGGTGATGCAAGAAGTATACATTCATAGACACATATACAAATAATAATTTTGGTGCTTTTTCTGTCTCTCAATTGGAATTTATTCCGATTTTTTTTTCAATACACATCGAATATTCCTTTTTTTCTTTAATAATCGAACTGGATACAAAATCATTGTTCCCCAATTAGGGCTATGGATGAAATATGGGATCGTTTGGACGGGGCACCACAGGGGCGATCTTACTACCCCAAAAATATTCAAAACAGTACACAAAAATCATCAGACTTGATCAAGTTATAATTATCAAGAAAGAAGAAATGGATCAATGTGTATAGTGGTACGACATGGAACGTTTCAATACCGATCCGATCGAAAAAAATACAGATATGTACAATCGTAAATAAATTTGTCGCGTTTACTTTCAGATGTATAGGCCTATATATTTTGGTCCATCCTTGCATATAGTAAAATCATACAGTATACTCTCTGAGATCGTATTTCATTATTATTATTCGTATTAATTCTATAAATCATCTCAACAAGAAAATAAATCAACTAATATTTAAATAATCAATATTAAAAAAAATCATATACGTCAAGAATCATATGAACAATTAAACTAATCATAATGTATGACTCACTATATTTACACTATTAAAAATTAATTACAATTATATAATATATAGACATAAGTAATGTAATAAAATTTTCACTAATTGAAGGTGAATAAGAATGCTATTCAGACCTAACGACCCGTCAACGACTAGATTACACGTACAGTTACAAACACCGTGTGACAAAATGATATACACGAAATAGTAAGTGGTAACACATATACGTGGGATACGAACCCACTTCGATGTGGCCTCAATTAATCCGCGGTTATTGAAAGAAAGTATTTCTCCATGTTATATTGGACCACGTTCAAATTCACCAGCACGCTAGATAAATAATATGTTCATTCATGATAATGAGAAAATTCAATTTTGAAAAATGGATAAACATATCTCCCGAAAATAAATAGATAACCGTATATCAACCATACACAATTTTGTACTTATACGTAGATCATATTTAATTCTACATTTTTATAGATTAAACAGGCTTATGCCATTAAAATTAATAACCTACGTCTTTGACTAAGCTGAAAAAATAAATAATCTCTAGAACCCCTATTGTTTCAATTATAATCATTTTTAATGACTTTGAAGAGTCATAATAGAATTCACCTGCCTAGTTTTAGTGCTTTGACCAGTATGAACGTTGACCCGTCAAACGTGAACGTACGGGTAGATGCGCCGCGGGCATCAGAGGTTGACCTTTGACACGTAGGTGTGAGTGACGTTTGAGATTTAGGGACCCATTGTCGGTGTTAACGGCATTGTGTGCTGGCAGTGGGTGCGGCCGTTTTAACCGTGTCAACTTGAGGTGCTGGTCGCGCGTATTTATTTTTCTGGATCGGCGACATAATTAATTTTTTTTAACTTTTTTTTTCAGCAGCTTTAATCCATGCAACTTCATCAATGGCCTTAATTGAGAACAATGATTTTGTATCGAGTTTCGATGTTATTAAAAAAAAAGCTTCAATGAAAGTGATTATTTTAAAATCAGGAAGATATTATGGAATGAAAACATGTTATATGTTTTATCTTTATCGGCTTGGCGATGCTTAATATATATAAAGAATGACATTATCGTATATTTATTCGTTTTTATATTATTTTTATAGTGATTATGTATTTTTAACTGACTGTCCATATGATCTGCATTCTATTTATTGTTGTTTTTTCAATAATCCTTCATTGGACGAAAATGAAATGAAATAAAATGCAATGCTTGAGAATATATTCTCCTACCCTCTTTATTTATGAACAATTGCATATTCAAACATTTTCACGGAGTTATCCTAATATTTACTGCCTGTTCAGCGCCAAAAAAGTGACTGGTATATTTTATATATATATCTTTTATAATTTTTATATCAACGAAAAAAAGTTGCCTACAGACAGAATAATTGTAAAATCATTGTTATAATTGAATATAATCTCGCTGATACTCGAATGATTCAATGTTCTAAGAAAATGCGTTGTTTTTTATTCTAAATATACTCCTGAAAATTTTGATTTCCCCAAAATCCACAGCTATACAAATACAACGATAATATTTGTCTTTTTTTGCGTTGGTATAAAGAACCTTCTGGATCACGAATAGCATAGATCAACGAATTAATTCGACTCGATTGATTCTTTTCATATAAAATGATCTTATAACATTTTAGGTTCAAATAACGGTGGTTTCTGAACTCAGATGTGAGACATTGAATGGTTAGATGGGCCAATTATTTTTTATCGAGTTCAATTTTCAGGACCCAATTGAATTCAAACATGCTCGATTTGAAGAAATAAGAGTTGATCACTTGCGTCAATATATGTTTCGACTTTATGAAAAAATCGGAAATTTGTTTGTATACTAATTTCAAAATATAAAAGTTGAATTCACATTCACTTGCAACATCATTATACAGTGAGCAGTGACTTCAATGATATCATTATATTTTGGAGTTATCAAATTCATAAGATAATGATCTGTATATTTTATTTTTCATTATTGACGACTTGAAGAAATGAAAAAATATAGTCGGGACTACTATAAAGACATTCATATAGTGTGTTTGTAGTAGCCCTAAAATGTCAATACACATCGATCAATAAAACATATCAATATCAATATTTAAAATGTAATATTAATTTCTAAACCAAAAACATGAAAAATCTCACCTTTGACTTTACATTCCAATACGTCATATTATCAAACCAGCACTAGAAAAAATCGTGAAATTCCAAAACAAATTAATAGCTTGCACATAAAAAACAACAACCTTCATTGCACTTCCTATAATGCCTACACCCACCCACCCCTTATTTGATATTTATAGTTCTCCCCTCGACCTATAACATACTTGTGCAGGTCATCGATAATACCAAGCGCACATTAATTTATAGCTCTGGTGTAAATATGTTTGCGATAGCATTTCAAGATGGTACGAAGGGCATGTGCACTTAAGATAGTGCACATGATTGCATCGTAGGAGTGGTACGGTCATTAAAATGCAGTGGACATTGTTGTTGTTGTTGTTGTTGTTGTTGGGTTGGTTGTAGGTAGGTTGTACATCAATATGGTCGTATAATTGAGGGTGCGTACTGGTTTTGAATGAAGGATATTGTAAATTATCGAGTATTTAATTATTAATTTGTTTTAAGGTTTGTTTTCAATTAGATAATCATAAGGGTGGAGATATTTTACAAAAGAATTGGTATTTTAATACGATTGATTGTAGAGATATATAGGATATATGTAAATGTGGTAGAATATGTTCAACTGGAAGGATTAAGGTGGGAATTGGAAATTATATTTATGAACCGATAAAAAAAACAGAGGTAATGAATTGAATATATCGACTTTTTATCGACATAGACATCTTGATAGGTATATTATTCCCACTCAACGTTTGGGATGATTCAATTAGACAGTTCAACAGCGTCACATTTCAGTTTGTTCAATACTTCATTGAGATCTGTCACCAAAAATATTGACTCATTCAATTTAATCGTGTGAAAAACGCGAAGGATAATTGAGATCGGTGGTTGAGAGTAAAAAGTATGATTTGCGGCTCAGTTTTTTTTCATAATTCTATCACCGTCTAAACCACGCTATATCATTGTCGAGTACCATCTCATCCTCCGTGAATTGCAGTTTACAGTTGGGTGCAAATATCACGTATGTTTATGGTTTGTTGGTTAGGATAAAATGTCGATTACTTTGAGAGAGAAATTTTATTTGAACAGAATTAACCATACTTTTACGAGATCATCAAACTCGGAAGTGATGAAAAAAATCATCTTTGATGAAACGTATTTTGCAATTTAGTTCAGTTAGAATTTCAGATACACCTATTTCTTCGCTATCACCACTTATTATGATGAAGAATGTTCGTTTATGAATTCAATAATTGAAATTATATGAATAGTTCCATCAAAAAAATCAACAGTCTTCTTAAAAAAAAATAACCATAAATGAACATAAGTTGCGGGCCAGAACCGATCCACAAGATTTTTTCAACTATACATCTTCCAACTTCCAGCTGTGCATTCACAATCGGTCGAAAGGATTTTGAATAATTAATGACTTAAATTTTGAAAATAACCATGAAAAAACAATCAAAGACGAACAAATATCCAAATTTTATAAGGACGACAATGCTGGACTTGTTTGAAAAGTTTCATATAAATCTGTTCATATGTATAAAATTTAAAACAAAACTTGTTTACTTATTATATATATGTAGAAATTTGAGAAAAATTTCAAATTTCAATGTAGAATTACAATTTTACAATTCAAGTTTTCCTTTTATCTGTCATCTTGTGAAATCACCATAATGTATTCCCCTACATGTATGTATTTTGTTATGTTTGAGAATGAAATAAACATTTTTATTATGATTTTTATTATAGTCACCAAGGGGCTGTGTAAATTTCCATGACTGACTGAAATTTTGACTGAAATGACTGAAATTTTTAAAATGATCATAAAAAGTTTTTTGAAAATGAAAATGATTCATCATTGAAACAATTCGAAAAAAAAAAATCATAAGTATAAAAATGACGGACTAGTTTGAAAAGTTGCATATAAATCCGTTGAGCAGTCACCAAGGTGTGTAGATTTCCACAACATTTCTTCCATCTCACAACGCAACTGCTACGTTTTCTTAAAGTACATATATTACAAACGCGATCACTGACTTCCACCGCCTTGCACTTGTTTTCTTTCAAACGCGTGATGATTCGTTAATTTATGCGCGCGCAACACGACTGAGCACTTTATGCCACATCGATGTTGTTCGCACGCAAGGCGATTCCGAGCGACCGTCCCACCTATTTCACACGACTAGCGCGCGGGTGGTTCGAGTCTTCAACACGAGTGAAGCCTGTTTTACGTTATCGAACACATAACCTCTCTTGTCCGGTAATCTAGACTCATTCTATTGTATACCTTAGAAGGGAATGATTTGATGCTGTTTGTACTTGAATATACATCACTAAATGTGTTGGATTGTTCACACATTGTAGAAGGAATATATAATATGGTGTTATAATTTTTTTAATGCATATACTGTTTCACAGTTATAATATATAGTTTTATATATAATTTTTTTTTTCACAATTTGAATATCAAATTACATTTATATGCTCTATTATATATAATTCATATGAAAGCCAGGGAAGCTTGTATTTTGTTGTTGTGGTTTTTTAGAAGACGTTTACAGTTCTATAATTGGAATAACAAATGAATTTAGCCAAAATTCCTGTATTCAGACAAAAAAATTCAAATACAATACATTGGGCATTGTCAATATGACTGTGTGTTATGATTGAACTACTTTTGTAAATACTTTTTCACTTACATGAGCAATATGCAATTTTGAAGAATTCACTATCTCATGAAAAAATAGTTAATTAATAATTAGTAATGTTGTATACCAGTATATTTAAGTAGATCTGTAATTTTTAGTGAATCAAACTGATTTACTTGGAAATTGAGTTGAAACTTTTGATCTTACCAAAACTAGAGCACAATCTATGTGCTTTGAAAGTTATATGACCCCATCAATATATTATATTTGTGACTATAAAATTCAAGAGTGATAATTTTTCAGTATTCTCAAAGCTCTTTGACAAATTTCAATAACCTCACGTCATAAACGACGGTGTTGCACATTTTTTATAATTATAACGTGTCATCCCATTATTTATAATTCAAGTATTTCTCTGTTGTTATGACCTTCGTCACTCATGTTAGGCCTAAGTAGATATAACCTTATAAGTAAATCCTCGCTTGTTAGACTCGTTTGGGTAGAACCCCGTTCAGCTTTACCAATTCATAATAATATAAAAATGTTAAAAGGTGTGTGTAATTGTAATTGTATAGGTGTTCTCGGTGATATGTGGGCTCTTCAACGTTGGTACCCCGTTATGCAACCAGTGTCATGTGGCCTGTAATAACTTATAACTGACACCCACGACCTAGCTGTGATGTTATAGATCTTGTACTGTGATGTCGGTGTCAGTGGTGGGTCACACGGACGCTTGACCGTTAGTATAGTTGGGTGTTCTGAATCGGAAATGATGATTTTATTATAAATTTATCGATAAAAAAAATACGAAAGTAGATTTATTAATAGAAAATGTCAGTTTGAAGATTTATTAATGGAAAATGTCAGTTTGAAGATTTATAAATTCAATGCACAAGTATATATAATATTACATTCATTATTTCAAAAATCATTCATGGAGATAAAATTGGATTCTTGATGGTTGTTCATCTTCACGATGACTGACCTTGAAGGTCCAGCTTACTATAAATTTGGAATCATAATTGCCGAAAGTGAAAATGAATTATGAAATATGGAAATAAAATAAAAAAACTTAATTAGTAATAATACAATGAGAGAAATAATCAGAATGGGATTTCAAGTTGATTAATAAACGTTGAAGAGATGCATGTGGAGAACATGTCACGATTGTACGACTATTTATTGAATGAATGATTTTGATATATTGTACGATTTCGAGAAAGTATATACGGTGATATGAGTTTTTCGAATTTTATTTTTGATATTTTTTTTTATGTTTCAAACCACCGTCCTGACTCAAGTCAGCTCTGCGTTATAAACCAAAGTCAAGTAGTGCCTAATTTCATTTTCTATAAATTGGTTTTTCAAAATAATTCTCATATTCACACCCCTAAATAGTCTAGCTGTTGATTAGCCCGCTGAGAAACAATAATACACATTGTGAACTGGTCATATTTTCCACACCTCCAATAGGATATTGCAATTATACACATCAAAGTCTATGTTTTAAACTTCAAAGATATTGCAATACATTCCAAAACCTATGTTTTAAACTTCAAAGTGCACATTTGATTAATATATTCACGTCCTACACATTTGATAAAAAAGGCAGACAAATACCAGTAGATTTTTTTTTCGAAAATCGAAAACAAAAATGAATCTCCGAGTCCACAGCACCGCTATCCTTTATCAACGATCGTAAACAACTCTTAACAGAGCTATCAGTATATGTTTTGTAAAATGGCAATTAACGACGAAAAGCCCCACCCAAGAAGTTGTGCATATCTTTTTTGAAATATTGGCTTAAGATGCATATAATACTAATATTATGACGTATGTAGGCTTCGTTTAGCATGCCATAAGATTGTTCGAGCTCTAGCTCGCGAGATACATGGTAATGTCATTAGCATGGTATAGGTCATGGTTTATTATTTTATGATTTGTTTCAAGACAAGAAGATGCATGGTTTTCAGAGTAATGCAGTGAGTTTAACACTAGACTCGAGAATGCAATGAGAAATATGAATAATAATTATTTATAAATATGATGGATGCGTTTGAATTTGCATCTGTTTCGATTAGGCTACTAAGTAGGCTTACCTGATGAGTTTTTCAGTAGAGAAACATATTACTCACAATTGAATTAATTATATCACTTTTGGGGTACAAGATCGTTCATTGGTCTCATTTAAGTATTGATAGTTGGAGTTGAAAGATTTTCACGTGTAACTGTGGTATATATATATATATATATATATATATATATATATATATAGTTCAATTTCAAATAAAGTGAGCATCGCTATTTAGTAGGAAACCCTGAAGCGGAATAGTTTCATTTATAATTAATAGAATATGATTAAATTCAAAAATGTGATAATGCATTCAAATCACATAACAAATTAATAATACAGTGGCAACATTATAAGATTATCATAAGAGATACCTACAAGATCAACATGCACACACGACAAGAACTGGAATGTATTCCCTGACGTAATTTATTAATTTATCAAGAAATAATTGAGATATTCAATTACATTATACCGTCAAACTGTCAACATCACTATGTAACATGCCGCCATATTTGATTTATGTTTCTTCAATTGATTCCCTCGAATTATTCGTATCCAACACACATACACACATACACATGAGTGGATATAATAGGTTCACTAGGCGACTTACAATCTTTGTCTAATTTATTTTCTCTCCCCTCTTTATTTTCATCTCTCATTTCTTCATATTCACGTCTACGCCCTTTCTCTATCGTCATTGTACTCGATCGACCAATCATGTTTAACTTTATGTTAATATATATTAATGTATATGTGTATTATAATATATGAAATATATTTATGCAAAATGTCCGCGCCCTTACAGTTTTTTTTTTCAAAGCGTTGTTCTATATAGAGGAGATCGGTGAAGAGAGATTTGTGTAAAGAGTCTTGTCCAAAAGTCAATGACAAACACTTTTTTATGAATAATTGAGTCAAGACGGTTCCGAAATGAGATTTGACCTCTTGTGTTGCTGAAGTGTTTGTGTTTGGTGGTTCGAAACCCCCGAGTGGTAATGGGTGGTGGATGAGTGAG